>CM059781.1:12956984-13136984 GCA_030435695.1 Brachymystax lenok tsinlingensis
ATATTTGCACATTGCTTTACCTTGGACATATTCTGATGCAAGCCTTGTACATAAACTACAGTACAGTTTCAGGTTCAAGTTTGATTGTCTCATGCACAAGTACAGTGAAACGCTTAACTTGCAAGCCCTACCCAGCAGTGCAGTATTCAATATCAAAATAGTATTTTATTGTTTTAACCTTTATTTAACTAGGCATATCAGAACAAATTCTTATTTACAATGACAGCCTAGGAACAGTGGGTTAACTGCCTTGTTCAGAGGCAGAACGACAGAGTTTTAGCTTGTCAGCTCGGGGACTCGATCTAGCAACCTTTCTGGTTACTGGCCCAATGCTCTAACCACTAGGCTACCTGCCGCCCAGTATAACTAATAATAAAATACAAATAAAAAACACAATAAATCAGAAATAATAAGGTGGGGGGGGGGGGACGACAACAAAGAATGTAAGCTGTACACAGGGTCAGCTACATACAGGGTCAGCTATACACAAGGTCAGCTGTACACAGGGTCAGCTGTACACAGGGTCAGCTATACACAGGGTCAGCTATACACAAGGTCAGCTGTACACAGGGTCAGCTGTACACAGGGTCAGCTATACACAGGGTCAGCTATACACAGGGTCAGCTATACACAGGGTCAGCTGTATACAGGGATACTGGAATATTTTAGGTAGATATGTACAGTGGGGCAAAAAAGTATTTAGTCAGCCACCAATTGTGCAAGTTCTCCAACTTAAAAAGATGAGAGGCCTGTAATTTTCATCATAGGTACACTTCAACTATGACAGACGAAATGAGAAAAAGAAATCCAGAAAATCACATTGTAGGATTTTTTATTTATTTATTTGCAAATTATGGTGGAAAATAAGTATTTGGTCAATAACAAAAGTTTATCTCAATACTTTGTTATATACCCTTTGTTGGCAATGACAGAGGTCAAACGTTTTCTGTAAGTCTTCACAAGGTTTTCACACACTGTTGCTGGTATTTTGGCCCATTCCTCCATGCAGATCTCCTCTAGAGCAGTGATGTTTTGGGGCTGTCGCTGGGCAACACGGACTTTCAACTCCCTCCAAAGATTTTCTATGGGGTTGAGATCTGGAGACTGGCTAGGCCACTCCAGGACCTTGAAATGCTTCTTACGAAGCCACTCCTTCGTTGCGGGCGGTGTGTTTGGGATCATTGTCATGCTGAAAGACCCAGCCACGTTTCATCTTCAATGCCCTTGCTGATGGAAGGAGGTTTTCACTCAAAATCTCACGATACATGGCCCCATTCATTCTTTCCTTTACACGGATCAGTCGTCCTGGTCCCTTTGCAGAAAAACAGCCCCAAAGCATGATGTTTCCACCCCCATGCTTCACAGTAGGTATGGTGTTCTTTGGATGCAACTCAGCATTCTTTGTCCTCCAAACACGATGAGTTGAGTTTTTACCAAAAAGTTCTATTTTGGTTTCATCTGACCATATGACATTCTCCCAATCCTCATCTGGATCATCCAAATGCTCTCTAGCAAACTTCAGACGGGCCTGAACATGTACTGGCTTAAGCAGGGGACACGTCTGGCACTGCAGGATTTGAGTCCCTGGCGGCGTAATGTGTTACTGATGGTAGGCTTTGTTACTTTGGTCCCAGCTCTCTGCAGGTCATTCACTAGGTCCCCCCGTGTGGTTCTGGGATTTTTGCTCACCGTTCTTGTGATCATTTTGACCCCACGGGGTGAGATCTTGCGTGGAGCCCCAGATCGAGGAAGATTATCAGTGGTCTTGTATGTCTTCCATTTCCTAATAATTGCTCCCACAGTTGATTTCTTCAAACCAAGCTGCTTACCTATTGCAGATTCAGTCTTCCCAACCTGGTGCAGGTCTACAATTTTGTTTCTGGTGTCCTTTGGCAGCTCTTTGGTCTTGGCCATAGTGGAGTTTGGAGTGTGACTGTTTGAGGTTGTGGACAGGTGCCTTTTATACTGATAACAAGTTCAAACAGGTGCCATTAATACAGGTAACGAGTGGAGGACAGAGGAGCCTCTTAAAGAAGAAGTTACAGGTCTGTGAGAGCCAGAAATCTTGCTTGTTTGTATGTGACCAAATACTTATTTTCCACCATAATTTGCAAATAAATTCATAAAATATCCTACAATGTGATTTTCTGGATTTTTTTCCCTCATTTTGTCTGTCATAGTTGAAGTGTACCTATGATGAAAATTACAGGCCTCTCTCATCTTTTTAAGTGAGAGAACTTGCACAATTGGTGGCTGACTAAATACTTTTTTGCCCCACTGTACATGTAGCCAGGGAATAGGAGAAAGTGAGTGTTAGCAGGATAACTAATATTAATAATAGAATACAATATTCTATAGTACTACACAGGACTCCTTGAAGCCTCCGTGGGCTTTATCACCAAACAAGCTGCAGAGCTGAAGTTCAACAGCAGGAACTGTATTAGCAAAACAGCTCGACAAAATCCCCTGGCTTATTCCAGAGTCACAAAATAAAAACAAATGAATATTTGTTCTGAATTGCGCACATTGAACAAGCAATTCCCCCACTCTTCACTCACTCCAGGTCAGATCTTAAGGAAAGTAAAAATGGAAAAGTAAAATAAGTCTGCAGTATTAGGTTAATACTGTAAATAGTAATTGGATGACCGTTTCAGTCCCATTGCAATCCAATTAGACTGTGGTTGTGGGAGGTGACATATTGTGGATTGGTAAATCCAATCTTTCCTACCCAGAAAGTGTGCAATTTAATTTCCTCCTCCTGCTCTCTCTGCCCCCCCCCTCCCATCTGGGGAGGGGGCAGACTAAGAGACACACACACAAACACACTCATGCATGCACACACTCAAATAAACACACAGACATATACACACATACACATATGCATACGCACACACAAATCTCAAACCTTGAGGAACACCTTCCCTACTGCCCTGCAGAGATAACACATCCATGTACAGTACATAAACGAGTTTGAGCTGCACGTTTCCTGCCCATTCTTCTTTTCGGAATATGACATAAAATCAGGGAGATGGCGATGCAATGCAAATCAAAGGAATGTGCTAATTTGTTTGTTTTCATTAATTCAGGCCTGCTTTCTCTTGTGTTGAATATTTCACTGTTTCATCTCCCCTCTCTCTCTCTCCTCTCTCTCCCAGCCTCCACCCTGCCTGTTTCATCTCCCCTCTCTCTCTCTCCTCTCTCTCCCAGCCTCCACCCTGCCTGTTTCATCTCCCCTCTCTCTCTCTCCTCTCTCTCCCAGCCTCCACCCTGCCTGTTTCATCTCCCCTCTCTCCTCTCTCTCCCAGCCTCCACCCTGCCTGTTTCATCTCCCCTCTCTCTCTCTCTCCTCTCTCTCCCAGCCTCCACCCTGCCTGTTTCATCTCCCCTCTCTCTCCTCTCTCTCCCAGCCTCCACCCTGCCTGTTTCATCTCCCCCCTCCCTCTCTCTCTCTCTCTCTCAACCCCAGCCTGTCTGTTGTATCTCCCCCTCTCTCTATCTCACTCTATTTCCCAGCCCCAGCCTCCACAATGCCCTCTCAATTCAATTAAATTTAAGGGCTTATTGGCATGGGAAACATATGTTTACATATTGGTTGTATTTACAATGGTGTTTGTTCTTCACTGGTTGCCCTTTTCTTGTGGCAACAAGTCACAAATCTTGCTGCTTTGATGGCACACTGTGGTATTTCACCCAATATATATGGGCAATGTGCACATAGCCTGTCTTCTCAATAGCAAGGCACATTTTATGAGTTCTTGGTTGGTGAGCGGACCCTAGACCTCACAACCATAAAGGGCAATGTGTTCTATAACTGATTCAAGTATTTTTAGCCAGATCCGAATTGGTATGTCAAATTCATGTTCCTTTTGATGGCATAGAAGGCCCTTCTTGCCTTGTGTCTCAGATCCTTCACAGCTTTGTGAAAGTTACCTGTGGCGCTGATGTTTAAGCCGAAGTATGTATAGTTTTTTGTGTGTTCTACGGCAATGGTGTCTGGATAGAATTTGTATTCGTGGTCCTGGCAACTGGACCTTTTTTGGAACACCATTATTTTTGTCTTACTGAGATTTACTGTCAGGGCCCAGGTCTGACAGAATCTGTGCAGAAGATCTAGGTGCTGCTTTAGGCCCTCTTTGGTTGGGGACAGAAGCACCAGATCATCAGCAAACAGACATTTGACTTCAGATTCTAGTAGGGTGAGGCCGGGTGCTGCAGACTTTTCTGGTGCCCTCGCCAATTCGTTGATATATAAGTTGAAGAGGGTGGGGCTTAAGCTGCATCCTTGTCGGCCCCGTGGAAAGAATTGTGAGTGTTTTCTTTTAACCACACACACTTGTTGTTTGTGTACATGGGTTTTATAATGTTGTAGGTTTTTCCCCCAACACCACTTTCCACTAATTTGTATAGCAGACCCTCATGCCAAAATGAGTGGAAATCTTTTTTGAAATCAACAAAGCATGAGAAGAATTTGCCTTTGTTTTGATTTGTTTGTTTGTCAATTAGGGTGTGCAGGGTGAATACATGGTCTGTTGTACGGTAATTTGGTAAAAAGCCAATTTGACATTTGCTCAGTACATTGTTTTTCGCTGAGGAAATGTACAAGTCTGTTGTTCATGATAATGCAGAGCATTTTCCCAAGGTTGATGTTGACGCATATCCCACGGTAGTTATTGGGGTCAAATTTGTCTCCACTTTTGTGGATTGAGATGATCAGTCCTTAGTTCCAAATATTGGGGAAGATGCCAGAGCTAAGGATGATGTTAATTGGAATTTGTTGTCTGTATATTTTATAATTTCATTGATGATACCATCAACACCACAGGCCTTTTTGGGTTGGAGGGTTTGTATTTTGTCCTGTAGTTCATTCAATGTAATTGGAGAATCCAGTGGGTTCTGGTAGTCTTTTATAGTAGATACTAAGATTTGTATTTGATCATGTATATGTTTTTGCAGTTTGTTCCTTGTTATAGAGCCATAAAGATTGGATAAGTGGTTTAACCGTACATCTCCATTTTGGACAGATAACTCCTCGTGTGGTTGTTTGTTTAGAGTTTCCAATTTTCCCAGAAGTGGTTAGATTTTTTTGATTCTTCAATTACATTGAGTTGATTTCTGATTGCTGTTTGTTCTTTTTCCGTAGTGTATTTCTGTATTGTTAGTGAAGGCATAGACTCAGGTTTTCTGTGTCTCTATGTTTTTGGTTGGATAGGTTTCTCAATTTCTTTCTTAGGTTTTTGTATTCTTCATCAAACCATTTGTCATTGTTGTTCATTTTCTTAGGTTGACATTTTTTGATTTTATAGGGAAGCTGAGAGGTGAAATATACTGTTTAGGTTATCTGCACCTTCACTATTACACTGAAACCTCTCTCTCTCTCTCTCTCTCTCTCTCTCTCTCTCTCTCTCTCTCTCTCTCTCTCTCTCTCTCTCTCTCTCTCTCTCTCTCTCTCTCTCTCTCTCTCTCTCTCTCTCTCTCTCTCTCTCTCTCTCTCTCTCTCTCTCTCTCTCTCTCTCTCTCTCTCTCTCTCTCTCTCTCTCTCTCTCTCTCTCTCTCTCTCTCTCTCCCCGTCTCCACCCTTCCTTTTTCATCTTCCCTCACTCTCTCTCGCTCTCTCTTCTTCTCTTTCTTCTAGCCCCAGCTGCTAGCCCCAGATGAAGTAATCTCTGTCATATTGTCACATGAGTTCAGATGCTAATGGCTGCACTGCTAATCCAGCTGCCGGAAAGGCTGGCCCGTGCCCACATTACCCGCACGGCGCGGCACAGCACTGTACCAACCACCCACCCTGCGGCACCATAACAGCTGTACCCTGCTGATGTACACTGAAAACGCTGGGCCAGGGACCACAGAGACAGGCCTGGGGAGGAGGGGGTGGAGGGATGGAGCTAGGAAAGAGGGAGCACAGTTTTCAAAGCCAGAGGGTACTAAGACATAGGGGACATTATATATGTTTCAAGCTATAGAATGATGGAACCAAAGGGTTGATAAACTCTACAGTGAGCCAGAGAAGAGATGAGCTATTTAAATGGAGAAAGGAGCACTAGAGCTATAGAGCACTAGAGCTATAGAGGACCAGAGCTATAGAGCTACAGAGGACCAGAGCTATAGAAGCCTAGAGCTATAGAGCACTAAAGCTAAAGAGCACCAGAGCTATAGAGGACTAGAGCTATAGAGGTCGAGCTATAGAGCACAAAAGCTATAGAGGACTTGAGCTATAGAGCACCAGAGCTATAGAGATATAGAGGACTAGAGCTATAGAGGACTAGAGCTATAGAGCACAAAAGCTATAGATCACTAAAGCTATAGAGGACTAGAGCTATAGAGCACCAGAGCTATAGAGATATAGAGGACTAGAGCTATAGAGGACTAGAGCTATAGAGCACAAAAGCTATAGAGGCCTAGAGCTAGAGGCCTAGAGCTATACAGCACTAAAGCTATAGAGCACCAGAGCTATAGAGGACGAGCTATAGAGCACTAAAGCTATAGAGGACTAGAGTTATAGAGGACGAGCTATAGAGCACTAAAGCTAAAGAAGACTAGAGCTATAGAGGACGAGCTATAGAGCACTAAAGCTAAAGAAGTCTAGAGCTATAGAGGACGAGCTATAGAGCACTAAAGCTATAGAGGACTATAGCTATAGAGGACGAGCTATAGAGCACAAACGCTATAGAGGACTAGAGCTATAGAGGACTAAAGCTATAGAGGACTAACGTGCTAGTGATGGCTATTTAACAACATTTAACAGTCTGATGGCCTTGAGATAGAAGCTGTTTTTCAGTCTCTTGGTCCCAGCTTTGATGCACCTGTACTGACCTCACCGTCTGGATGATAGCGGGGTGAACAGGCAGTGGCTCGGGTGGTTGTTGTCCTTGATGATCTTTTTGGCCTTCCTGTGACATTGGGTGCTGTAGATGTCCAGGAGGGCAGGTAGTTTGACCCTGGTGATGCGTTGGGCAGACCGCACCACCCTCTGGAGAGCCCTGTGGTTGCGTGCGGTGCAGTTGCCGTACCAGGCGGTGATACAACCCGACAGGATGCTCTAAATTGTGCATCTGTAAAAGTTTGTGAGGGTTTTAGGTGCCAAGCCAAATTTCTTCAGCCTCGTGAGGTTGAAGAGGCGCTGTTGCGCCTTCTTCACCACACGGTCTGTGTGAGTGGACCATTTCAGTTTGTCAGTGATATGTACACCGTTCTTTTCTAGGCGTGAAGATATTTCAACAAGTCCAGGTAATAACAGGCTACATTGATAACTCGAGCGTGGTTCCCAAGTTTCTAAACCATACCAAACCATCTTTGGTATAGTGTCGCCATAATATTTGAATTGAGGAAGTGTGATCATAATCTTTAGGATATTTTAGTGATCCTCAGTAGTAGACGTCATAAATGCCCCCAGATGTGAGATAAACAGGTAACTTGAACTTGATATGCGTTTTTAGTCTATGGGTGAGAAAGTGAACATGTTCAAATCAATCAAACTTTATTTGTCACATGCGCCAAATACAAGTGTAGACCTTACAGTGAAATGGTTACTTACAAGCCCTTAACCAACAGTGCAGTTAAAGAAGAGTTAAGTAAAATATTTACCAAATAAACTACAGTAACAAATTATAAAAAGTAACATATTAAAATATCCATAACAAGGCTATATACGGGGGATACCAAGTCAATGTGCGGGGAAACAGGTTAGTCGAGGTAATTTGTACATGTAGGTAGGGGTAAAGTGACTATGCATAGAATATAAACAGCGAGTAGCAGCAGTCTACAAAACAAATGGAGAAAAAAATAAAAATCAGTTGTCAATAGTTCAGTGGCCATTTGATTAATTATTTAGCAGTCTTATGGCGTTTGGGTAGAAGCTGTTAAGGAGCCTTTTGGTCCTAGACTTGGCGCTCCAGTACCGCTTGTCGTGCGGTAGCAGAGAAAACAGTTTATGACTTGGTGACTGGAGTATCTGACCATATTTTGGGCTTCCCTCTGACACTGACTAGCATAGAGGCCATGGATGGCAGGAAGCTTTGCCCCAGTGATGTACTGGGCCGTACACACTACCCTCTGTAGCGCCTTATGGTCAGATGCCGAGCAGTTGCCATACAGGGCGGTGATGCAAACGGTCAGGATGCTCTCGAAGGTGCAGCTGTATAACCTTTTGAGGATCAGGGGACCCATGCCAAATCTTTTCAGTCTCCTGAGGGTAATGCAGCCAGGAGGCCCACACTTTACTAGCCACACCCTCATTTACTTTATTCAGCCAGGAGGCCCACACTTTACTAGCCACACCCTCATTTACTTTATACAGCCAGGAGGCCCACTTGTTTAATAGAGCCATTGGATGTCTTTCCGCAATGTTCCTATCGGCGGATTCATTGCTAAATATATAAGCAGGTACAAAGATTAACCAGTCTCTGAAAGACTACGGTGTTTCGTGCTCTAGCCCATGTCCCTCCCCCAAGGCAGGCTTTTTTTTAAAAGGAGGTGGACACTAACAACAATCCTTTGGGCAAAACGGAAAGAACTGACAAGATACAATGGCTTCAAGTGATTCCTCTCATCAACACGAATTTGACGATGGAGCATCTATTAACTGTCACGACACATGACGCTGGAGAGACGAAGCAAGTACGGGGAGTAAACATTTAATGAAAAACGGACAAGACCGAAACAGCGTCAGCAAAATAATACCGACAAAACAAATACAATGCAGCAGCGGGGAACAGAGCTGGGGAACAGACAAATATAGCGAAGGAAATTAACAACTGATGAGTGAGTCCAGGTGAGTCCAATAACGCTGATGCGAGTGACAAGGGAGAGCAGGTGTGAGCGATGATGGCAGGAACGTGTGATGCAGGGTAATCTGGCGCCCTCAAGCGCCAGGGGAAGGGGAGAGCGGGAGCAGACGTGACATTAACTACATGGTGACATTCAACCAAACATGTTTCAACCTGAATATAGCAAAGAGGATTTGAAACAAAGAGTTGGATTTAGCTAGGGTTAGAAGCTCAGATACAGCACCAAGAGGGCAGATGACAAATAACTTAGCTATCTAGGTAGCTAGGTAACTAATTAGTTTGCTAAACAACTACCGGTAGCCATATCTAGAAGATATTTTTTGTATTTTGTATCTTGATTGTAAAACCTAATCTTTTTAGTCGTAGATATGGCTAGCTACTAAACAGCAAGCTACAACATTACAACCAGCTACTGTATGTTTACCAGCAAATGTTAGCACATGACTGGAGTTGGCTAGCTAGTTAACAAGATAGCAGTCGCCAGGCTATGTGCCATGCCTCACATTTGTAATTTGTTAGCAAACATGTGTAACATCAGCAACTGTACATAATTGTATTAGCTAGCAATATAACATAATTGAATTAGCTAGCTATATATCATAATAATATTAGCTAGCTATATAACATAACTGTATTAGCTAGCTATATAACATAACTGTATTAGCTAGCTATATAACATAACTGTATTAGCTAGCTATATAACATAACTGTATTAGCTAGCTATATAGCATAACTGTATTAGCTAGCTATATATCATAACTGTATTAGCTAGCTATATATCATAACTGTATTAGCTAGCTACATAGCATAACTGTATTAGCTAGCTATATAGCATAACTGTATTAGCTAGCTACATAGCATAACTGTATTAGCTAGCTACATAGCATAACTGTATTAGCTAGCTATATAGCATAACTGTATTAGCTAGCTATATAGCATAACTGTATTAGCTAGCTATATAACATAACTGTATTAGCTAGCTATATAACATAACTGTATTAGCTAGCTATATATCATAACTGTATTAGCTAGCTATATATCATAACTGTATTAGCTAGCTATATAACATAACTGTATTAGCTAGCTATATAACATAACTGTATTAGCTAGCTATATAACATAACTGTATTAGCTAGCTATATAACATAACTGTATTAGCTAGCTACATAGCATAACTGTATTAGCTAGCTACATAGCATAACTGTATTAGCTAGCTATATAGCATAACTGTATTAGCTAGCTATATATCATAACTGTATTAGCTAGCTACATAGCATAACTGTATTAGCTAGCTATATAACATAACTGTATTAGCTAGCTATATAACATAACTGTATTAGCTAGCTATATAACATAACTGTATTAGCTAGCTATATAACATAACTGTATTAGCTAGCTATATAGCATAACTGTATTAACTAGCTATATATCATAACTGTATTAGCTAGCTATATATCATCACTGTATTAGCTAGCTATATAACATAACTGTATTAGCTAGCTATATATCATAACTGTATTAGCTAGCTATATATCATAACTGTATTAGCTAGCTATATATCATAACTGTATTAGCTAGCTATATATCATAACTGTATTAGCTAGCTATATAACATAACTGTATTAGCTAGCTATATATCACAACTGTATTAGCTAGCTATATAGTATAATTGACGAGGGTTATGACTATGATCGTAATGCATTTCAATCCCACAAAATTATAGGTATGATGCAAGATAGGATTCCAAGCAGATGTAAATAACAAGTATTGCATATCCAGTAAACTAGCTAAGTTTAATAACAAACAGTGAGGAGAAACATTAACACAACAATAAAAATAAAGCTCTAAAACTGAAGCTGGTTTTACTTCCCTAAGCATGCCTGATAAACATGGCTGTAGGTAAATACTGTCTGTCTACCTACCAAGGCTCATTATTTATTGTGTATTGTTTTATTTTTTTGATAACCCTACCACCCATCCTCTAATTGGAGAAAACTAATGGAAAACAACCTTTAGACTTCTTCCAGTTTATACACACTATATACATTTTACAGGCACAGAATATTTTACAATAGTTCTATTTTGTTTTGAGTCCTGTCCTTCCTCTACCCTCAACCTCTCCCATCTATTTTCATCCAGTTTGATTTCTATTTTACATATATTTTTATTAGTCCCAACCTTCAGCTCTATTCAACTCCTCAATCTATCTCTTAACACCATCCATTAACCATTTCTATTTTTCAACTTTGCTGTGATGTTTCACAAAGTTCTGCACCTTTCTATTCTCATAGTTTCTACAGATTGTAAATTAAAGATACCATTTTTTGCTAAAAGTATTATTATATTATTGATCGATTGACTATGACTTTTCAAATCACCCAGTATTGCTATCTGCAGCGTTAGCTCCAGGTAAATGCTGCAATTCTTCAATCATTCCTGGACCTGTGACCAAAAACAAGTTTCATATGGACTGCTCAAACTGTACAGTACAATAGAGTATAATGTTTTTGTGTTTTTTGTCTTACAGACAACATTTTCGGCCAACCTTAGAGATGCCGTCTTTGTCCTCGATTCGGGGAAACAGGAGTCTCATAAAATGCAAGTGTCCAGTTGCAGGGGTTCAGTTTGAATTTAGAAAATTTGCCCTTATTAAAAAGAAAAACGTTTTTGCTCCATAAAGTAATCCAACAATATGTGCGCCACCATCGTGTCTATTTCAAGTCTTCTCACTCATTGATCGGGACAGGTCTCTGTCATCATAACATGCAGCATAGCCACCTGTATCGATCAATGAGAGAAGACTTGAAATAGACAAGATGTCGGAAAGCATATTTGGGTAAATCACATTATCTGGTGTAACAATCTGTAGCTACAGTTCTCTACACTTGTGTGTCGCTACACCTGAGACACACTGACACACTGAACTGTACTACACTGTTCATACTATTTATTTTGTATGTTACTTTAACCATATACAATTCTTGTTGAATACCTAGTTCTTTTGAGTTAGCATTAAATAGTGCACACTCCCTTGTTTTTTAGATTTTGACTAATAACAAACATTCTTTGGATATATGAATGTGTAGTATCTGTTTGATGCTACAGAGCCCTGTACAGCTTATAAAAATATATTCTGTGAATCCATAAGGGCTGACACATTTTGAAGATTGATAGAAAATATCCATATTTACTTTATGGTGGTTCTCCATCAGGGCTCTCCAACCCTGTTCCTGGAGATCTACAGTCTTGTAGGTTCACACTCCAACCCTAACCTAGCACATCTGATTCTAATAATTAGCTGGCTGATAAGAAGGTTAGTTACAACTGGGGTTGGAGCACACTGGCTACGTTTACACAGGCAGCCCAATTCTGATCTTTTTTCCAACAATTGGTATTTTTCCGAACTGATCTGATTGGTCAAAAGACCAATTAGTGAAAAAAAGATCCGAATTAAGCTGCCTAAGCTGGATAAGATTCTGCCGAAAGTGGTGTAGGGCTTCTTAACCACCAACTGTTGGTCCTCTTGCAGAAGATTTGCTGTTACTGCACATCGCCTGGAAAGGCATGGTTGTGGTCTTAGCATTTTACACTTTTTGTGGTAGGGACGTATGACAACACGCCTTTGTTGGTTTACGTTATCAACCGAATGGTACCGGCTGGCGTGTTGTTTAGGGATAATGAGGGGACATTGAGAGGAAAGATCAGTCAACAAAGTGAATGGGCTGGGGGAATAAAGAAGGTGTGAATCTTAGGAAGGCAGTTCTTACACAGTATAAATTGTTGTGTATGTGATATTGAAGAGAAGAGAAAAGGCACCTCAATCGCTCTCATACACAACAAAGTATTTACTGTCTATGTACAGCACTGCACAACCAAAACCCTGTACTCATCTCAAAGTACTGTCTGTAAACCTCCCCCCACGTCATAAATTCTGTAAAGAGACTCTCCCTGGCCATGCAGTATGGAGAGAGAGAGTTTCATAGTAAGACAAAGGGATTCTCTGGCCCAATTCTACTACATCTCAGAATTTCAGAATGGAACAACATTCATATTTTGGAGAATGTGTAAACGGTCGGTGGAGAAGCCAGCTACGACCTGGTCCGTTTTGTTTCATGTTTGTGACCTCATGAAAGACAATACAGCCACATTACCCTAACTCTGTTTACACAAGTGCCTCAGTTATGAGATTTGCATCTAATTCTTATATAAAATGAATGAGTAAAGATAACTATTTGCGAAATGATGTAATTTGATGTTAACTTTTAAAATGAGAAAATCATCTTCTCTGAAAAGTTTAACTAAGTCAGAAGCCACGCCAAGGTGAATAGGCATTGTTTGGAAATTATGAACCAACCCCTTTTCTACATTACTATAAAAGCCCCCATGACCCAAAGTCACCTAAGTTCCAAATAACGGGAGGACTTGTCCTTACGTTTAAAAGGGCAAATTCTAATGTCAACCTACAGGCCAGGAAATGTGGGAGCTTGCTCTACATGTGAAATGGTATGAACTCTGAACTATTGATTACTCAAGAAGAAGTGAGTCCTAGATGACAGCCTAACAGACTGCAGCTGGAAAGATAGCTAATCTAGTTCGAGAACACTGACCGACGTGGACGAATCTCCAGAGTGAGATGAACCTCTCAGACCATGTGACCATACGACGACCCGGAAGATTCCACAAAGGACAGGGATAACCAGAGCCTGACATCACCAGCTTCACGTAAATACAATGCATTGCTTATCCAAATGAGCAATCGTTAGTGGCATATGTATTTATGTGAGAATAGCTTCCCAGGTCCGATAGAGACCCATGTTCCTTAGTCTTCCTTCCAAAAAACCCCTTCTCTTCTCTCTGAATCTATCGTGTTATAAACAAACTGTTTTTGTTTCGTCCACTAGGGACGGTATAATGTTATTATGTATTCTGTAATTGTTTAATTGGTTAGTAAATAAATAATTGAGCCAATTGGTGTATGGATTTATAGTATAGTAAAGGCTTGGTTCGTGCAGATAACCAACAATTTACGACGTTCAGATGAGACTGACGAAGGTAATAATAATAATTAATTAATGGAAGACTAATTGATCAGATATTAAAATATCTGAAGAGTTATATTCGGAAAATTATAAAACTTTAATCTGAACATTTTCCATGGTGCCCCGACTTCCTAGTTAATTAAATTTACATGATTGGTTTAATCACGCAATAATAATTACAGAGAATTGATTTGATAAAATAACAGTCTTCACCTTTACTTATACTAAAGACACGACAGTCATCTGACCAGAGTACCTTCTTCCATATGTTTGGGGAGTCTCCCCAAACTTGTTTGTTTATTTTTTTCTGTAAGCAATGGCTTTCTACTGGCAACTTTTCTGTAAAGCCCAGCTCTGTGGAGTGTACGGCTTAAAGTGGTCCAATGGACAGATACTCCAATCTCCGCTGTGGAGCTTTGCAGCTCTTTCAGGGTTATCTTTGGTCTCTTTGTTGCCTCTGATTAATACCCTCCTTGCCTGGTCCATGAGTTTTGGTGGGCGGCCCTCTCCTGGTAGGTCTGTTGTGGTGCCATATTCTTTCCATTTTTTAATAATGGATATAACGGTGCTCCGTGGGATGTACAAAGTTTCGGATATTTTTTTATAACCCAACCCTGACCTGTTTGGAGATCTCCTTGGTCTTCCTGGTGCCGCTTGCTTGGTGGCGCCCCTTGCTTAGTGGTATTGCACTCTGGGGCCTTTCAGAACAGGTGTATATATACTCAGATCATGTGACACTTAGATTGCACACAGGTGGACTTTATTTAACTAATTATGTGACTTCTGAAGGTAATTGGTTGCACCAGATCTTATTCAGGGGCTTCATAGCAAAGGTGTTGAATATATATGCACGCTCCACTTTTCCGTTATTTTTTCTATTTCAATTCACCAAGTTGGACTATTTTGTGTATGTCCATTACATAAAATCCAAATAAAAATCTATTTAAATTACAGGTTGTAATGCAACAAAATATGAAAAACTCCAATGGGGATAAATACTTTTGCAAGGCACTGTACCTCTAACCACCTGTAACCCCACAACACAAACCATACAAACACTACCCAATTCATGTTTATACCATGCTTACTGGAAATTTAGTTATCTTAACCATACAAACACTACCCAATTCATGTTTATACCATGCTTACTGTAAATTTAGTTATCTTAGGCATCAGCTTGCAAATATTTTGGCCAACTTACCTTCACCTTGTGCAGAGCTAGGGTTTGCAAGCACATATGCTGGTGCAATCAGATTCTGTTACACCCACAAACAATACACAATTTAACCACCCCACTAATTGTATTGACCTCTATTATACTGGCTAGCTAAGCATACCTAACACGGACATTTCAATATTGTCAGCTTGCTGTTAGCTAACTAACGTCACTAAATTGGCAGCAAGATTGCTAGCCAGCTGAGACAGGCTAAGAACCAACTAACCAACCATAGAGGATATATACACATTCATCATTGCTACCAACACACAAACAGAGAGTGAGTTAGCTATATTGACAATTCTGTTTGTAGTAACGGAGTGTTTTCCTGACAAGGGTGGAATAGATGGCTACCAAATTGAGATACTCTTACTTGGAAACAATAGCTATCTTACGTTACCTAACGTCAATCAAAGATAGAATGAACTAACCAACATTTTTTACTGTGCTAAAGGTAGCTTCCAGTCTTGCAGTGACTACCATGGCATAGGCAAAATTTATTTACAGTGCGTATACCAAAAGGTAGCTATATGATTTAGCTGATGGCTTTCAGAGTTCAATACAGGACTGTAACATTAGCTAGTTAGCTAACTTACCCAGCTAGTCCAGCTAGGCTAGAATGACAGCTAACTTTAGGTCACCTCTAATTGAGAATCTTCTGTTTTGTTGTGAAGGAAACAAATTGATAGTATCTCGTCACTTCTCAGCTGTTGTTGAAATGGATTCCCCATCAGTTCAGCCTGGACATCCCTCTGATGTTTGTTCACCTCATCATTCTTGATAGCCTACAAGCCACTGGCAGAATCGGGGAGAATCTCTGGTAGGTAGAACGGTGAACGATAACTCATTTTCACACTTGTTTGTAATTAGCACATCCAGGCACAGAAAACCCCATGGACATGATGACAAACATTAGTAAAAAGCAAATGTTTTCCAAAAAAGTATTGCCTAGAGAGTTTCTGAGATTACTGTGTGTTGGTCGTTCGAAGTATACAACACTATTACTAAAGTTTGTGGCAATGCCCCCTCTACCCAGCAGGCGGTATCAGCATTCGCTATAAATGCTGGACTTTGTGGTTCACTATGAGCAGACAAATACACAGGGAGTCGAAACTTCCTGATTCCATCAGTGAAATGAGAATGTGCCAGTTCTAGCTTGTGATTTGAATAATGTTGATGTTGATGATAAAAATGTAATGTTGTTAATATAGTAATGACCATATGTCGTGGCAGAGCCAGGGTGAAATTCCCCTTTAAACTTCTATTGTTTGTTTTCACTCACTCTGTCTACATATTTTCCTCTCTTTTCATCTCTTTACATTTCTTTTTTTTCTTCTCCTCCTCTCTCTCTGCCTCCCTGTATCGGCCTCCTCATCCATGTAAATCTGTTAGCTTTGAGAATGCAGCTTGTCTAATGTCCTGAACAGCACTGGATTTCATGCTGTTTCTTCCCGGTAACGGTGGAATAATAGGGATGTAAATAGTGTTAAACTATGGAGGATTAAGACAACCTCTTAATGAAGCAGGCTGCATTTCACACAAACACACACACAGCAAAGAGAAGACCGAAGGAGAATAACACACATGCACGAACGATACACACAGTCCTGTTTTACTAAATATGTTTACAAGCAGAAATTAAGCTATGCTGTTGTTCATCAAGCTTTGGTTTTACCAGGGCTCAATCCATCCACCCATCCATCCAGTAGGAGGTAAACACACATAAAACTGCTTACACAAATTGATTCTAACAGAAGGAGAGGAGAGGCCTGATTGGTTATCTCTTGAAGTGGAGAGAGAGAGAGAAACAAAGAAAGAGAGAGAAATGAGAATGATAGAGCGAGAATGAGAGAGAGAAAGAGAGAGAGGGCAGTGAGGGTCTCCTGTGGGCTTTCGATGGAGAGGTAGAAAGCAAATGAGATGATCAGAGAGGATGAGAGGATGAGACAAGAGAGAGAAGAGGTGCTCAGAAGTGACCTCCCGTAGGCTGGTAATGAAGAGATAGGGGCGGGGAGAAGGGGACTGAGGATAGAAGAAAGCAGGGGATAACATAATTGAACATTAAATACTGTCCTCCCATATAGGAGTGATGGAAAGAAAAGGGAAGAGAGAAAGACAGAGATAAAAGACGAAGAGAAGAGAAGTGTACAGCCAACAGTATACCGCCCTGCTTCCCACTGCTGGCTTGTCATTGAAGCTAAGAAGGGTTGGTCCCTGGATGAGAGACCAGATGCTGCTGGAAGTGGTGCTGGAGGGCCAGTAGGAGGTTCTCTTTCTTCTGGTCCAATTTCTTTTTTTCATATCCCAATGCCGCAGGCATTGGGGACACTGCCCTGTACAGGGTGCTTTCTTTTGGATGGGATGTTAAACAGGTGTCCTGACTCCTAAATTCCCAATCTGGCCCTCATACCATCATGGCCACCTAATCATCCCCACCTTCCAATTGGCTCATTCATCCCTCCTCTCCCCTGTAACTATTCCCAAGGTTGCTGTAGAGTAGAGAATGTGTTTTCAGTCAACTTATCTGGTGAAATAAGGGTTAAATTAAAAAAACAGAAGAGTTTGAGATAAAACATGGTAGTCAAATCTGAGATGCTGGTTATCTTTGTGACATGTATGTGTTTGAGTAATGTCACTCATCTAAGTGCACAGGGTGGATTGCATATTCATATTGACATACATTTATATAACCATTATTTTTGCCAGGTAAGTTGACTAAGAATACATTCTCATTTACAGCAATGGCCAGAGGATGAGTTGCAATGAGATTCCCAGCTTCCATTTGGCTCCTTTAACCACTCCCCTTTCCCCTGCATATGCTGTCCTTCCTAAACTATTCACCTTGGACTGACATGCTACTATTAGCAAATCAGGCTGTCAAGTCAATCCCAGAACCACTCAGCCAAACTAACCATTTACTTGATGGCTGCCTAACAGCCAGTCAGAATGGTCAGTTGATCCCTGGGATGCCAGAGCAGGCCTATGAAGCTGTCAGGACTCACTGTCAAGAACACACACAGGTCAGCGAGTCAACCTCCGAGCGTAGTCGGCCATCAGGACACTTGAGAAGCCATGCAGACGATCCGGCATGGAATATGGAATGATTCTCAGTGCAATATGATACTGTTATTGGATTTGAGATCGCTGTTACTTCCACAAAAACATACAACTTAAAAAGACTGTTGGGTCAGACTTTCCTCTAGAAAAATGTGTAGCAGTGGGGGAAAAGGTTGCGGGGGTTGTATGTAGAAGGACTGAGAAGCTTGTTTGGGGTCACTTAGAAACAATGTTTTTGATTTCATAATCTGTATGTCTTACTGCCAAATTCATACAATAAATATAATTTTTAATCTTAGAAATGTAGGATGAAACACACAAACAGAGCACTTTCACATCGGTTCAGTGGATGCTAGCTTGTATCGTTAACACATCAGGCTTTCAGGCACTATCAAAACCCTCCCCTATTATGAATTCATGAATGAAATACAACCTATCTAGCTATATATTTTGAATCAAGCCGCAATAGGCTAGTGAATTTGATGATTTTCCTGTTTTCCCAATCAAAGCTACTGTGTGTGTTCACGCATGCATTTCAATGAGTGCAGCTTATGTGTAGTTTGTGTGGGTTATTGAAAGTGTGTTGATATTACATTCACGACAGCCCAGATTCACCAAAACACCACAGAGAGAGATCCACACGCTACCTCCTTAAAAGAAATGGTGTGTGTGTTGTTAATTGTTGCTAGAAATCATTGGTGGGTCCCCTGCGGGACGGTTGAGCTAACGTAGGCTAATGCGATTAGCATGAAGTTGTAAGTAAGAACATTTCCCAGGACATAGACATATCTGATATTGGCAGAAAGCTTACATTCTAACTGCCCTGTCCAATTTATAGTAGCTATTACAGTGAAAGAATACCATGCTATTGTTTGAGGAGAGTGCACAGCTTTGAACATGAAAAGTAATTAAGGATCAGCCCCTTTTTCTTAAATTTTTGCCTAAAATGACATACCCAAATCTAACTGCCTGTAGCTCAGGACTTGAAGCAAAGCCATTAATATTCTTGGTACCATTTGAAAGGAAACACTTGAAGTTTGTGAAGGGAATGTAGTAGAATATAACACATTAGATCTGGTAAAAGATAATACAAAGAAAAAAAAAGTGTTTCTGTATTTCTTTTGTACCTTCATCTTTGAAATGCAAGAAAAAGGCCATCATGTATTATTCCAGCCCAGGTGCAATTTAGATTTTGGTCACGAGATGGCAGCAGTGTATGTGCATAGTTTTAGACGGATCCAATGAACCATTGCATTTCTGTTCAAAATGTTGTTTCAAGACTGCCCAAATGTGCCTAATTTGTTAAATCCTCCTAGTGTGCAGCTGTAACATTGTTCTGCGACGCAAGGGGGCGTAAGGAAGGACACCGCTTGTTTACGTTCGTCAACTCAAGCCAGTGGACCAGCGGCAAAGAATCTAACCAAAAGCCCACACAAATCAGATCCAAAGAGACTGTCAGTCCTTACTCTCTGTTGACGTGTGTGTGTGGTCAAATGTTAATTTCAGTTGCTGCTTTGAGGGACCAGAGCTTATTCTGACCCTTTTAGCTCTCACCCCCTCTATCACCTTCCCTGTCTTAGCTCTTTTCAGATGTCCTTTTCTCTGTGTGACCGTCATCAAAATGCATGTCCTGATTTTGTGAGAGGGTTGTTTGGGCACATCTGCATGTGCTGTGCGCAAAAAACAAGTTTGAGTACGGCCTCTATACACATTCTCAGTGTATTTAGAATAGATGTATTTAACATGGTA
Organism: Brachymystax lenok tsinlingensis; assembly: GCA_030435695.1. Lineage (NCBI taxonomy): Eukaryota > Metazoa > Chordata > Actinopteri > Salmoniformes > Salmonidae > Brachymystax > Brachymystax lenok. Next base: position 12,976,832 of record CM059781.1, read on the forward strand.
ATTTATTAATTATTTAGCCTCCCAAGCCTTATCTCCGATGGGAAAAACTAAGGGCCACAACCATGATATGCACAACACATGCGCACAAACACGTGCACACCGCACGTAGTCCTCAGACATATAATTGCGTGAATATGTGAAATGTGAGTGTTTCTCTGTCATACATATGTTTGTGCAGGTGTGTGCACAAGTGTGCACATATTTAATTTGATTGATTAGGATCCCCATTAGCCAACGCAATTGATGACAGCTAGTTTTACTGGGGTCCAACAAATAATGAAAAAGACTATACAATTTAAATAAGTGGAAGGAGCCAATATATTCTGTTGCTTGTATGCTGCTTTTCCTTCACTCTGCAGTCCAACTCATCCCAAACCATTGAAATTGGGGTGAGGTCGGGTGATTGTGGAGGCCAGGTCATCTGATGCAGTACTCCATCACTCTCCTTCTTTGTCAAATAGCCCTTAACTTGTTAGGGAGTGGCAGCTGAGCGGTCGGTTTTGGAGAGCCTGGCGTGACCAAAGTAAAATGCCTCCCATTCAGGCCCAGAAAATAGGATATGCACATATTTAGTACCATTGGATAGGAAACACTCACATTTTCCAAAAGTGTTAACCATTTGTCTGTGAGTGAAACAGAACGCATATGGCAGGCGAAACCCCGAGGAATTTCTGTCCTGGAAAAAGTGATTTTGACACATTGCTCATTTGGAACCCCTCCCTCATGAACATAACCATATAAGGGCATATGAATGCAGTACCCATCGCTTCCTTTAGATGTCAACAGTCTCGAGACAGTGTAAATTTTCATTTTGGATGCTTTAGACCAGAGAAGAAGAGCAAACCAGGAAGTGTACTTTTTATGTCAACAGTACCCAGTGCGCTGCGTTCCGACAAGGCGCGCAGTGTATTTTTACCGTCTTTATCGATCAGTTTATATTCCGGTTGATTTATAATAGTAAATATACGTAAAAGTGTTCCTAAGGATACATTTAAAACTATGTTTGATTGTTCTTGGACAAGTTTATAGGTATAAGATGAACGAGTTTGCGTCACGTTTCAATGGAGGAGTGGAAGCTGTCGTTTCTGATTATAACGCGCGAACCAAATGGAGATTTATGGATAAAATACATTACTTTTTCTAACAAAAGAACCATGGATTGTCTTCGTTGGACACTTAGGATGACCTCAGCAGAAGTTCTTCAACAGGTAATTGATTTGTTTTCGCTGTGAAATGTGTTATGTGTGTGCCGTGATGGCTAATCGATTCATGGCTATGGGAAAAATATGTGAGGTGCTACCCTCAAACAATCAAATGTGCTGCTTTCGCCGTAAAGCCTTTTTGAAATCTGACAATGCTGTGATATTGCCAAGAAACAGAGCTTTTGATGAGTATGGAACACTTGTATATTGGTGGATGTTTAATAATTCAACTTTTGGATTTTGAATTTGGCGCCTTACATTTTACCTGGTAGTGTCGGGAACAGCCCGCTAGCGCCTCAGTGATCCCTGAGAAGTTAACCGTTCGCTGCCCACACCCACCCACCCGACCGACTAGCATCACCACTCTGGACGGTTCCGAATTAGAATATGTGGACAACTACAAATACCTAGGTGTCTGGCTAGACTGTAAACTCTCCTTCCAGACTCATATTAAACATCTCCAATCCAAAATTAATTCTAGAATCGGTTTCCTATTTCGCAACAAGACTCCTTCACTCACGCCGCCAAACATATCCTGGTAAAACTGACTTTCCTACCAATCCTCGACTTTGGTGATGTCATCTACAAAATAGCTTCCAATATTCTACTAAGCAAACTGAATGCAGTCTGTTACAGTGCCATCCGTTTTGTTACCAAAGCTCCTTATACCACCCACCACTGCGACCTGTATGCTCTAGTCGGCTGGCCCTCGCTACATATTCGTCGCCAGACCCACTGGCTCCAGGTCATCTATAATTCTATGCTAGGTAAAGCATCGCCTTATCTCAGTTCTCTGATCACGATAACAACACCCACCCGTAGCACGCGCTCCAGCAGGTATATCTCACTGGTCATCCCCAAAGCCAACACATCCTTTGGCCGCCTTTCCTTCCAGTTCTCTGCTGCCAGTGACTGGAACGAATTGCAAAAATCGCTGTGACTGGAGACTTATATCTCCCTCACTAACTTTAAACATCAGCTATCTGAGCAGCTAACCGATCGCTGCAGCTGTACATAGCCCATCTGTAAATAGCCCACCCAATCTACCTCCCTCACCCCCATATTGTTTTTATTTACTTTCCTGCTCTTTTCACACCAGTTTTTCTACTTGCACATCATCATCTGCTCATCTATCACTCCAGTGTTAATTTGCCAAATTGTAATTACTTCGCTACTATGGCCTATTTATTGCCTTACCTCCTCACGCCATTTGCAAACACTGTATATAGACTTTCTTTTTTTTCTCTATTGTGTTATTGACTGTACGCTTGTTTATTCCATGAGTAACTCTGTGTTGTTGTTTGTGTTGCACTGCTTTGCTTTATCTATAAAATAAAATATCTATAAAATAAAATAACAGTTGATGTTGAGATGTGTCTGTTACTTGAACTCTGAAGCATTTATTTGGGATGAAATTTTAGAGGCTTATCCTCTGCAATGAAGAAACTTTCAAAGTTCTTGAAATATTCCGCATTGATTGACTTTCTTGTCATAAAGTAATGATGGACAGTCGTTTCTCTTTGCTTATTTAAGCTGTTCTTGCCACAATATGGACTTGGTCTTTTACCAAACAGGGCTATCTTCTGTATACCACCCTTACCTTGTCACAACACAACTGATTGGCTTAAATGCATTAAGAAGGAAAGAAATTCCACAAATTAACTTTTAACAAGGCACACCTGTTAATTAAAATGCATTCCAGGTGACTACCTCATGAAGCTGGTTGAGATAATGCCAAGAGTGTGCAAAGCTGTCATCAAGGCAAAGGGTGGCTACTTTGAAGAATCTCAAATATTTTGATTTGTTTAACACTTTTTGGGTTACTACATGATTCCACATGTGTAGTTTTGATGTTTTCACTAATATTCTACAATGTAGAAAATAGTAAAATATTAACAAAAACACTGGAATGAGTAGGTGTGTCCAAACTTTTTATTGGTACTGTATATATATTTTTTGCTCAGAGGACTTGGGGGGCCAAATAAAACATCTCGCCAGTCGAGGAACCCTGATTTAGTATTAAGTGATGTACTGGCCATGCATATTGAGAGAAAAAAAAGTATAACTGCCTTAATTTTGCTTTACCCCAGGAAGAGTAGCTGCTGCCTTGGCAGGAAGTAATGGGGATCCATAATAAATACAAATACAAATTCACAGGTACAGCCTGCCAGGCACGTTAGTAAAACACCTGCATGTCTGTCTGTCTTTACTGTACATGTGAAGGGTCATCCACTGCACTTCAACCTTCCCCCTAACACCCTAAAGAGCTCTCAGCTCAACAACACCGCCCTCTCAAAAGCCTGGGTCTCTTGTTCTGTGTGTCAGTGTGTCATCTTATAGAGGGAATTCCTATCCTATCGTTTCTGATATATGTGAAGTACCTACTGGCTATGAGCTAGGGGCTATGATCTATGAGCTATGAGTTAAGGGCTAGGGAGTTGTTTCTGGACAGGGCCATAGTTTGTCAAGTTAACTCCTTAAGAGAGAAATTAACACTCAATGGTGTAAAATTACCCCAGTGCTGGTGTTAATAACTAGTGTTGAGTTTCACAGTGTGATTGTGTCAGTTTTACTCTGTGGAGATTAAAACATTCCCATCAAAACTGTTATGTTTGTCCCTTTATATAATGACAAACCGGGGCGTAGGTTTAACTACTTTTTAATGAACATATACTTCAGCTAGCAAACACCGTTCTTAAGCCATGCAAGGCATTCTTCAACCCCCACCACGTGACCCCCCCGCCTAGCCTGCTGGGTAACGTAGTCTAAATGTTATTAACACATAACAACACATCTTCCTTCCTTTAAAATATAACTACTTTTCTATGTACCAACACCTGTCACATCACATTTCTTTACTCAACCTGCATAACATTTTCAACACACATTTCTTATCCACATTTTTTTTTTTTTTTTGTAATTTTTTTACATTACTCTCATCACTTAAGAGGCATTAAACATATTCTGATGTATTATTATTTTCAACTAAATATAGTCAACAATACTCTATAGTGTCTCTATTTGTTTTCTTTTTAGCAATTCTCAATAAGCCTTTCAGGGGCTCTGACAGTCCTTTTTGGTCGTTCTGCTGAAGTGCTTCCTGTAACAGCTGGACAGCGTTCGTTGTCAGTCAGTTCATTGTCAGTCAGGGTGTTCTGACTGAATTGTCCATTTCTGAAATAATTTGACGCTTCAGCAGTATCCTCCTGATGATCCTCAGTCCCTTGAGTGAATGGCTGAAGCCTTAGATCCACTCTGTTTCGTCTCAGTTGTGATCCATGCTCCGTTTGGATCACATAGGATCGCGGTGCAACTTCTCTCTGCACACACCCTTGCTGCATCCAGGTTCCTGTAGTGATGTCTCGGAGTCGTACCTGATCTCCAGGTTTCAGTTCAGGTAAGTGTCTTGCACTTTTGTCGTGTCGCTGTTTTTGTTTGTCTTTCTGTTCTTCCTTCACGAGTTTGACTTTGTGAGCACCTCTGGGTGTCAGCAAGTCCTCGTGGATGGGTAGGTTGGTTCTGATGCGACGTCCCATCAACATTTGTGCAGGTGAAAGTCCATTCTGCAGCGGTGCGCTGCGGTAGATCATCAGACTTTTTAGGAAATCCTCCTTTCCGTCGTGTGCCTTTTTCATCAGACCTTTAACAATTTTGACTGAACTCTCTGCTAAGCCGTTGGACCTTGGGTAGTTGGGGCTGGAGGTGTTGTGTCGGAATCCCCAGTCGTTAGCTTAACGATCGGAATTGAACTTGAGAACTGCGGACCATTGTCTGAGTACAGTTCAGACGCAACCCCATGTCTTGCAAAGACTGATTTCAGGTATGTGATTACAGCTTTGCTGGAGGTAGTTGGCAGTGTTGCTACTTCAGGGTAGTTTGAGTAGTAGTCAGTAACAACAATGTGACTTTTGCCATTGCAGTCAAAAGGTCAACTCCAACTTTGTAGTAGGGTCTGTTGGGTACTGGATGAGGCATTAGCGGCTCTGCTTGCTGCTTTGGCCTGCATGCCAAACACAGCTCACATGAAGCAGTGGTCTGGCTGATTTCCTGGTTCATTCTAGGCCAGTACATTACTTCTCGTGCTCGTCGTTTGCATTTTTCCTCACCCAAGTGGCCCTCATGTATTTTCTGTAGCATTTCTTTGCGTAGTGTCATGGGAATGACAATCTTGTTGCCTTTGAACACTATGTCATCTACAACGGTGAGCTCTGCTCTGCACATCCAGTAATCCTGTATTCTCCTTGGACAGTTGTTTTTCTGTGCGGGCCATCCAATCAGTGTTGTTTCTTTCAACTCTGTCATTGTTTGGTCAGCTGCGGTCTCTCTTTTGATCTGCTCCATTCTCTCAGAAGACACAGGAAGTGATGCTACGATCATGTCGACGTAGGCCTGAATCTCAGTGTTTTTCTGTGTGTCGAAGCTCTCTTTCTTGTCTACTGCTCGAGAAAGAGTGTCGTGATGAACATGAACTTTCCCGGGTATAGATCATCTTCACATCATACTTTTGCAGTCTGATCAACATTCTCTGGATTCTCATTGGACAATCATTCAGTGGTTTAGACATGATTGACACCAATGGTTTGTGGTCGGTTTCTACTTCGAAGTCTCGTCCATAGACGTATTGGTGAAACCTTTCGCAAGCGTATGTGCTCGCCAGTAGTTCTTTCTCTATTTGTGCATACCTTGTCTCTGCGCCTGTCAAGGCTCTGGATGCATATGCAACAGGTTGCCATGTTTCATCATGCTGTTGCAGAAGAACTGCTCCCAGGCCAAACTGTGACGCGCCTGCAGAAATCCTTGTGCTTTTCTCTGGATCATAGAACCTGAGCACTGGCTCTTCTGTGATTGTCTTCTTTAGGTTTTTGAAGCAGTTTTCCTGTTCATGGGACCATTCCCATTCGTTTTTCTGTTCCAGTAGACATCTGAGTGGAGCGGACTGTGCTGACAGTTGAGGTATGAACTTTGCAAGGTAGGTGATCATGCCCATGAAGCGTCTCACGTCGTCCTTGTTCTTCGGGCGCTCCATGTTGTTGATGGCTGATGTTTTCCTCGGGTCTGGTTTGACTCCATCCTCTGAAAGTACATCTCCCACGAAGGTAAGTGTTTTCACACCAAACTCGCATTTGTCCTTGTTTAGTTTTAGGTTGACCTTCCGTGTCAGGTCCAGCACTTGTCTCACTCTTGCGTCGTGTTCTTCTTTTGTGGCCCCCCAGACGATGATGTCATCCATCATGGTCTCCACTCCAGGAATATGCTCGAAGATCATGTGGATTGTCTTGTGGTAGACCTCTGGCGCTGAGAGAATCCCATATGGTAGACGAAGAAATCTGTACCTGCCCTCAGGTGTGTTGAATGTGCATAGCCTTGAGCTTGCATCGTCTAGCTTCATTTGCCAGAATCCTGATGAGGCATCAAGCTTACTGAACCACTTTGCTCCAGCAAACTGCGACATTATCTCTTCTCTGGTTGGCAACTTGAAGTGCTCTCTCTTGATTGCTTTGTTGAGATCTCTTGGGTCTAGACATATCCTGAGATCGCCATTCTTTTTCACCACAATAACCAGTGAGCTTACCCAGTCTGTAGGTTCATCCATTTTTGTGATGACGTCCATCTTTCCATGCGTCCGAGTTCCTCCTTGAGCTTTTCCTCAATGCAAATGGAACTTTTCTACATGCATGCACAACTGGAGTAATTTTGTCATTGGTACATATTTTGTGTTCTCCTGGTAAACATCCAAGACCCTCAAACACATCCTCATACTCAGCCAGTAGCGATTCCTGGTCATTTTCAGTCTGTGATGTCACTACATACACTCTTTTCAGCAAATTGAGCTTTTCACATGCATTGATTCCTAGAATAGGCTGTACACTCTTTTCCACAATCAGCAGCTGTGCTCTGAACTGTTTTCCTTTGTGCTGTAAAGTTACTATGCAGCTTCCTTTGACTGGTACATTCTCCCCAGTATAACCAGTAACCTTAATTTTCACCGGGTGTATTTTGCTCTTCACCTTCAGTGTTTTGTAGTCATCCAGCGACAACAGGTTTACCTGTGCTCCAGTATCAAGCTTGAATGGTATTATAGTTTCATTCACAGTCAATGGCACAATCCATTCAGCTTTCACTGCATTGCATATTTCCACAGAATCAACAAAGAATTCTTCAATCTCCTCCTTGACTGTGTGAACCTTTTTCTTTGTAGCCTCGGCTTTGCAGCATTTTGAGAAATGATTATTTTTCCCACAGTTGTTACATGATTTGCCATATGCAGGGCAATTTTTTGGCTTGTGGATAAATCCACATTTTCCACATGTAGTGTTTTGATTTCTCTCTTTTGCTTGTTTCTGTTTTGTAAGGCGTTGTGTGTGTTGCTCCTCTCTTTTTATGGCATGCACTGACGTCTCATCCCTGCGCAGCTCTTTAGCTTGTGCTCTGGTGGTTTCAGCTGCTCTACACATATTCACTGCTTTCTCCAAAGTTAAATCTTGCTCACGCAGCAATCTCTCCTTGAGTCCATTATCAAGTATGCCACAGACTATCCTGTCTTTCACTAGTGAGTCTTTCAGATTTTCAAATTCACATGTTTTGCTCAGTGTGTTCAGCTCAGCCAAATACTGGTCAAAACTGACTCCTGTTTCTGATCATGAGAGAAAAACTTGTATCTCTCAAACGTGACGTTCTGGCTTGGTACAAAGTACTCCTCAAATTTAGCCATTAGCACAGGCAATGTCAAGTTTACCTCGTCTAGTTGAAAGCTATTGTAAACGCCCAATGCATCCTCTCCAAGAACGTGCAGAAAAATGGAAGCTTTCAATTTGTCATCATCTCCCCTGCTCCACTGGCTGCTAGGTAGATATTGAATCTCTGCTTGAAACGTTTCCAATTGTCAGCTAAATTGCCTGTTAACTGCATAGGAGTAGGAGGACTAAGCCTATCCATGACGGAAAACCAGAATTTCTCCTACTTCAGTATGTTGCTCGTCAACAGATTCAAATGCAGCCTCGCTCCGCTGCTGTCACTCGCCGCTGCGGCTCGTTACCCGCGCAATTGCAAGCTAAGCGTCTTCGACTACTCACGTCACTTGTGGTAGAATGTTCAATGTTCTTCGTGGAAACTTTCAGAGTTACTCATTTAATTTCTCTGTCTCGCCATAGCGACTACCACTTCTGACACCATGTTATGTTTGTCCCTTTATATAATGACAAACCGGGGCGTAGGTTTAACTACTTTTTAATGAACATATACTTCAGCTAGCAAACACCGTTCTTAAGCCATGCAAGGCATTCTTCAACCCCCACCACGTGACCCCCCCGCCTAGCCTGCTGGGTAACGTAGTCTAAATGTTATTAACACATAACAACACAAAAACCACGCCAATAATTTTCATGTTTCCCATCATGCTCTACTGCAGACTTTTTTAGGATTGTTTTTATGTGTTTTTGCATGTGCAGTTGAAGTCGGAAGTTTACATACACCTTAGCCAAATACATTTAAAGTTTTTCACAATTCCTAACATTTAATCCTAGTAAAAATGCCCTGTCTTAGGTCAGTTAGGATCACCTCTTTATTTAAGAATGTGAAATGTCAGAATAATAGTAGAGAGAATGATTTAATTCAGCTTTTCTTCCTTTCATCACATTCCCAGTGGGTCAGAAGTTTACATAAACTCAATTAGTATTTGGTAGCATTGCCTTTAAATTGCTTAACTTCAGTAAAATGTTTCGGGTAGCCTTCCAAAAGCTTCCCACAATAAGTTGGGTGAATTTTGGCCCATTCCTCCTGACAGAGCTGGTGTAACTGAGTCAGGTTTGTAGGACACCTTGCTCGCACACGCTTTTTCAGTTCTGCCCACACATGTTCTATAGGATTGAGGTCAGGGCTTTGTGATGGCTACTCCACTGCCTTGACTTGGTTGTCCTTAAGCCATTTTGCCACAACTTTGGAAGTACGCTTGGGGTCATTGTCCATTTGGAAGACCCATTTGCGACCAAGCTTTAACTTCCTGACTGATGTCTTGAGATGTTGCTTCAATATATCCACATAATTTTCCTACCTCATGATGCCATCTATTTTGTGAAGGGCACCAGTTCCTCTTGCAACAAAGCACCCTCACAACATGATGCTGCCACCCCCATGCTTCACGGTTGGGATGGTGTTCTTTGACTTGCGAGCCTCCCCCTTTTTCCTCCAAACATAACAATGGTCATTATGGCCAAACAGTTCTATTTTTGTTTCATAAGGACATTTCTCCAAAAAGTACGATCTTTGTCCCCATGTGCAGTTGCAAACCGTAGTCTGACTTTTTTATGGCGGTTTTGGAGCAGTGGCTTCTTCCTTGCTGAGCGGCCTTTCAGGTTATGTTGATATAAGACTTGTTTTACTGTGGATATAGATACTTTTGTTCCTGTTTCCTCCAGCATCTTCACAAGGTCCTTAGCTGTTGTTCTGGGATTGATTTGCACTTTTCGCACCAAATTACAGTAATCTCTAGGAGACAGAACAAGTCTCCTTCCTGAGCGGTATGACTGCTGTGTGGTCCCATGGTGTTTGCGTACTATTGTTTGTATAGATGAACGTGGCACCTTCAAATTGCTCCCAAGGATTAACCAAACTTGTGGAGGTCTAAACAATGTTGTCTAGGTCTTGGCTGATTTCTTTTGATTTTCTCATGTCAAGCAAAGAGGCACTGACTTTGAAGATAGGCCTTTAAATACATCCACAGGTACACCTCCAATTGACCCAAATGATGTCAAATAGCCTATCATAATCTTCTGGAATTTTCCAAGCTGTTTAAAGGCACAGTCAACTTAGTGTATGTAAACTTCTGACCCACTGGAATTGTGATACAGTGAATTATATAAATGAAAAAATATGTCTGTACACAATTGTTGGAAAAATTACTTGTGTCATGCACAAAGTAGATGTCCTAACCGTTTTGGAGAGTCTGGCGTGCCCAAAGTAAAAAAGGCCTGACACTCAGCCCAGAAACTAGGATATGCACATAATAGTGTAGTATTAGTACATTAGCAAACAGTACTGTTGGATAGGAAACACTCTGAAGTTTCTAAAACTGTTAAAATAATGTCTGTGAGTATAACAGAACTGATATAGCAGGCAAAAACCCGAGGTATTTCTGTCCGGAAATCTTTTTTTTTTTTTTTACCTTCTCTCACTTACAATGGATGCCTATTGAATTTCCAGTATAATAGCTCCCAGGTTGCAGTACTTATGGCTTCCACTAGATGTCAACAGTCTTTAGACAGTGTTTCATGGCTTTATCATGGAACAGAGCCGAATAGAAGAAGATTTGGTAAGAGAAGTGACAGAAGTGAGTATTGTATTGTGCGCGAGACCGTGAGTGCGCTCCTCGTTATTTTCCTTTTATATCGTTTAGGATATAATCCGTGTGAAATGTAATAACTAATATACATAAAAGGATACGTAAGGATACATTATAAATGATGTTTGATTTGTTTGGGCAAAGTTGATAGGTATAATTTGAATGCTTTCTCTTCACTGTACAACCGGCGACTCGACGGTGGATTATCTGAACATAACGCGCCAACCAAACAGAGATTTATGGATATAATAAATGACTTTTTCTAACAAAAGAAACATTGGATGTCTTCCTTGGACAGTTTGGATTGCCCTCAGCAGAAGATCATCAAAGGTAAGCGATTTATTTTAGCTCTTATATGGGTTTTGTGAGACCCGTGCTGGTTATGGATTTATGCTAATGCTTAAATATGAGAGGTGCTATACTCAAACAATCAAATGTTGTGCTTTCGCCGTGAAGCCTTTTTGAAATCTGACAAGCTGTGATATTGCCAAGACTATGATGACTATGCAACACTTGTATATTGAAGAATGTTTAATAATTCGGCGCCTTACATTTCCCCGGGTAGTGTCGGGAACGGGGCGCTAGCGCCCCAATGATCAGAGAGAGAGAGAGAGAGAGAGAGAGAGAGAGAGAGAGAGAGAGAGAGAGAGAGAGAGAGAGAGAGATCCTCTCAGTGGTCCATATGCTGAAGGAGGAGAGCAGGAGTGAGCAGCAGCAGGAAGGAGGCCATTTCATCTCCAATAATATGCAAATGAACAATCTCCCTGCACAGTGTTACTGCAGACCAGGCAGAGAGAGGAAGAGAGGGAGATGGCTGTGTGTGCGCCATACAGTTGGGTCAGATTTAATCTGAGAGATCTTCCTTTGTAATCATTATCGATAGCTTGATCACCACCACATAGCTACAGTACTCTTGTATCCTACAGCACAATACAACAACCTATTTTATCCTGTTGGTGCAGTGCTTCGGCATATCTGTAGGTGTGTCAGCACTGTAGCATAGCTAAAGAGAGAAAGTGAGATACAGAGAGAGACACTCGGACAGAAAACGAGACAGAGAGAAAGAGAAAGAAGTTGATGAAATGTAAGTTGTATGTTTTGTTGTATAATGCCACCCTATTTTACTAAGCACTTAGTTTCAAATATTTTTTAGATGGCGGTGAGTTGCTTTTAGTTTTTTTTATGGTTTAGTTTCGGATTTTGAGTTACTCCTGTGTGTGCATTTTGAGAGAGAGAGAGACATATTTATTTACTTAAAAAAATCCTTTATTGGCCCAATAGTTACCACAAAGCCACAAAGTCCCCCAGACGGTACACCAGCCCCCTGACTCCCCACACCCCCACAAAGTCCGCCAGATGGTTTACCAGCCCCCCTCGAGACACTACGGGGGATCCAACACCAACAGCCTGTGCCAGAGAATTGAAGCGGCCATGTTGTTAGCGACCAGGATCCTTCCCCTGAAAGACATCAGTGGCAACGACCACCACCATTTAGACAACTTAGCCTCAACCTAGTTCACCAGCCCCTCAGAGTTTCAGGAGAGAATGGATGGCTGGTGTACAGGCCAGGAGAACACCCCTAAGAACTTCATCCCTAACTTCCCAACGTAGCCTCCCAGGAAGAATAGGAGATCCTGCTCTGGCCTATTTCCCCATAATCAGACTCTAACCCTTCTCTCAGTTCACCTTAGCTGATGGCACCCCCTCAAACAACACTAAAGCCCCAATCACCTGCTAGAGAGAGAAAGAGAGAGATCCAGAGAGAGAGAGGGAGAGAGAGAGACTCAGATAGAGAGAGAGCTAGAGACAGAGATTGGAGTGGAAGAACTTGACTGGCCTGCACAGAGCCCTGACCTCAACCCAATCTAACACCTTTAGGATTAATTGCCCAACATCTGTGCCTGACCTCACTAATGCTCTTGTGGCCGAATGGAAGCAAGTCCCCACAGCAATGTTCCAACATCTAGTGGAAAGACTTCCCAGAAGAGTGGATGCTGTTATAGCAAATGGGGGGGCAATCTCCATATTAATGCCCGGGATTTTGGAATGACATGTTTGACGAGCAGTTGTCCACGTTCGTAGTGAATCTAAGAGTGTTGTATTCAAAGGCAGGGCAGTGTGCTCTTCCCTCTCAACAGACTTTGCTTAAAAGCCATTACTCCAGCGATAAGCAGGCCGAGCAGGCATGGATGTGTTCAGTGATGTGTACTGTTTGGCTTCAATGGACCATCTCTATCTCTCTAAATATCCCCTCTCTCTCTCTACTACTCCGTTCTCTCTGTCTGTCTGTTTCTAATCCTCTCTCTTCATGTCAATTTATTTTCTCCATCTCTCTGTCTATCCCCTCTGAGGGCCTAGAGTACTGGTCATGTAATGTGGTCAGGCCAGAGAATACTGCTGTGTCATGTAGGGCTGTGTCCTAGTCGGTCTGTGTTAGAGAGGTCTACACTGTCTCACTGACTGGCTGGGGGAGTACATCTAGCACCCTGTCAGCCTGGCCTTGGCCTGTCCACCACACAATCACACAGCATTGGAAGACATATGGACTGGTTAGACTGAGTCTAAACACACACTGACGCTGGTCACACACACGCACACACAGGCACTCACACTCACACACGCCAAGAGCAAACAACTCTCCGCTCCAATTGTTATTCCATGTTGCAGTTTCTGGCTGGCCACTAAAACCATTGCCAGTGTCCAGCGCACAAACACACACACACACACACACACACACACACACACACACACACACACACACACACACAGTCTAAAAGCCATGGGGAAAGACATTAGCTGGAGTAACACAGGCACATCCAGACTCCACATCAGAAAATTATTGGATTTTGGAGCGCCGTAAACTCTGGGAATGCCGTCCAGACAGTGGAATGGGAAAATCAATTGAATAGCAGCTTCATCCAGTCTCTCCCGAGGGCTTATCAAGCTTTCCCTGCCTATACCTTGTGTTCAAGGCTGTAGAATTCCTAACAACTCTCATACCCTACAGAACAGAGAATTCCCATTGGATCCAAAAAGCTGAATAGAGAAAGTAATGAAAATAAATGTTATTACAACAATGGAAACACAATATAATTTTTTATTCTTTCACTATGTTGATCTCAAACCCTGTCTCTTACTTGGAGAGGAATCTGATTTAAGGAGAGAAAACCGACAAGCGAGAATGACCTTTACACTTGAGGAGTAAAGTAGAAGTCTGTCTGTGTGTGTGTGTGTGCATCTGATTGTGTGTGTCTTTAATTGCAGCAGTGAGAGTCCACCGTAATCAAACTCATTAACCTACACTACAGGAAAACAGATGTCCATGACCTTTGAACCAGAGAACAATTACCAAACAGAGGCATAATCTACTACACTACAACACGCCATCACCTGGGTTCAAATACTATTTCAAATATATCAATTACTGTCACATACAGTGCATTTGGAAAGTATTCAGACCCCTTGACTTTTTCCACATTTTGTTACGTTACAGACTTACTCTAAAATTGATTAAATACTATTTATTTTAACTGATCAATCTAAACACAATACTCAATAACGAAAAAGCAAAAACAGATTTTAGACATTTTTGCAAATTTATATATGAAAAAAATAAAACAGTAATATCACCTTTACATAAGTATTCAGACCCTTTACTCAGTACTTGAATCACCTTTGGCAGCGATTACAAGTTTGGCACACCTATATTTGGGGAGTTTCTCCCATTCTTCTCTGCAGATCCTCTAAAGCTCTGTCAGGTTAGATGGGGAACGTCGCTGCACAGCTGTTTTCAGGTTTCACCAGAGATGTTTGATCGGGTTCAAGTCCGGGCTCTGGCTGGGCCACTCAATGACATTCAGAGATTTGTCCCCGAAGCCAGTCCTGTGTTGTCTTGGCTGTGTGCTTAGGGTCGTGAACCTTCGCCCCAGTCTGAGGTCCTGAGCGCTCTAGAGCTGGTTTTCATCAAGGATCTCTATGTACTTTGCTCCGTTTATCTTTTCCTCAATCCTGACTGGTCTCCCAGTCCCTACCACTGAAAAACATCCCCACAGCATGATTCTGCCACCACCATGCTTCACCGTAGGGATGGTGCCAGGTTTCCTCCAGATGTGACGCTTGGCATTCACGCCAAATAGTTCAATATTGGTTTCATCAGACCAGAGAATCCTTTTTCTCATGGTCGGAAAGTCTTTTAGGTGGCTTTTGGCAAACCAAGCAGGCTGTCATGTGCCTTTTACTGAGGAGTGGCTTCCGTCTGGCCACTCTACCATAAAGGCCTGATTGGTGGAGTGCTGCAGAGATGGTTGTCCTTCTGGAAGGTTCTCCCATCTCCACAGAGGACCTCTGCAGCTCTGTCAGAGTGACCATCGGGTCATTAATCACCTCCCTGACCAAGGCCCTTCTCCCCCGATTGCTCAGTTTGGCCAGGCGGCCAGCTCTAGGAAGACTCTTGGTGGTTCCAAACTTCTTCCATTTACAAATGATGGAGGCTAATGTGTTCTTAGGGAACCTTCAATGCTGCAGACATTTTTAGGTACCCTTCCCCAGATCTGTGCCTCGACACAATCCTGTCTCGGAGCTCTACGGATAATTCCTTCGACCTCATGGCTTGGTTTTTGCTCTGGCATGCACTGTCAAATGTGGGACCTTATATAGACAGGTGTGTGCCTTTCCAAATCATGTTCAATCAATTCAATTTACCACAGGTGGACTCCAATCAAGTTGTAGAAACATCTCAAGGATGATCAATGGAAACAGGACGCACCTGAGCTCAATTTCGAGTCTGAATTTTAAGGGGTCTGAACACTTAAGTAAATAAGGTATTTCTGTTTGTTTATGTTTAATACATTTTAAAAAATGTCTAAAAACCTGTTTTTACTTTGTCATTATACGGTATTGTGTGCAGATTGATGAGGATCTTTTTTATTTAACCCATTTTAGAATAAGGCTGTAACATAACAAAATATGGAAAAAGTCAAGGGGTCTGAATACTTTTCATATGCATTGTACATTTTAAGTAAATATTCAGGTATCTTTAATTTGTAGTTGAATATTTTAATGTATTTGGAAATACACCTGGAAAGTATTTGAAAATACTAAAATACACTGACTCAAACACACTCCCATGCATTTAACCCAGGTATTTTAAAACAGTACTAGAAATTAGTATTTGAAAATACTCACACTAACACCCACAACCACACACGAACACCCACACACTAACACCCACAACCACACACTAACACCCACACACTAACACCCACACACTTACACACAATTACACAAACACCCACACACTCACACTAACACCCACACACTCGGAATAACGCACACTCACACATACTAACACCCACACACTCACACTAACACCCACACACAAACTCCCACACACTAACTCTGACACACACACTCACACACTAACACCCACGCCTACACCCACATTCTCACACGAATACCCACACACTAACACCCACACACTAACACCCACACACTTATACCCACACACCTACACACACGTACACTAACACCCACACCCACACACTCACACTAACACACAAACACTCACACTAACACACTAACACACACCAACACCCATACATCCATACTAACACCCACACACTCACAATAACACACACACACACACACACACTCACACTAACACACAAACTCACACATTAACACCCACACACCCACACACCCACACACGCACATTAACACCCACACAATAAAACCCACACACTTACAATAACACCCACACATTAACACCCACCCCCACAAACTAACACCCACACACTAACACCCATACACTTACACACACTTACACTAACACCCACACACTTACACTTACACTAACACCCACACACCCACACCCACACACTAACACCCACACACTTACACTAACACCCACACCCACAAATACCCACACACTAGCACCCACACACTTACACTAACACCCACACACTCACACCCACACCCACACCCACACACCCACACACTAACACCCACACACTAACACCCACACACGTACATTAACACCCACACACTAAAACGAACACCCACACACCAACACCCACACCCTAAAACCCACACCCACAAACACCCACACACTAGCACCCACACACTCACACCCACACACAAACACCCACACACGTACATTAACACCCACGCACTAAAATGAACACCCACACACTAACACCCACACCCTAACACCCACACACTTACAATAACACACTTATACCCACACACCTACACACACGTACACTAACACCCACACCCACACACTCACACTAACACACAAACACTCACACTAACACACTAACACACACCAACACCCATACATCCATACTAACACCCACACACTCACAATAACACACACACACACACACTCACACTAACACACACACTCACACATTAACACCCACACACCCACACACGCACATTAACACCCACACCCACACCCACACACCCACACACTAACACCCACACACTAACACCCACACACGTACATTAACACCCACACACTAAAACGAACACCCACACACCAACACCCACACCCTAAAATCCACACCCACAAACACCCACACACTAGCACCCACACACTCACACCCACACACAAACACCCACACACGTACATTAACACCCACGCACTAAAATGAACACCCACACACTAACACCCACACCCTAACACCCACACACTTACAATAACACACTTATACCCACACACCTACACACACGTACACTAACACCCACACCCACACACTCACACTAACACACAAACACTCACACTAACACACTAACACACACCAACACCCATACATCCATACTAACACCCACACACTCACAATAACACACACACACACTCACACTAACACACACACTCACACATTAACACCCACACACCCACACACGCACATTAACACCCACACAATAAAACCCACACACTTACAATAACACCCACACATTAACACCCACCCCCACAAACTAACACCCACACACTAACACCCATACACTTACACACACTTACACTAACACCCACACACTTACACTAACACCCACACCCACACACCCACACCCACCCACTAACACCCACACACTTACACTAACACCCACACCCACAAATACCCACACACTAGCACCCACACACTTACACTAACACCCACACACTTACACTAACACCCACACCCACACACCCACACCCACACACTAACACCCACACACTTACACTAACACCCACACCCACAAATACCCACACACTAGCACCCACACACTTACACTAACACCCACACACTCACACCCACACCCACACCCACACACCCACACACTAACACCCACACACTAACACCCACACACGTACATTAACACCCACACACTAAAACGAACACCCACACACCAACACCCACACCCTAAAACCCACACCCACAAACACCCACACACTAGCACCCACACACTCACACCCACACACAAACACCCACACACGTACATTAACACCCACGCACTAAAATGAACACCCACACACTAACACCCACACCCTAACACCCACACACTTACAATAACACACAATCACACTAACACACTCACTCACACATTAACACCCACACTAACACCCACCCACTAACACCCACACCCACACACTAACACCCACACACTAACACTAACACCCACACACTTACACTAACACCTACACCCACAAACACTCACACACTAGCACCCACACACTTACACACACGTACACTAACACCCACCCACTCACACTCACACCCACACACTAACACCCACACACGTACATTAACACCCACACACTAAAACGAACACCCACACACCAACACCCACACCCTAAAACCCACACCCACAAACACCCACACACTAGCACCCACACACTCACACCCACACACAAACACCCACACACGTACATTAACACCCACACACTAAAATGAACACCCACACACTAACACCCACACCCTAACACCCACACACTTACAATAACACACAATCACACTAACACACTCACTCACACATTAACACCCACACTAACACCCACCCACTAACACCCACACCCACACCCACACACTAACACCCACACACTAACACTAACACACACACACGTTCACACTAACACCCACACCCACACACTCACACCCACACACTAACACCCACACATTAACACCCACACACTTACACTAACACCCACACACTTACACTAACACTCACACACTAACACTAACACCCACACACTTACACTAACACCTACACCCACAAACACCCACACACTAGCACCCACACACTTACACACACGTACACTAACACCCACCCACTCACACTCACACTCACACTCAAACCCACACCCACACACTAACACCCACACACCAACACCTACACCCTAACACGCACACGTTAACTCCCACAGACTAACACACCCACTCAAACATTAACACCCACACTAACACCCACACACTAACACCCACACCCACACACTAACACCCACACACTAACACCCACACACTTACACTAACACCCACACACTAACACCCACACACTAACACCCACACACTAACACCCACACACTAACACTCACACACTCACACTAACACTCACACTAACACACTAACACCCACACACTCACACTAACACCCACACACTCACACTAACACTCACACACTCACACTAACACTCACACACTCACACTAACACTCACACTAACACACTAACACCCACACACTCACACTAACAAACTAACACCCACACACTCACACTAACACCCACACTCACACAATAACACCCACAAACTTACACTCACACACTAACACCCACACACTCACACTACATCCACAAACTTACACTCACAAACTTACACTTACACTCACACACTAACATCCACACACGTACATTAACACCCACACCCACACACTAACACGAACACGAACACCCACACACTAACACCCACCCACTTACACTAACACCCACACACTAACACCCACACCCACACACTCACACTAACACCCACACACTAACACCCAGACACTAACACCCACACACTTACACTAACACCCACACACGTACACTAACACCCACACACTAACACCCACACCCTAACACCCACGTCCTGACACCCACACACTTACACAAACTTACACTAACACCCACACACTAACACCCACACCCTAACACCCACACACTCACACTAACACTCACACACTCACACTAACACTCACACTAACAAACTAACACCCACACACTCACACTAACACCCACACTCACACTCACACAATAACACCCACAAACTTACACTCACACACTAACACCCACACACTCACACTACATCCACAAACTTACACTCACAAACTTACACTTACACCCACACACTAACACCCACACACTCAGATGTACATATCTACCTCAAATATTCCAGTATACGTTCACATTGTGCATTTACCTTGTACAAAGCTTCCTCTTGTAATTCTAGTTATCATTAGTTATACTTATTTTCATATTGAATACTGCTGGGTAGGGCTTGCAAGTTAAACATTTCACTGTAGGTCTATTGTTCATGTGACAAATAAAACTTGAACTTGAAAATACCATAAAATCCTCAAAAGTTTCCACACACACAGTAAATACTCAGAAATAAGCCTTCTCACAGACACACACACACAAACGCAATTGATGAAAGGAACATATCATTAACTCAAGAAAGAGATAACACCCACACACACACAAACACAGACACTGCAGTGTAGCCTATTTTACACTCGTCTGACCACAGCCGGTCAACTCAGTACTTTACCTGGTAATGAACCGACTCTAGTAGGAATCTCTGTCCAGATAACTTTAAGGATATGTGGGGGACACTAACTAGCTCTGAAATGTGTCATTCAGTATATCAGTCATGTTTAAAATGCAGATAGCAGGCAGGTAATCATGCTCCATCCATCCCCCCAAAATGTCAACTCCACATTTTAAAACCTCATCAGACATCTAGTGAATATGATTGACTCAGACAGAGAAATGGGGAAGGGGAATGCCCTAAGAAATTACTTCAGTTCCATGTCTTTTAATAAGGTCAGTGGATACACACACACATACACACACAGGCCCGCACTCACTCACACACACACACACACACACACACACACACACACACACACACACACACACACACACACACACGCAATAACCAATCTCCCAACACAGGTGTGAGGAGCCACAGGAAACAGGAAGTAGATAGAGGAAGTGATGCGTATATACCTGAGCCTCTCTTGGAGACCGTCTTCATACTGCGGGACAGGGTGATGTACAGCAGAATCAGGAGAGGGATAGGAGACCTCATCTTCCACCAGACCTAGCAGCCTGAGAGACAAAGATAGAGAGGGAGAGGGAGAGAGGGAGGGAGGGAGGGAGGGAGAGTGAGAGAGAGTGTGAGAGGGGGACAGTGTTATAGAGAATCAGATAGAGAGAAAGAGAGAGAATTAGAGGGGGAGAGTGAGATACAGAAACAGAGAGAGAGAGAGAGAGAGAGAGAGAGAGAGAGAGAGGTGGGGGAGTGAGAGAGAGTGAGATACAGAGACAGAGAGAGCGAGAGAAAGGGAAAGAGAGAGAGAGATTGAGGGAGAGAGAAAAAGGCAGCCATTTTTCAAAAGAAGATAAAGTTTTCCCTCGTCCCCAACATCAAAGACAGCAGAGCCATCAGAGAAAGAATATGTTGTATTTCACACACACACACACACACACACACACACACACACACACACACACACACACACACACACACACACACACACACACACACACACACACACACACACACACACACACACACACACACACACACACACACACACACACACACACTCCTGTCCTCACATTCCCCTAAGGGCATCTAATGACTTGCTCTGGTGATTGCAATAGAGACAAGTTATCATAGCAGGAGCTTTCTTAAGAGGTCCCATTCCCTGGCAGAGATGCTGACAAATCAATAAAGAGATAATTACATGTGTAAAGAACACATTCATTCAAAATGGAGGAGTGTGAAGGCTGGGATGTGGGGGATTTCAATTCACACACAAACACACACAAACAGACACAGACACACACACACACATCCACACACACACAAGGACACACACACACACACACACACACAGACACCCGCCTATCACGCCTACGCTGACACTCTTGAACCCACACACTCACACTAACACCCACACACTAACACCCACACACTCACACTCACACTAACACCTACACACTAACACCCACACATGTACACTAACACACACACACACACTAACACACACTCACACTAACACCTACACACTAACACCCACACACTCACACTAACACCTACACACTAACACCCACACACTCACACTAACACCTACACACTAACACCTACACACTAACACCCACACACTCACACTCACACTAACACCTACACACTAACACCCACACATGTACACTAACACACACACACACACTAACACACACTCACACTAACACCTACACACTAACACCCACACACTCACACTAACACCTACACACTAACACCCACACACTCACACTAACACCTACACACTAACACCCACACACTCACACTAACACCTACACACTAACACCTACACACTAACACCCACACACTCACACTAACACCTACACACTCACACTAACACCTACACACTAACACCTACACACTAACACCCACACACTCACACTAACACCTACACACTAACACCCACACATGTACACTAACACACACACTAACACACACTCACACTAAGACCTACACACTAACACCCACACACTCACACTAACACCTACACACTAACACCCACACACTAACACCCACACACTCACACTAACACCCACACACTAACACCTACACACTAACACCCACACACTCACACTAACACCTACACACTAACACCCACACACTCACACTAACACCCACACACTAACACCCACACACTCACACTAACACCCAGACACTAACACACACTCACACTAACACCCACACACTAACACTAACACACTAACACTAACACACACTCACACTAACACCCACACACTAACACCCACACATGTACACTAACACACACACACACTAACACACACTCACACTAACCCACACATCCACATACTCACATACACACACATACACTAACACCCACACACACACACACTAACACCCACACACTCACACTAACACACACTAACACACACTTACACTAACACCCACACACACACACACACTCACTCACTAACACCCACACTAACACCCACACACTAACACCCACGGACTCACACTAACACCCACACACTCAGATGTACATTTACCTTGTGTATAGCTTCCTCTTGTAATTGTAATGTTTTTTTATTAGTTATTTTCATATTGAATACTGCTGGGTAGGGCTTGCAAGTTAAGCATTTCACTGTAGGCCTACTTGTTCATGTGACAAATAAAACTTGAACTTGAAAATTCCATAAAATCCTCAAAAGTTTCCACACACACACTAAATATCCAGAAATGCAATTTTTACGTAAGCCTTCTGACAGACACACACACACAATCACGTTGTTATAGAAAATATCCCAGCCGTCTCTATGGACCTTGTAGATCATGTTACAGTTTTTTTAAATCCCTTTGGCACTAATTTCAGAACTCTTGTAGTCATTTTTCAAAACTCTAGAAACAAAACTCACAGGCTGTCCAATGTTCAAAACATGGCATTGTGCATTCATATCTTTAAAGAAACCTTGCACTTCCAGAATCGTTGGTTCAAATAACTCACTTATCATGAAATATCATAGGGACATTAATTTAGATCACCCACACACAAGATACCGATAGTTTCACTGTGTAGTTGTTCGTTCAATCATTAAATATTGTAGTACAAAATATGTGATACATGTTTCATTATGATACTACATGTAAATACATCACTGTAAAAGGACTAGTAGAGAGAATACTACAGACACAGTGGAATCATTGAACAAAATCTGAAATGTATTGATGAAATACAGTAAAATCACAACATAGGTTTCTTTGAATCAAAGCAAAAATAATTAGCTACAAAAAAAAAGAAAATTACAGTAAAACATCAACTGCAGTGTTCCTCACCTGGCTTACTGTAAAAAGCAAAACAAAGGATTGATTACTGTACTTCTATATTTCCATCAACCCTGTCTTGTGGATTTGGCCACAGGTTCTCATCCACATCACAATGGATGTTTTCATTAGCCAAACATCTTGGGAAAAATCTTTGTGCATGGCGAATCCAGGCCTGCCACTGGTCTGCTGTGATGTCATTGCATGCGTAATCCATGGCCTGGAGAAGGGTGGCTTGTTGGGGGCCTATCATACATTCCTCAATCGGGTTAAGGAAAGGAGAGTATGGGGGTAAGTACAGGGTGGTAAATTGTGGATGGACCTGAAACCATGCTTGCACCATTTGAGCATGGTGGAACCTGACATTATCCATTACAATGACATAGGTCACGCCATCAGCTCCACAGACCTGATTTAGCTCATCAAGGAAGGTTACAAGGAGAGCTGCATTATATGATCCAATATAGCCGCACACATGGTGATGTTGGCACCACGTTGTCCAGGTGCTTGGACGGTTGCCCGCTGGCCAATGAAATTCCGACCACTCCTCCTTGTCTTGGCCAGGTTGAAGCCTGCTTCATCCAAAAAGAGGAATTTGTGATGGTTTTTATCTGCATCCAGTTCCATCACCCTCTACAATGTTGAGAGTAGCCTAATGTTCAGTGCATGCTGAAGACTTACCGGCTCTCATTGCGGAAAGTTCTGATGATTGAGGCCACGGTTGATCTTCTGAGGTTTGGTTGAATCATTGTAGCTGCCTCAGTCTTTGTCATGCCATGATTTACGACAAGGTCTACAACTATTGCTCGGATTTCATTGGACACTCTTTGCTGTTGCTGCCTCTGTCTCGGTCCATGTCCTTGTCCTCTACCACGCCCCCCCCCACGACCACCTCTCAGAAGGGGTGCTTGGGTACTTGTCCCACCACGTCTTCCTCGTCTTCCTCCTCCCACTGTTGACCTCTATTGTGACCTGGATCACCTGCCGGCTCCATGTTATCACTATGTTGTTGTAGGTGGATACCACTCATTTCACTATATACTCGTACCACAATGTGAAATCAATCATCAGTAACGAGTTGGCAGTATTGGAAAAGCAATTACAAGGCCTGCATACATACACTCACTGGCCACTTTATTAGGTACACCTGCGTGTTAACGCAAATAGCCTGCTCCTTCTAACGGCAAATTTTGTAACTGCCTGCAACTCAATATATAGAGTATATAGAGTAGAGAGCTTTAGTTGTTGTTCAACCAAACATTAGAACGGGCATAGGTGTACCTAATAAAGTGGCCGAGTGTACAGTAATGTGTACAGTAATGTCAAATCTGAATGTACAGTAATGAGTGTACAGTAATGTCAAATCTGAAAAAATGGTCTGGAAAATTGGTACATGGGACCATAGAAACAGTGTCTGATAAAGAATGATGATCTATTACATCCATAGATAATGTAGTCCACTTGGTTCATGTTCCACGGTAATTGGTGTCAATGGATCTCGTTATCCTGAACCTTTCACGATCTAAACATGGAATATTGTTCGTCAGTTTCCATAAAACTATGCATTAAGAGTAATGCAACAGTTATTTATCATTTTGATCAGTTCTATCAATTGATAGTTAGATAATTGTAATGAAATGAATAGACAGTCATCTCAGA
Source organism: Brachymystax lenok tsinlingensis (assembly GCA_030435695.1). NCBI lineage: Eukaryota > Metazoa > Chordata > Actinopteri > Salmoniformes > Salmonidae > Brachymystax > Brachymystax lenok. The sequence goes on from CM059781.1 coordinate 13,002,129, forward strand.
TGTAATGTGTAAATTGCATTTTGAAATGGTAATACTTTGATGTTAAGTTGTGTCATTTTGAACAGGTGATTTTAGTTCAATGAACACATGATCTTAGCTTCATGTGTATTGTATCCAAGCAATTGGAAAAAGTGTCCAGAGTTTTGAAAAATTTGCATTTTGATCATCGGTTGTGAGTTTTGTGTCTAGAGTTTAGAAAAATGCCATCAAGGTTCTGAAATTAGTGCCAAAGTGATTGTAAAAAACTGTAACAGATGACGGCGGTAGGTTGATTAATTCTTGGGTTCATCTGATGGTGGTAAAAAACATACTCTAACATATAGTAGCTGACTCTAATGACTAGACTGTGATATAAAGGCAGATGATGACAACTAGAATTCAGTGCTCTTTTGCATAAGGAGATGATGGTCTTCAATCTCTATAATATATCCACCATTTCATTATTTTATTCACAAGTACCAAACAATCAAAACAAAGCTTTTGAAGAACCCCGTATATGGAAAAGGCCTGCAGATGCAAATACAGTAGAGTGAGTGGGCTGGGCTGGATTCAGTTGAAGTGTTTCTATAGAGACTTGAAAGGCACACAATTCCGTTGTGGCTACTGTAGGGACAAGGTGACAGCGATCATAGACTGAGAGGAGAGGAGATGAGAGGAGAGGGGAGGAGGAGAGAAACAACAAATGGCCTTGGGAAGACTGGAGGCAGTTTAAAATTAAATCAAATTTTATTGGTCACATACACATATTTAGCAGATGTTATTGCGGGTCTAGCGAAATGCTTGTGTTCCTAGCTCCAACAGTGCAGTAATATCTAAAAATACACAACAATAAACACAAATCTAAAAGTAAAATAGTGAAATTAAGTAATATAGAAATATTAGGACAAGCAATGTCGGAGTCTGGAGTATAAATATACAGTAACAGTCAAAAGTTTGTTCACATCAATTTATGTGTGCATTTGTTTATGTGTCTATTTATATGTATATGTATTTATATATTAATGTACAATACCAGACAAAAGTGTGGACACATACTCATTCAAGGGTTTTTCTTATTTGTACTATTTTCTACATTGTAGAATTATAGTGAAGACATCAAAACTATGAAATAACACATATGGAATAATTTATTAACCAAAAAAGTGTTAAACAAATCAACATTTATTTTATATTTTAGAGTCTTCAAAGTAGCCACCCTTTGCTTTGATGACTGCTTTGCACACTCTTTTCCTTCTCTCAAACAGCTTCACCTGGAATGCTTTTCCAACAGTCTTGAAGGAGTTCCCACATATGCTGAGCACTTGCTAGCTGCTTTTCCTTCACTTTGAGGTCCAAGTCATCCCAAACCAGCTCAATTGGGTTGAGGTCGGGTGATTGTGAAGGCCAGGTCATCTGATGCAGCATTCCATCACTCTCCTTCTTTGTTAAATTATATAGCCCTTACACAGCCTGGAGGTGTGTTGGAAAACAAATGATAGTCCCACTAAGCACAAACCAGATGGGATGGCCTATCGCTGCAGAATGCTGTGGTAGCCATGCTGGTTAAGTGTGCCTTGAATTCTAAATAAATCATAGACAGTGTCACCAGCAAAGCACCATCACACCACAAAGACCAAAAATGTGCACTCATCAGACCAAAGGACAGATATCCACCAGTATACTGTCCATTGCTTGAGTTTCTTGGCCCAAGCAAGTCTCTTCTTCTTGTTGTCCTTTAGTAGTGGTTTCTTTGCAGCAATTTTACCATGAAGGCCTGATTCACACAGTCTCCTCTGAACAGTTGATGTTTTTAGTGGTATATTTAACTAGGCAAGTCAGTTAAGAACAAAGTCTTATTTACAATGACGTCCTACCCCGACCAAACCTAGACGATACTGAGCCAATTGTGCGCCACCCTATGGGACTCCCAATTATGGCCGGATGTGATAGAGCCTGCATTCGAACCAGGGACTGTAGTGATGCCTCTTGCACTGAGATGCAGTGAATTAGACCACTGCGCCACTTGGGAGCCCAAATGCAGACACACACTCTGACATGCATATACACACATACACACACACTCACTCTCGCTCTCTCAAACAGAGGATGGCCAGTGGTCTCTATGTTGCTCCTGCCAGCCACCATGTTGGCCAGTGGTCTCTATGTTGCACCTGCCAGTCCCAATGTTGGCCAGTGGTCTCTAGGTTGCTCCTGCCATCCACCATGTTGGCCAGTAGTCTCAATGTTGCTCCTGCCAGTCCCAATGTTGACCAGTGGTCTCTAGGTTGCTCCAGCCATCCACCATGTTGGCCAGTAGTCTCTATGTTGCTCCTGCCAGCCACCATGTTGGCCAGTGGGCTCTATGTTGCTCGTGCCTGCCCCCATGTTGGCCAGTGGTCTTTATGTTGCTCCTGCCAGTCCACATGTTGGCCAGTGGTCTCTATGTTGATCCTGCCAGCCACCATGTTGGCCAGTTGTCTCTATGTTGATCCTGCCAGCCACCATGTTGGCCAGTGGTCTCTATGTTGCTCCTGCCATCCACCATGTTGGCCAGTGGTCTCTATGTTGCTCCTGCCTGTCCCCATGTTGGCCAGTGGTCTCTATGTTGCTCCTGCCTGTCCCCATGTTGGCCAGTGGTCTCTATGTTGCTCCTGCCAGCCACCATGTTGGCCAGTCTCTATGTTGCTCCTGCCATCCACCATGTTGGCCAGTGGTCTCTATGCTGCTCCTGCCCGTCCCCATGTTGGCCAGTGGTCTCTATGTTGCTCCTGCCTGTCCCCATGTTGGCCAGTGGTCTCTATGTTGCTCCTGCCAGCCACCATGTTGGCCAGTGGTCTCTATGTTGCTCCTGCCAGCCACCATGTTGGCCAGTGGTCTCTATGTTGCTCCTGCCATCCACCATGTTGGCCAGTGGTCTCTATGTTGCTCCTGCCATCCACCATGTTGGCCAGTGGTCTCTATGATGCTCCTGCCAATCCCCATGTTGGCCAGTGGTCTCTATGTTGCTCCTGCCATCCACCATGTTGGCCAGTGGTCTCTATGTTGCTCCTGCCAGCCACCATGTTGGCCAGTGGTCTCTATGTTGCTCCTGCCATCCACCATGTTGGCCAGTGGTCTCTATGTTGCTCCTGCCATCCACCATGTTGGCCAGTGGTCTCTATGTTGCTCCTGCCAGTCCACATGTTGGCCAGTGGTCTCTATGTTGATCCTGCCAGCCACCATGTTGGCCAGTGGTCTCTATGTTGATCCTGCCAGCCACCATGTTGGCCAGTGGTCTCTATGTTGCTCCTGCCATCCACCATGTTGGCCAGTGGTCTCTATGTTGCTCCTGCCTGTCCCCATGTTGGCCAGTGGTCTCTATGTTGCTCCTGCCTGTCCCCATGTTGGCCAGTGGTCTCTATGTTGCTCCTGCCAGCCACCATGTTGGCCAGTCTCTATGTTGCTCCTGCCATCCACCATGTTGGCCAGTGGTCTCTATGCTGCTCCTGCCCGTCCCCATGTTGGCCAGTGGTCTCTATGTTGCTCCTGCCTGTCCCCATGTTTGCCAGTGGTCTCTATGTTGCTCCTGCCATCCACCATGTTGGCCAGTGGTCTCTATGTTGCTCCTGCCATCCACCATGTTGGCCAGTGGTCTCTATGTTGCTCCTGCCAGTCCACATGTTGGCCAGTGGTCTCTATGTTGATCCTGCCAGCCACCATGTTGGCCAGTGGTCTCTATGTTGCTCCTGCCAATCCCCATGTTGGCCAGTGGTCTCTATGTTGCTCCTGCCATCCACCATGTTGGCCAGTGGTCTCTATGTTGCTCCTGCCTGTCCCCATGTTGGCCAGTGGTCTCTATGTTGCTCCTGCCTGTCCCCATGTTGGCCAGTCTCTATGTTGCTCCTGCCAGCCACCATGTTGGCCAGTCTCTATGTTGCTCCTGCCATCCACCATGTTGGCCAGTGGTCTCTATGCTGCTCCTGCCCGTCCCCATGTTGGCCAGTGGTCTCTATGTTGCTCCTGCCTGTCCCCATGTTGGCCAGTGGTCTCTATGTTGCTCCTGCCAGCCACCATGTTGGCCAGTGGTATCTATGTTGCTCCTGCCAGCCACCATGTTGGCCAGTGGTCTCTATGTTGCTCCTGCCATCCACCATGTTGGCCAGTGGTCTCTATGTTGCTCCTGCCTGTCCCCATGTTGGCCAGTGGTCTCTATGTTGCTCCTGCCATCCACCATGTTGGCCAGTGGTCTCTATGTTGCTCCTGCCATCCACCATGTTGGCCAGTGGTCTCTATGTTGCTCCTGCCTGTCCCCATGTTGGCCAGTGGTCTCTATGTTGCTCCTGCCAATCCCCATGTTGGCCAGTGGTCTCTATGTTGCTCCTGCCATCCACCATGTTGGCCAGTGGTCTCTCTGTTGCTCCTGCCAGCCACCATGTTGGCCAGTGGTCTCTATGTTGCTCCTGCCTGTCCCCATGTTGGCCAGTGGTCTCTATGTTGCTCCTGCCAGCCACCATGTTGGCCAGTGGTCTCTATGTTGCTCCTGCCATCCACCATGTTGGCCAGTGGTCTCTATGTTGCTCCTGCCATCCACCATGTTGGCCAGTGGTCTCTATGTTGCTCCTGCCAATCCCCATGTTGGCCAGTGGTCTCTATGTTGCTCCTGCCATCCACCATGTTGGCCAGTGGTCTCTCTGTTGCTCCTGCCAGCCACCATGTTGGCCAGTGGTCTCTATGTTGCTCCTGCCCGTCCCCATGTTGGCCAGTGGTCTCTATGTTGCTCCTGCCTGTCCCCATGTTGGCCAGTGGTCTCTATGTTGCTCCTGCCAGCCACCATGTTGGCCAGTCTCTATGTTGCTCCTGCCATCCACCATGTTGGCCAGTGGTCTCTATGCTGCTCCTGCCCGTCCCCATGTTGGCCAGTGGTCTCTATGTTGCTCCTGCCTGTCCCCATGTTGGCCAGTGGTCTCTATGTTGCTCCTGCCATCCACCATGTTGGCCAGTGGTCTCTATGTTGCTCCTGCCATCCACCATGTTGGCCAGTGGTCTCTATGTTGCTCCTGCCAGTCCACATGTTGGCCAGTGGTCTCTATGTTGATCCTGCCAGCCACCATGTTGGCCAGTGGTCTCTATGTTGATCCTGCCAGCCACCATGTTGGCCAGTGGTCTCTATGTTGATCCTGCCAGCCACCATGTTGGCCAGTCTCTATGTTGCTCCTGCCATCCACCATGTTGGCCAGTGGTCTCTATGTTGCTCCTGCCATCCACCATGTTGGCCAGTGGTCTCTATGTTGCTCCTGCCTGTCCCCATGTTGGCCAGTGGTCTCTATGTTGCTCCTGCCTGTCCCCATGTTGGCCAGTCTCTATGTTGCTCCTGCCAGCCACCATGTTGGCCAGTCTCTATGTTGCTCCTGCCATCCACCATGTTGGCCAGTGGTCTCTATGCTGCTCCTGCCCGTCCCCATGTTGGCCAGTGGTCTCTATGTTGCTCCTGCCTGTCCCCATGTTGGCCAGTGGTCTCTATGTTGCTCCTGCCAGCCACCATGTTGGCCAGTGGTATCTATGTTGCTCCTGCCAGCCACCATGTTGGCCAGTGGTCTCTATGTTGCTCCTGCCATCCACCATGTTGGCCAGTGGTCTCTATGTTGCTCCTGCCTGTCCCCATGTTGGCCAGTGGTCTCTATGTTGCTCCTGCCATCCACCATGTTGGCCAGTGGTCTCTATGTTGCTCCTGCCATCCACCATGTTGGCCAGTGGTCTCTATGTTGCTCCTGCCTGTCCCCATGTTGGCCAGTGGTCTCTATGTTGCTCCTGCCAATCCCCATGTTGGCCAGTGGTCTCTATGTTGCTCCTGCCATCCACCATGTTGGCCAGTGGTCTCTATGTTGCTCCTGCCAGCCACCATGTTGGCCAGTGGTCTCTATGTTGCTCCTGCCTGTCCCCATGTTGGCCAGTGGTCTCTATGTTGCTCCTGCCAGCCACCATGTTGGCCAGTGGTATCTATGTTGCTCCTGCCATCCACCATGTTGGCCAGTGGTCTCTATGTTGCTCCTGCCATCCACCATGTTGGCCAGTGGTCTCTATGTTGCTCCTGCCAATCCCCATGTTGGCCAGTGGTCTCTATGTTGCTCCTGCCATCCACCATGTTGGCCAGTGGTCTCTCTGTTGCTCCTGCCAGCCACCATGTTGGCCAGTGGTCTCTATGTTGCTCCTGCCCGTCCCCATGTTGGCCAGTGGTCTCTATGTTGCTCCTGCCTGTCCCCATGTTGGCCAGTGGTCTCTATGTTGCTCCTGCCATCCACCATGTTGGCCAGTGGTCTCTATGTTGCTCCTGCCAGCCACCTGGTTTCCTTTTTGTCTTTCTCTACAAACCAGGGTTTCATCCATATTGACCACTGGCCAACATGGTGGCTGGCAGGAGCAGCATAGAGACCAGGAAGCTCATTCACAAGTCACACTTCCTATCAGATTGCCTGCCTTTCTGTCTGCCTGGCTGCCTGTCTCCCGCTGTAGCATGTCAAACCGTTTCCTGACACAGTCTGCTCCCCACAACAATGGCATTGCGCTCCTGAAGACCCAACCAGGTCAAGCCTTCAAAGGCTCAGTGGGACCAGGGCATTGTGACCCCCACCCCCTCACTTGTCCTCTCTCTCCATTCCCTATCTATTACTTTAGTTTATCTGCTGAGAGGTACAGACTGTGAAACAAAGACTCTTTCTCCCAAACAAACACACAGACCAGACCACTAACTCCTCAAACAGAAATATCATGGGGCTTAAAACATTCAAGATCTTCTGTCAGATCTATGCCTCTTTGGATGCAGTGAAGAGTTGCCAACACAAACACATGCCGACTTCAATTGAAGACACGAGTGACTGTTTCCATCATACACCTTAATATGGTGTCTGCCGTAGACCAGGGAAGAACACCCTGTCATCACTTTGAGACTTCTGCAAGTTCGATTCATTTTCATAAAACTTCTCAAAATTCACATGTCAAAAGTCCTGTCATCATTTCAAGGATATCGGGGATATATCCACAGGTATATTCTGAATTACCGTATCCAAAGTCATGCTTGTAGTCGCTTCATTTCACCCAGTAGGAAAAAGGCTTGATTTCCCCAAACTAAAGAAGAAGAATGCGTCAGGCTCATTTGAATACACCCGACTGAGTTCCTATGTTCAGTTGTTTCCAGGGCAAGACAGGTAATCAGATGGGAAAGGTAATCAGGTGAGGTGGAGCGGCATAGCTGAGCTAGCGTAGCTGTAAGTGAATATCTCTCCCAGGAATACACACTGGGAAATGTTTAATCAGTAATAATATCCAACCAACCTAAATTAAACCTTTTCATCCGTCTATGTTTTCATAGATTTTTGATTAGAGTTCTGAAGCAATTGGCCACTATGAAAAGTTAGAGGGATACTAGGGCTGGGTAAAGTAGGGCACAAGACTATGGAACACACACATATGAGTAAATATACACACAAACACACAAACACACACACACAGCAATACAGAGAGATGACCATCTGATAGAAGTAGTGACGGTATGGATCTGGCTCATGTGGACCTCCTTCCACCACGCTGGCCAACACTATGATATATAACCTGACCAGCATCCACACACGCCAGCCAAACTAATTTCCTCTGAGGTGTGTGTGAGGGTCTACACACAGCGGAATGGCGGGATATCCACGTTTCAGCGGCGCGTGACACCACCGCACACCCTGTCACATTCACACTCATCACATTCGCTGCTGCTACTGTCTATTACAGTTCCTTCAGAAAGTATTCATACCCCTTGACTTATTCCACATGTTGTTGTGTGACAGGCTGAATTCAAAATGGATTAAATATATTTTGTTCTCACCCATCTATACACAATAGTCCATAATGACAAAGTGAAAACATGTTTTTATACATTTTTGCACATTTATTGAATACTCATTAAAACTAGTTAGGGAGCGGTGGCAGTGTTGGGACTATTGGATAGAAAACACTTTGAAGTTTCTAAAACTGTTACAATAATGTCTGTGAGTATAACAGAACTGATATGGCAGGCGAAAACCCGAGCAAAATCCATCCAAGAAAATCTGATTTTGTGACATGCCTCCTTTTCCAATGGGTTGCTATTGGACATGCTTTAATACAGCTCCCAGGTTGCAGTACCTATGGCTTCCACTAGATGTCAACCGTCTTTAGAAAAAGGTTTGAAGAGTTTACCTTAAAAACTAGACAAATACAGGAAGTTTTTCCAAGTGGAGTGAGGAAGTAATTTCTGTCTGTGGCGCGTGGGACCCGGGAGCGCACACTTCAGTTTTTTACTTTTCTATCGCCCAGGATATTATCCGTGTGAAATATTATACTTAATATACATAATAGTGTACCTAAGGATCGATTAGAAATGTTGTTTGATTTGTTTGGGCAAAGTTTATAGGTATATTTTTTTGTCTTGTATAATGGGACAAGTGGACGGGGGATTTTCTGAACAGAACGCGCCACCAAACTGAGCTTTATGGATATAAATAGGGACTTTTTCAAACAAAAGGAACATTGAATGTCTTGCTTGGACACTTCGGCTTACCATCAGCAGACAATCTTCAAAGGTAAGCGATTTATTTTAGCTCTTTTTATGTGTTTTGTGACACCCGCGTTGGTTTTATTATTATGCTAATGCGGAAGTACATGGGGCGCTGTCCTCAGACAATCAAATGTTCTGCTTTCGCCGTAAAGTCTTTTTGAAATCTGACAACGCTGTGAGATTGCCAAGAGTCTAAGCTTTTGAAAAGTGGGCAACACTTGTATTATTGTAATAACACTCCATGAGAGTGAGGATCCATTTGCAGTTTTATTACGATCTTGGTCGTACAAACAGGGTCAATCGCCAGCAAACACAACAGCAGGGGTAAGGCAAATCGTAATCCAGGTACAGGCATGAGGTCAGGGCAGGCAGCAAGCTTACAAAAATCAGTCCAGTAAAGAATGTAGTCCAGGGCAGGCAGCAAGAATCAAAAAAGGGAAAACAGTCCAGAGTATAACCACGATATGACAGACACGGAGAAAACGCTCAGAAATGATCACCAGGGATAACAAGACTTCGCAAAGAGAGAAAGGGAGAGAGAGCCTAAATAGTCTACTAATGGGAGACAGGTGCAACGGTGATTAGAACCAGGTATGTGGGAGTTGTAGTTCAGGGCTTAATATTCAGGAGAGGGTTCCTCTGGTGGTGAGCAGGAGGAACCGCGGAGTCTCGTTTGTGACAGAGCCCCCTGCGAGCGGCTCCTGACGCCAAGAGGCTTAACGACGCCGGGGGTCTTCCTCGAGGTCGGGGGCCGGTTTCTCCGGTGCGCCCTATGGAACTCAGTCATGAGTGCGGGTCGAGTATGTCCTCTGCATTAACCCAGGATCGCTCCTCCGGTCCGCACTCTCCCAATCTACCAGATATTGGAGGAGCCTGCCCGGCGTCTGGAATCGAGTAGATCTCGAAGCCGATATACCTCCTCGCCGATCCCACCAAGATGGGTGGGGGCCCTGCTCACTGGTCTGCTCCTCCTCCTCCACTCTCGGACCACCAGCGGGTTTGAGAAGAGATACATGGAAAGTAGGAGAGATACGGTAATTAGAGGGTAATGCCAAACGGAAGGAAACTGGTGTGATTTGTTTGACTATTTGGAAGGGACCCACATACCTGGGACTGAGTTTCTTGCAGGGGAGTTTGAGGCGTAGGTCTCGAGTGGATAGCCAGACCCATTGACCTGGAGTATATTCGGGGTTGGGGCGGCGGTGGCGATTGGCCTGCAACCTCTGTCTCCTGACCGCATGTAGCAAATGGGTATGGGCCTGACTCCAGATGTCCTCGCTTCTCTGGAGCCAGTCGTTGACAGAGGGTACCTCGGTGGGTTCCCTGACCATGGAAACAGGGGTTGGAAGCCCATTACACACTGGAATGGGGTTAAACCGGTGGAGGGTTTCTGGAGTGAGTTCTGTGCATACTCCGCCCACATGAGGAATCGACTCCAGTCTGCTTGGTTCTGATGACAGTAGGATCTGAGAAACCGGGTGATCTCTTGATTGAGGCGTTCTGTTTGACCGTTAGATTGTGGGTGATACCCTGAAGTGAGGCTAATGTTGATGTTGAGTTGTTGAAAGAATGCTGACCATACTCTGGATGTGAATTGGGGCCCTCGGTCCGACACGATGTCCTCTGGCAGGCCATAGAAGCGGAACACCAGGTTGCACATGAGTTCGGCAGTTTCCAATGCCGTAGGCAGTTTGGGGAGTGGAATCAGCCGGCAAGCCTTGGAGAAGCGATCTATGACAGTGAGTATTGTGGTATTCCCATTGGACTTGGGGAGATCGGTAATGAAGTCTATGGCGAGATGGGACCATGGTCGGTGGGGAATTGGTAGTGGTTGCAGTAGGCCTGATGGTAATTGTCTGAGATGTTTATTTGTGTTACAGGTGGTGCAGTCGTTGATGAATTTTATTGTGTCTGCCCGCAAGGTTGGCCACCAGAAGCTGTTCTGAAGCAGGTGAACAGTGGCAGCGATTCCCGGATGACCGGAGCTGAGTACGGAGTGAACTTGTTTTAGCACTTTCTGACAGAGGTCCTGAGGTACAAACGTCTTGTTGGGGGGGCATTCGGGCGGAGGGGTCCTTTGTGAATTGGCTTGGGTGAGCTCTGTCATGATGTCCCATTGAATAGGGGCCACGATTAACGATTCTGGAAGCAGGGTTTCCTTGGGTTCAGTGGGAGTTACACCGTCGTGTTGGCGTGATAATGCGTCTGCTTTGGTGTTCTTAGAACCGGGACGATAGGTAACAGTGAAGTCAAATCGCGTGAAGAAGAGTGCCCACCTCGCTTGTCTGGGGTTCAGTCTCTTGGCAGACCGCAAGTATTCCAGGTTCTTGTGGTCCGTTAGAATCACGAAGGGATGTTTAGCTCCCTCCAGCCAATGACGCCACTCCTCCATAGCTGCTTTCATGGCCAACAGTTCCCGGTTTCCGACGTCGTAGTTCTGTTCGGCTGGACTAAGTTTGCGGGAATAATAGGCGCACGGATAGAGCTTGAGTGGGGATCCGTGCTGCTGTGAAAGAATAGCTCCAATGCCCGTATTAGATGCGTCCACCTCAACTGTAAACGGGAGTTCAGGATTAGGGTGGTGGAGGATGGGGGCCGATGTGAAACGTGCCTTGAGTTCTGCGAAAGCCTCCTGTGCTGTAGTTGACCAGGTGAGGTGTGATGAGTTTCTTTTAGTCATAGAGGTTAAGGGGGCGGCTACCGAGCTGAAATTCCTGATGAAGGCCGGTAGAAGTTAGCAAATCCCAAGAAGCGTTGTAACTCCTTTAAGGTTACTGGCAGGGGCCAGTCTAGAACGGCCTTGACCTTTTTTTCGTCCATGGCGACTCCCTCCTGGTTGATGATGTAGCCCAAAAAAGATGTGGAAGTCTGGTGAAATTCACACTTCTCTGCTTTGGCGTATAGCTGGTGATCAATGAGTCGTTGCAATACTGTTCTCACATGTTGCACGTGTTCTTCATAGGTGTTGGAATAGATGAGAATGTCATCGATGTACACAATTACCCAGCGATTCAGCATGTCCCGAAAGACGTCATTGATAAATGATTGAAACACGGAAGGACTATTTGACAGCCCAAAAGGCATAACCAGATACTCATAATGCCCAGTGCTGGTAGAAAAGGCTGTCATCCATTGCCATAGATTTTCAAGTTAATTTAAGTCAAAACTGTAACTAGGCCACTCAGGAACATTTAATGTCATCTTGGTAAGCAACTCCAGTGTGTACTTGGCCTTGTGCTTTAGGTTACTGTCCTGCTGAAAGGTGAATTTGTCTCCCTGTGTCTGGTGGAAAGCAGACTGAACCAGGTTTTCCTCTAGGATTTTGCCTGTGATTAGCTCTATTCCGATCATTTTTATCCCCCTAAAAAACTCCCTAGTCCATGCCCATGAGAAGCATACCCATAACATGATGTAGGGTTGTAGGTTCAATTCCCACGGGGGGAACCAGTATGAAAAAGTACAATAATGTATGCACTCACTACTGTAAGTCATTCTGGATAAATGCTAAATGACTAAAATATACACATTTAAAATGGAATGCAGCCACCCCCATGATTGAACATATGAAGAGCGGGTACTCAATGATGTGTTGTGTTGGATTTGCAGGAAAAGCTTTACTACCTTATTGCAAGCAGGATGCATGTTTTGGAATGTTTTTATTCTGTACAGGCTTTTCACTCTGTCAATTAGGTTAGAATTGTGGAGTAACTACAATGTTGTTGATCCATCCTCAGTTTTCTCCTATCACAGCCATTAAACTCTGTACCTGTTTTAAAATCTTCATTGGCCTCATGGAAAAAACCTTGAGCGGTTTCCTTCCTCTCCTTCAACTGAGTTAGGAAGGACGCCTGTATCTTTGTAGTGACTGGGTGTATTGATACACTGTGACACAGACACATGCATACACACACACACACGGTAACATACGCACTATACGTACACATGGATTTAGTACTGTAGATATATGGTAGTGGTGGAGTAGGGGCGTGTTGTGAAATCTGTGAATGTATTATAATTGTATGAACTGCCTTAATTTTGAGAGACCCCAGGAAGAGTAACGGCTGCTTTGGCAGCAGCTAACGGGGATCCATAATAAATACAAATAACAAATACAAAAGTGTAATTAATAACTTCGCCATTCTCAAAGGGATATTCAATGTCTGCTTTTTAACATTTTGACCCATCTACCAATAGGTGCTCTTCTTTGTGAGGCATTGGAAAACCTCCCTGGTCTTTGTTGTTGAATCTGTGAAATTCACTGCTCAACTGAGAGACTTTACAGATAATTGTATGTGTTGGGAACAGAGATAAGGTAGTCATTAATGTTAAACATTATTATTTCACACAGAGTGAGTACATGCAACATACTATGTGACTTGTTAAGCACATTTTTACTCCTGAACTTATTTAGGCTTGCCATGAAAAAGAGGTTAAATACTTATTGACTAAGTATTCATTTTATTAAAAAAATGTACAATTTCTAATAACATAATTCTACTTTGACATTATGGGATATTGTGTGTAGGACAGTGACACAACATCTCAATTCAATACATTTTAAATTTAGGCTGTAGCACCAAAAATTTGGGAAAATTCAAGGGGTGTGAATACTGTCTGACGGCACAGTATCTATCCTGCTGCCTAGTCACTTTACCCCTACCTATATGTACATAGCTACCTCAATTACCTCGTACCCCTGCACATTGACTCTGTACTGATACTCCCTGTATATAGACATGTTATTTTTACTCATTATTGTTATTCATTAATCACTGTGTATTTATTCCTTGTGTCACTATTTACATTTGAAATTCTTTAGAAATCTTGATCTTTAACTCTTCATTTTTTTGAAAAGGGCCCGTAAGTAAGCATGTTACTGTTAGTCTTCACCTGTTGTTTGTGAAGCATGTGAAAAATAAGATTTGATTTGACACACACGCGTACGTGCGTATGCACACAACACACACACACATCCACAGACACACACACACCGCTTGCCTGCTGTCTATAAGCAGAAAATGAGGGTTACGGCCCAGCATTGGGCTACGACGCCCTGAAAGAAAAGCAATGGACTTGACTGTCTGCTGCCATTGTTGTAGGAATGTATGTCCCTGGACAGCTGTTTCTCCCTCCCTGCTGCCCTACCTACTGTTCAGCAAATTCAATTATCATCTCACCCTATGTGTCCCACCATGTTCACTCAGCTGTGTGTGAACGTGTGAGTGCACATGCATTTGTGAGTCTTTGTGTGTGCCATAGGCAATAATTATTAGAAAAGCTCAGGGAATTGAACTTGAAACCTTTTGGTTACTAGTCTAATGCTCTAACCACTAGGCTACCCTGCCGCTATGCACATATTCCCATATCGACATAGCAATAACATTTTCTGAATGACACTAAAAACACGGCACCTATAGCCACGAGTGGTGGTTAACATGTGAGCATTTCACTTTAACCCTGCAGGGGTTCCAGTTGTACAGTATGCATAGGCTAGTAGTAATAATATATATATAAATATACATTCAGAAAGCACATCCTTGCCATTCCTGAACTCACACTTGACCTTTCCCCTTACTAGCACTGACTTTGTTGATGTCGTGTAAGTGGCTTTGGATAAAAGCGTCTGCTAAATGACTAACATGTAAATGTCAATGTAGCAGCTCTGCTATCTGCCCCTATGCCATATTTAAGGCATCTTTAAAACAGATGAGGAAACACACTCAGCCTCCGCCATTTTGGCACAGTATGCTGTGGATGATTGATTGTGTGATTTAAGGATTTAATCCAATTTAAAGACGGCATGCTCGCTCTGAGGTAAAAGACAATCGACTGAGCAGGGAGAGGGAAAGCTAGAGATAGATGGAGGGGAGAGGTAGAAGGAGAGGTAGAGGGAGTGGAAAAGAGAGAGGTAGAGGTAGATGGAGGGGAAGAGGTAGAAGGACAGGGAGAGGGAAATGTAGAGGGAGAGGTAGAATGAGGGGGAAAGGGAGAGGGAGAGGTAGAATGAGGGCGAAAGGTAGAGGGAGATGTAGAGGTAGATGGAGGAGGCGAGGGTGGTGGAGAGGGAGGGGGAGAGGGAGGTGGAGATTGAGAGGGACATGGAGAGGAAGAGGGCAAGGGCAAGGGAGAGGTAGCGTTTACCGCATTTCTACACAATTTCAAAACTCTAAAATTATATAAAATGATATTCCTCAAGGCTCCGTTTTAGGACCACTATTGTTTTCACTCTATATTTGACCTCTTGGTGATGTCATTCGGAAACATAATGTTAACTTTCACTGCTATGCGGATGACACACAGCTGTACATTTCGACGAAACATGGTGAAGCCCCAAAATTGCTGATGATGCAGAAAAATGTATCCATGCTTTTGTTACTTCTAGGTTAGACTACTGCAATGCTCTACTTTCCGGCTACCCGGATAAATCACTAAATAAACTTCAGTTAGTGCTAAACACGGCTTATAGAATCTTGACTAGAACCCAAAAATGTGATCATATTAGTCCAGTGCTAGCCTCTCCACACTGGCTTCCTGTTAAGGCAGGGGCTGATTTCAAGGTTTTACTGCTAACCTACAACGCATTACATGGGCTTGCTCCTACCTATTTTTCCGATTTGGTCCTGCCATACATACCTACACGTAAGTTACGGTCACAAGACGCCGGCCTCCTTACTGTCCCTAGAATTTCTAAGCAAGCAGCTGAAAGCAGGGCTTTCTCCTATAGAGCTCCATTTTTATGGAATGGTCTGCCTATCCATGTGAAAGACGCAGAATCGGTCTCAACCTTTAAGCCTTTATTGAAGACTCATCTCTTCAGTAGGTCCTATGATTGAGTGTAGTCTGGCCCAGGAGTGTGAAGGTGAACGGAAAACCACTGGAGCAACGAACCGCCCTTGCTGTCTCTGCCTGGCCGGTTCCCCTCTCCAATGGGATTCTCTGCCCCTAACCCTATTACAGGGGCTGAGTCACTGGCTTACTGGTGCTCTTCCATGCCGTCCCTGGGGGGGTGCGTCGCTTGAGTGGGTTGAGAGTCACTGACGTGATCTTCCTGTCCGGGTTGCCCCCCCACCCCTGGGTTGTGCCGTGGCGGAGATCTTTGTGGGCTACGCTCGGCCTTGTCTCAGGATGGTAAGTTGGTGGTTGAAGATATCCCTCTAGTGGTGTGGGGGCTGTGCTTCGGCAGAGTGGGTGGGGCTATATCCTGTCTGTTTGGCCCTGACCAGGGGTATCGTCGGACGAGGCCACAGTGTCTCCCGACCCCTCCTGTCTCAGCCTCCAGTATTTATGCTGCAGTCGTTTATGTGTCGGGGGGCTAGGGTCAGTCTGTTATATCTGGAGTATTTCTCCTCTCTTATCCAGTGTCCTGTGTGAATTTAAGTATGCTCTCGCTAATTGTCTCTCGCTTTTTCTCTCTTTCTTTCTTTCTCTCTCTCGGAGGACCTGAGCCTTAGGACTATTCCATTCATCAGGACTACCTGGCCTGATGACTCCTTGCTGTCCCTAGTCCACCTGGCCGTGCTGCTGCTCCAGTTTCAACTGTTCTGCCTGCGGCTATGGAACCCTGACCTGTTCACCAGACGTGCGATCTGTCCCAGACCTGCTGTTTTTAACTCTCTAGAGACAGCAGGAGCGGTAGAGATACTCTGAATGATCGGCTATGAAAAGCCAACTGACATTTACTCCTGCTGACCTGTTGCACCCTCGACAACCACTGTGATTATTATTATTTGACCCTGCTGGTCGTCTATGAACATTTGTTTGGGGTTTTAGGCTGGGTTTCTGTTCAGTACTCTGCTGATGTAAGAAGGGCTTTATAAATACATTTGATTTGATTTGATATTAAAGTAAATCAAATCAAATCAAAGTTTGTTTGTCACGTGCGCCGAATACTAATATATATATATATATATATATATATATATATATATATATATAAATAAAAGGTATTAGGTGAACAATTGGTAAGTAAAGAAATAAAAACAACAGTATATACAGTAGCGAGGCTATATACAGTAGCGAGGCTGTAAAAGTAGTGAGGTTACATACAGACCGGTTAGTCAGGCTGATTGAGTTAGTATATGTACATGTAGTTATGGTTAAAGTGACTATGCATATATGATGAACAGAGAGCAGCAGTAGCGTAAAAAAAGGGGTTGGCCGGGGGTGGGACACAATGCAGATAGATAGCCCAGTTAGCCAATGTGTGGGAGCACTGGTTGGTTGGTCCAATTGAGGTAGTATGTACATGAAAGTATAGTAGCCATTTGATTACATAGTAGCCATTTGTCCTAGACTTGGAACTCCGGTAACGCTTGCCATGCGGTAGTAGAGAGAACAGTCTATGACTGGGGTGGCTGGGGTCTTTGACAATTTTTAGGGCCTTCCTCTGACACCGCCTGGTGTAGAGGTCCTGGATGGTAGGCAGCTTAGCCCCAGTGATGTACTGGGCCGTACGCACTACCCTCTTTAGTGCCTTGCAGTCAGAGGCGGAGCAATTGCCGTACCAGGCAGTGATGCAACCAGTCAGGATGCTCTCGATGGTACAGCTGTAGAACCTTTTGAGGATCTCAGGACCCATGCCAAATCTTTTTAGCCTCCTGAGGTGGAATAGGCTTTGTCATGCCCTCTTCACAACTGTCTTGGTGTGTTTGGACCATTCTAGCTTGTTGTTGATATGGACACCAAGGAACTTGAAGCTCTCAACCTGCTCCACTACAGCCCCGTCGATGAGAATGGGGGCGTGCTCGGTCCTCCTTTTCCGGTAGTCCACAATCATCTCCTTAGTCTCGGTTACGTTGAGGGAGAGGTTGTTGTCCTGGCACCACACGGCCAGGTCTCTGACCTCCTCCCTGTAGGCTGTCTCGTTGTTGTCGGTGATCAGGCCTACTACTGTTGTGTCGTCTGCAAACTTAATGATGGTGTTGGAGTCGTGCCTTGCCATGCAGTCGTGGGTGAACAGGGAGTACAAGAGGGGACTGAGCACGCACCCCTGGGGAGGTCCAGTGTTGAGGATCAGCGTGGCAGATGTGTTGCTACCTACCTTCACCACCTGGGGCCGGCCCGTCAGGAAGTCCAGGATCCAG
This sequence comes from Brachymystax lenok tsinlingensis, assembly GCA_030435695.1. Lineage (NCBI taxonomy): Eukaryota > Metazoa > Chordata > Actinopteri > Salmoniformes > Salmonidae > Brachymystax > Brachymystax lenok. Next base: position 13,019,748 of record CM059781.1, read on the forward strand.
TTGCAGAGGGAGGTGTTTAGTCCCAGGATCCTTAGCTTAGGGTACTATGGTGTTGAACGCTGAGCTGTAGTCAATGAATAGCATTCTCACATAAGTGTTCCTTTTGTCCAGGTGGGAAAGGGCAGTGTGGAGTGCAATAGAGATTGCATCATCTGTTGATCTGTTTGGGCGGTATGCAAATTGGAGGGGGTCTAGGGTTTCTGGGATAATGTTGTTGATGTGAGCCATTACCAACCTTTCAAAGCACTTCATGGCTACGGACGTGAGTGCTACGGGTCTGTAGTCGTTTAGGCAGGTTGCCTTTGTGTTCTTGGGCACAGGGACTATGGTGGTCTGCTTGAAGCATGTTGGTATTACAGACTCAATCAGGGACATGTTGAAAATGTCAGTGAAGACACCTGCCAGTTGGTCAGCACATGCCCGGAGCACACGTCCTGGTAATCCGTCTGGCCCCGCAGCCTTGTGTATGTTGATTTGTTTAAAGGTCTTACTCACGTCGGCTAAGGAGAGCGTGATCACACAGTCGTCTGGAACAGCTGATGCTCTCATGCGTCCCTCAGTGTTGCTTGCCTCGAAGCGAGCATATAAGTGATTTAGCTCGTCTGGTAGGCTCGTGTCACTGGGCAGGTCTCGGCTGTGCTTCCCTTTGTAGTCTGTAATAGTTTGCAAGCCCTGCCACATAAGACGAGCGTCAGAGCCGGTGTAGTATGGTTCAATCTTAGCCCTGTATTGACGCTTTGCCTGTTTGATGGTTCGTCGCAGGGCATAGCAGGATTTCTTGTAAACTTCCGGGTTAGAGTCCCGCACCTTGAAAGCGGCAGCTCTACCCTTTAGCTCAGTGCGAATGTTGCCTGTAATCCATGGCTTCTGGTTGGGGTATGTATGTACAGTCACTGTGGGGACGACGTCCTCTATGCACTTAATGATAAAGCCAGTGATTGATGTGGTGTACTCCTCAATGCCATCGGAGGAATCCCGGAACATGTTCCAGTCTGTGATAGCAAAACAGTCCTGTAGATTAGCCTCTGCTTCATCTGACCACTTTTTTATAGACCGAGTCACTGGTGCTTCCTGCATTTATTTTTGCTTGTAAGCAGGAATCAGGAGGATATAATTATGGTCGGATTTACCAAATGGAGGGCGAGGGAGAGCTTTGTATGCGTCTCTGTGTGTAGAGAAAATAACACGAAAAAAACCACATAATAGCACAACTCCCCGGGCGCCGAAGACGTGGATGTCGATTAAGGCAGCCCCCCGCACCTCTCTGATTCAGAGGGGTTGGGTTAAATGCGGAAGACACATTTCGGTTGAAAGCATTTGGTTGTACAACTGACTAATAATGGTGACTTTGACTTTGACTTTGACTTTGACAATTGGTTAGGCTCCCGTAAAACGGCTGCCATTTCTTCCGGCTCCATTTTTAACATTATTTTAAATTATATAAAATACTATTTGAAGCAAAAATGACCCCAGCCTTTAATTATCAATATCAGGTTTTGAGGTCTGTGGAACGGCATATACAATGTCAACCACTACTCAACCTCATCATGAAATATTTAATTTACATGTGGAAAGGTGCATACAGTGCAACGTGAAAGAGGTGCATAATGCAAGCTATCAAGTCACAACAAAGACTAATTCATTAGTGTTGTCACCAGTATCGCAATACTCAGAAGTATCGTGGCAAGGAAAGAAAACTTGAAACAGATTGAATTTCTTGAGAAAACAGTCCTAATGTTAGAAACAAACAGCATGATGTTGTCACCAGAGTCACATGAGTTTATATTGCAAGCTATAGCACCCACAATTTACCTAAAGTAGGCTTTAATTGTACCACAGAGTTTGGTCTAATTCCTGTTTTCTTTTTTGCCATGGAAAATCTGGTATTGTAGTATCGCGATACTAGTATTGTGACAAAACTACTTCAAAAACCGACATCCATAGGCGGCACTTGAGTTTCATGTTTTGAGAAGCTATTTTCTCACCATAAAATTGCACCATTATAATAAAGAACTGCAATCATTTATCATCACATTTGCAGACTAATGTAAGAGGCTACTATTCCTAATGTGATGAGTAGATTTCATAGTTATATTTAGGCTAAAAATACATCTTAATCACTGTTAGCAAAACAGACAGTTCTGAACAATGCATACCTGAGTGACAGATTAGGGCTAATCAGAGTCTCCTTCTTTGCACGGGAAAAATGGGGCCTTTTATAAACACATTTCACTCAATTCTACTACACTTTATATGATTGGAGACATAAGCAACATATTTTTTTATACAACACAAATTAAACGCAACATGTAAGTGCAAAAAGCTTATTTCTCTCTAATTTTGTGCACAAAGTTGTTTACATTCCTATTTGTGGGATTTTCTATTTCAGCTCATGAAACATGGGACAAATGCTTTACATGTTGCGTATACTTTTTTTGTGTAGCAGCTTACTCTAGTGACACACAAACAGATCAGTGAAAAGGAAAAGGGGAGACAAACTGTACAATATGACGTCCGTCTGTAGGAGGACATTATTGTCTTGGTACTTGGTACTTATCCAACGATAAAGATAGTGATATGGAATGGGATATTGATTATGCTGATGGTCTCCGAGGTGCCAATAAGATAGGCTACTGTTCACTCAATTGGGAGCACTGGTGTAGGACACACCTCCGCAGGAAACGCGAGGTGAGGGGGGGCATGGCTTTTGGGGAGGTCAGGGCCCCTGATAGCATATGAACACGTTATATGCCATGAAACTGTCATATTTTTGTCTAATGTCAACTCTGAAAGATCTGAAAGATCTGATTGAATTGTTATGTTTTTATTGTGGATTTGCATGAATAATTTTCCATATTTTCCAGATGTTTGTTTTGAACTTTTATTTTTAGATGCAAATATATGTCTGTTTTGAGAATCTGTTGTCAACTCCGTCAGTGGCTTGTCAACTCCGTCACTGAGGTTTAACCCCCTCAAGATAATTTTTTTTGTCAATATTCATCACTGTTTTGCAACATATGCAATTGAAGTAGTTGCTGTGCTAGACCTAAGGGATAATGATTGCTTTATAAATGTTGTCTTACGTTCAAAATCTAGAAAAATCCCAAAATGCTAACAAAATTAGCGCTTGAGCATTTAATGCTGTAAAACAACATAAAAATAAGTTTGGAGATTTGTATTAATACATATTTGAATAAAATAATGTTAGATTTAAACAATCAAGGCCTTTAAAGACTTGTTGGACTAAAATTGTAAACATTAAATGCATTTTATGATGTCTGACGGTATTGACATGAATCCAGATAGTTTAATTCTTTCATAAAATTCATCTATTTTAAGTTGTTCCTTAACATGGTGTGATAGCTGATTCTTTGGTCTATCAAAATATATATTTCACATTTTGCTAATGTTAAGACCAATATTTGTGGGGAAAAAGTTCATTGTTCCATCTTTGAAGAATCCCTAAGCTCTAAAACATTTTCTCTCAACCTCATGGCAAAATGTGTAAAATTGCATGAGGTTAGCTATAAAACTGCAAATGTTTCTCTCTGCCCCATGGCAACAAAAATAAAATAATTTATTTAGTATGTACACTACCGTTCAAAAGTTTTGGGTCACTTACAAATATCCTTGTTTTTGAAAGTAAAGCAATTTTTTTTGTCCATTAAAATAACATCAAATTGTCCGAAATACAGTGTAGACATTGTTAATGTTGTAATTGACTATTTTAGCTGGACCCGGCTGATTTGTAATGGAATATCTACATAGACGTCAAGAGGCCCATTATCAGCAACCATCACTCCTGTGTTCCAATGGCACGTTGTGTTAGCTAATCCAAGTTTATCATTTTAAAAGGCTAATTGATCATTAGAAAACCCTTTTGCAATTATGTTAGTACAGCTAAAACCTGTTGTTCTGATTAAAGAAGCAATACAACTGGCCTTATTTAGACTAGTTGAGTATCTGGAGCATCAGCATTAGTGGGTTCGATTACAGGCTCAAAATGGCCAGAAACAAAGACCTTTATTCTGAAACTCGTCAGTCTATTCTTGTTTTGAGAAATGAAGGCTATTCCATGCGAGAAATTGGCAAACTGGCTCTAACCAGAATAGAAAGAGGAGTGGGAGGCCCCAGGGGCGCAAGAGGACAAGTACATTGCTGACCGTGGTTGACCATGGGCGGTCCTGGTTAATCACCAGAGGGTTATTGAGGGCCGGTGGGCGGTAAGGTGAGGAAGGGATGCAAGGTTTTAGTCCCACCACAGCCAACCCCCTCCTTACTGACACACACACACACACACACACACACACACACACACACACACACACACACACACACACACACACACACACACACACACACACACACACACACACACACACACACACACACACACAATTACTGGATAAGTCACAAAGACACAAACAGCTGTGTGTGCAGAGTGCTCTGCAAGAGGACCAATTCCCCGGCCCAGTTGTGTGTGTTCATTGTCTGGTGCCTGAGTCTACCCGTCTCTCATGGTTACCATCAACATGGTCTTTAGTAAAGAAGCAGTGACCGTCTCCTACCTCGACCATTAGCACCCACATCCCACTGAGAGAGACCACACCACCCTGTTCTTCAACACAACGGAACCATGTCTTATTTAGGATACTTTTTAACACAGAACAATTCTTGCACTACTGTTTCCCTTTCCAAGCACAACTGCTAAAGAATGGCTCTAAGGCAAGGGGTGTCTCCAACCTTTTCTAGCATGAGAGCTACTTAAAAAAAAAGTCATATTTTTATTTTTAGCTTTAAAATAGGCACATTCTTCTCCTCTCCCCTCTGGCCCTTTAATTGCAAATCTAGTGTGCAGTATAATGTGCCTGTCTGGTGCCGGTTCTGTACTGGTGCAGCTTATTTCATCGCAAAGTTTGCAAATAACAAATTATAGATACAAATGATATACTTACTCATGATCTACTTCTGCCAGGTAAGCCTACTTTGCAGTTAGCATTTTATTGCGAAGGTTTTGGGGAACATATTTAGGTTAACCCACAAGACGGTTGGCGATTCACCTAAAAGAGACGTTCATTTGGCTCCCAAATGGTTCTTCATTCAGTAATGCTTAGAAAAGGACCTTAAACCATGAAAAGCAACTACATTTCTAATTTAAAGCCTACAACGTTGCCTACCATTATGTAAAATTGTGAAATGAGAGTTCAAACACATTTTTACCCGACCAAATTATTAGATGGCCTGCAAAAAAAATGTTTTTTACAATCACTTTGGCACTAATTTCAGAACCTTGATGCCATTTTTCAAAACTCTAGACACAAAACTCACAACCGATGATCCAAACGCACATTTTTCAAAACTCTGGACACTTTTTCCAATTGCTTGGATACAATACACATAAAGCTAAGATCATTTGTTCATTGAACAAAAATCACCTGTTCAAAATGACGCAACTTAACATCAAAGTATTACCATTTCAAAATGCAATTCACACATTACATCTGAGATGACTGTCTATTCATTTCATTACAATTATCTAACTATCAATTAATTCAACTGATCAAAATGATCAGTAACTGTTGCATTACTCTTAATGCATAGTTTAATGGAAACTGAAGAACAATATTCCATGTTTAGATCATGAAAGGTTCAGGATAGCGAGATCCATTGACACCAATTACCATGGAACATGAACCAAGTGGACTACATTAGGTATGGATGTAATATTTCATCATCATTCTTTATCAGACACTGTTTCTATGGTCGCATGTACCACTTTTCCAGACCATGTTTTCAGATTTGACATTACTGTACACTTTATTAGGTACACCTATCTAGTACTGGGTAGGACCCCCTTTTGCCTCCACAACAGCCTGAATTATTCACGGTGTTGTACGTTTAGAGATGCCCTTCTGTACACCACTGTTTTAAATGGCTGTTATTTGAGCATTTGTGGCCTTTCTGTTAGCTTGAATAAGTCTGGACATTCTCCTCTGACCTCTCTCATTAACAAGGTGTTTTAGCCCACAGAACTGCCGCTCACTGAATGTGTTTTGATTATCGCACCATTCTCTGTAAACTCTAGAGACTGTAGTGCGTAAAAATCCCAGGAGGGCAGCTGTTTCTGAGATGCTGGAACCACCATGTCTGGTACCAACAATCATACCATGGTCAAAGTTGCTTAGATTACTCATCTTGCCTGTTCTAATGTTTGGTCGAACAACAACTAAAGCTCTTTACTCTATATACTCTATATATTGAGTTGCAGGCAGCCACATGATTTGCTGTTCAAAGAAGCAGGCTATTTGCGTTAACACGCAGGTGTACATACTAAAGTGGCCGGTGAGTGTATGTATGCAGGCCCTTGTAATTGCTTTTCCAATACTGCCAACTCGTTACTGATGATTGATTTCACATTGTGGTACGAGTATATAGTGAAATGAGTGGTATCCACCTACAACAACACAGCGATAACATGGAGCCGGCAGGTGATCCAGGTCACAATAGAGGTCAACAGTGGGAGGAGGAAGACGAGGAAGACGTGGTGGTCAAAGGAATGTCAGGGGACAAGCACCCATTTTGAGAAGTGGTCGTGGGCCTCGTTTGAGAGGTGTGGGGGAACGTGGTAGAGGACAAGGCCATGGACCGAGACAGAGGCAGCAACAGCAAAGAGTGTCCAATGAAATCCGAGCAATAGTTGTAGACCATGTCGTAAATCATGGCATGACAAAGACTGAGGCAGCTACAATGATTCAACCAAATCTCAGAAGATCGACCGTGGCCTCAATCATCAGAACTTTCCGCAATGAGAACCGGTAAGTCTTCAGCATGCACTAAACATTAGGCTACTCTCAATTGTCAAATGACCGTATACTGCATGCCAATGTGTACCACACAGTAGGTGATGTGACTAATTGTGTTCTTACTGTAATTTCCCCTGCGAATTGAGACTAGGCCAAATAGGGGAGGCAGAGGCAAAATTCTGACTGACCAACAAGAGCGGGCTGTGGTCAATTTGGTTCGGGCCAGAAATTATATTCGCCTTTCAGAAATTTGGCAGCACATCTTGGACAATGACGACATGTTCAACAATGTGGAAGCCATAAGTTTGCTGACTATTGCAGGCATGCTGAAAAGGCACCAGGTGTCTCTAAAACAGCTATACCCTGAGCCTTCTGAAAGAAATGCAGACAGAGTGAAGCAACTGAGGACTGAGTATGTTCAGGTATGTTCAGTTTCAAGATGCCCAAAAGTCTACATGTTTTGAACATTGGACAGCCTGTGTTACAAGTGATGACCGTTTTGAGTTTTGTGTCTAGAGTTTTGAAAAATGACCACAAGGTTCTGAAATTAGTGCCAAAGTGATTGTAAAAAACTGTAAGACCAAATTTTACGCAATGAAAAAGTGAGTGGGGACCAGAATGAAGACCTCTCATCACTGTATTGCTCACGCACTGAGGAATTACATGTCACTTATTTGGCCCAGCACAACCCAGCATTAGTCAGGACTGACATGGAACTCCTACTCATGTAGTGTGTGTTTGTGTGAGTGTGTCTGCGTGTGTGTGTGCATGTGTAAGTTAATGCCGCATGCGTGAGTGCATGACTGCATCTGTGTGTGTTTGTATTGGGTGTATATCTTTGTGTGTGTGTGCACGTAGGTGTGTGTGAGTTCATGCGTGCGTGCGTGCATGACTGCATCTATGTTTGTGTGTATTGGGTGTATATCTTTGTATGTGTGTGTTTGTGAGTGTGTGTGCGCGTGTGTGTGTGAGTGCATGCGTGCGTGCATGACTGCATCTATTTGTGTGTGTGTGTGTGTGTGGGTGTATTTCTTTGTGTGTGTGTGTGTGTGTCATGTATGTTCAGCCAGCGATCCCATTCCAATCCCTATTGTCTGCAAAGCTCATCTCAAACGATGCTGGGTATTGTTGGAGGGCATGGCAGTCCACCCTGGTTACTATCTCATCACCATTCTAATCCTCATCATCATGACTCCTGTCCTCTCATCACCATTCTAATCTTCATCAACATGACTCCTGTCCTGTCTCATCACCACTCTAATCCTAATCATCATGACTCCTGTCCTGTCTCATCACCACTCTAATCCTCATCAACATAACATGACTCCTGTCCTGTCTCATTCCCACTATAATCCTCATCATCACCAAGACTCCTGTCCTGTCTCATCACCATTCTAATCCTCATCATCATGACTCCTGTCCTGTCTCATCACCATTCTAATCCTCATCATCATGACTCCTGTCCTCTCTTCACCATTCTAATCTTCATCAACATGACTCCTGTCCTGTCTCATCACCACTCTAATCCTCATCATCATGACTCCTGTCCTGTCTCATCACCATTCTAATCTTCATCAACATGACTCCTGTCCTGTCTCATCACCACTCTAATCCTCATCATCATGACTCTTGTCCTGTCTCATCACCACTCTAATCCTCAAGACTCCTGTCCTGTCTCATCACCACTCTGATCCTAATCATCATGACTCCTGTCCTGTCTCATCACCACTATAATTCTCATCAACATGACTCCTGTCCTGTCTCATCACCACTATAATCCTCATCAACATGACTCCTGTCCTGTCTCATCACCACTACAACCCTCAACAACATGACTCCTGTCCTGTCTCATCACCACTGTAATCCTCATCAACATAACATGACTCCTGTCTCATCATCTCTCTATTTCTCACCATCATGACTCCTGTCCTGTCTCATCACCAATCTAATCTTCATCATCATGACTCCTGTCCTGTCTCATCACCTCTCTAATCCTCATCAACATGACTCCTGTCCTGTCTCATCACCACTATAATCCTAATCATCATGACTCCTGTCCTGTCTCATCACCACTATAATCCTCATCAACATGACTCCTGTCCTGTCTCATCACCACTATAATCCTCATCAACATGACTCCTGTCCTATCTCATCACCACTATAATCCTCATCAACATAACATGACTCCTGTCCTATCTCATCACCACTATAATCCTCATCAACCAAACATGACTCCTGTCCTGTCTCAACACCACTATAATCCTCATCAACATAACATGACTCCTGTCCTGTCTCATCATCTCTCTAATTCTCACCATCATGACTCCTGTCCTGTCTCATCACCATTCTAATCCTCATCATCATGACTCCTGTCCTGTCTCATCACCTCTCTAATCCTCATCAACATGACTCCTGTCCTGTCTCATCACCATTCTAATCCTCATCAACATGACTCTTGTCCTGTCTCATCACCACTCTAATCCTCATCATCATGACTCCTGTCCTGTCTCATCACCTCTCTAATCCTCATCAACATGACTCCTGTCCTTTCTCATCACCACTATAATCCTAATCGTCATGACTCTTGTCCTGTCTCATCACCACTCTAATCCTCAAGACTCCTGTCCTGTCTCATCACCACTCTGATCCTAATCATCATGACTCCTGTCCTGTCTCATCACCACTATAATCCTCATCAACATGACTCCTGTCCTGTCTCATCACCACTATAATCCTCATCAACATGACTCCTGTCATGTCTCATCACCACTACAACCCTCAACAACATGACTCCTGTCCTGTCTCATCACCACTATAATCCTCATCAACATAACATGACTCCTGTCCTGTCTCATCATCTCTCTAATTCTCACCATCATGACTCCTGTCCTGTCTCATCACCATTCTAATCCTCATCATCATGACTCCTGTCCCTGTCTCATCACCACTCTAATCCTCATCATGGCTGACTCCTGTCCTGTCTCATCACCACTATAATCCTCATCAACATGACTCCTGTCCTGTCTCATCACCACAATAATCCTCATCAACATGACTCCTGTCCTGTCTCATCACCACTATAATCCTCATCAACATGACTCCTGTGCTGTCTCATCACCACTATAATCTGTCTCATCACCACTATAATCCTCATCAACATGACTCCTGTCTGTCTCATCACCACTATAATCCTCATCAACATGACTCCTGTCATGTCTCACCCACTACAACCCTCTGAGCTCCTCATCAACATACATGACTCCTGTCCTGTCTCATCATCTCTAATTCTCACCATCATGACTCCTGTCCTGTCAAATCACCATTCTAATCCTCATCATCATGACTCCTGCCCCCTGTCTCCATCACCACTCTAATCCTCATCATGACGACTCCTGTCCTGTCTCATCACCACTATAATCCTCATCAACATGACTCCTGTCCTGTCTCATCACCACAATAACCCTCAACAACATGACTCCTGTCCTGTCTCATCACCACTATAATCCTCATCAACACGACTCCTGTGCTGTCTCATCACCACTATAATCCTCATCAACATGACTCATCAACATGACTCCTGTCCTGTCTCATCACCACATAATCCTCATCAACATGACTCCTGTCCTGTCTCATCACCACTATAATCCTCATCAACATAACATGACTCCTGTCCTGTCTCATCACCACTATAATCCTCATCAACCAAACATGACTCCTGTCCTGTCTCATCTCCACTATAATCCTCATCAACATAACATGACTCCTGTCCTATCTCATCACCACTATAATCCTCATCAACATAACATGACTCCTGTCCTGTCTCATCATCTCTCTAATTCTCACCATCATGACTCCTGTCCTGTCTCATCCCCATTCTAATCCTCATCATCATGACTCCTGTCCTGTCTCATCACCACTCTAATCCTCATCAACATGACTCCTGTCCTGTCTCATCACCACTATAACCCTCAACAACATGACTCCTGTCCTGTCTCATCACCACTATAATCCTCATCAACATAACATGACTCCTGTCCTGTCTCATCATCTTTCTAATTCTCACCATCATGACTCCTGTCCTGTCTCATCACCATTCTAATCCTCATCAACATGACTCCTGTCCTGTCTCATCATCTTTCTAATTCTCATCATCATGACTCCTGTCCTGTCTCATCACCAATCTAATCCTCATCAACATGACTCCTGTCCTGTCTCATTACCACTATAATCCTTATCATCATGACTCTTGTCCTGTCTCATTAACACTCTAATCCTCAAGACTCCTGTCCTGTCTCATCATCACTCTGATCCAAATCATCATGACTCCTGTCCTGTCTCATCACGACTATAATCCTCATCAACATGACTCCTGTCCTGTCTCATCACCACTATAATCCTCATCAACATGACTCCTGTCCTGTCTCATCACCACTCTAATCCTCATCAACATGACTCCTGTCCTATCTCATCACCACTATAATCCTCATCAACCAAACATGACTCCTGTCCTGTCTCATCACCACTATAATCCTCATCAACATGACTCCTCAACATGACTCCTGTCCTGTCTCATCACCACATAATCCTCATCAACATGACTCCTGTCCTGTCTCATCACCACTATAATCCTCATCAACATGACTCCTGTCCTGTCTCATCACCACTATAATCCTCATCAACATGACTCCTGTCCTATCTCATCACCACTATAATCCTCATCAACCAAACATGACTCCTGTCCTGTCTCATCACCACTATAATCCTCATCTACATGTTTCATGAACATGACTCCTGTCCTGTCTCATCACCACATAATCCTCATCAACATGACTCCTGTCCTGTCTCATCACCACTATAATCCTCATCAACATGACTCCTGTCCTGTCTCATCACCACTATAATCCTCATCAACATGACTCCTGTCCTATCTCATCACCACTATAATCCTCATCAACCAAACATGACTCCTGTCCTGTCTCATCACCACTATAATCCTCATCAACATAACATGACTCCTGTCCTATCTCATCACCACTATAATCCTCATCAACATAACATGACTCCTGTCCTGTCTCATCATCTCTCTAATTCTCACCATCATGACTCCTGTCCTGTCTCATCACCATTCTAATCCTCATCATCATGACTCCTGTCCTGTCTCATCACCACTCTAATCCTCATCAACATGACTCCTGTCCTGTCTCATCACCACTATAACCCTCAACAACATGACTCCTGTCCTGTCTCATCACCACTATAATCCTCATCAACATAACATGACTCCTGTCCTGTCTCATGATCTTTCTAATTCTCACCATCATGACTCCTGTCCTGTCTCATCACCATTCTAATCCTCATCATCATGACTCCTGTCCTGTCTCATCACCAATCTAATCCTCATCAACATGACTCCTGTCCTGTCTCATTACCACTATAATCCTTATCATCATGACTCTTGTCCTGTCTCATCACCACTCTAATCCTCAAGACTCCTGTCCTGTCTCATCACCACTCTGATCCAAATCATCATGACTCCTGTCCTGTCTCATCACGACTATAATCCTCATCAACATGACTCCTGTCCTGTCTCATCACCACTATAATCCTCATCAACATGACTCCTGTCCTATCTCATCACCACTATAATCCTCATCAACCAAACATGACTCCTGTCCTGTCTCGTCACCACTATAATCCTCATCTACATGTTTCATCAACATGACTCCTGTCCTGTCTCATCACCACATAATCCTCATCAACATGACTCCTGTCCTGTCTCATCACCACTATAATCCTCATCAACCAAACATGACTCCTGTCCTGTCTCATCACCACTATAATCCTCATCAACATAACATGACTCCTGTCCTGTCTCATGATCTTTCTAATTCTCACCATCATGACTCCTGTCCTGTCTCATCACCACTCTAATCCTCATCACGACTCCTGTCCTGTCTCATCACCAAACTCTGATCCAAATCATCATGACTCCTGTCCTGTCTCATCACGACTATAATCCTCATCAACATGACTCCTGTCCTGTCTCATCACCACATAATCCTCATCAACATGACTCCTGTCCTGTCTCATCACCACTATAATCCTCATCAACATGACTCCTGTCCTGTCTCATCACCACTATAATCCTCATCAACATGACTCCTGTCCTATCTCATCACCACTATAATCCTCATCAACCAAACATGACTCCTGTCCTGTCTCATCACCACTATAATCCTCATCAACATGACTCATCAACATGACTCCTGTCCTGCCTCATCACCACATAATCCTCATCAACATGACTCCTGTCCTGTCTCATCACCACTATAATCCTCATCAACATGACTCCTGTCCTGTCTCATCACCACTATAATCCTCATCAACATGACTCCTGTCCTATCTCATCACCACTATAATCCTCATCAACATAACATGACTCCTGTCCTATCTCATCACCACTATAATCCTCATCAACCAAACATGACTCCTGTCCTGTCTCATCACCACTATAATCCTCATAAACATAACATGACTCCTGTCCTATCTCATCACCACTATAATCCTCATCAACATAACATGACTCCTGTCCTGTCTCATCATCTCTCTAATTCTCACCATCATGACTCCTGTCCTGTCTCATCACCATTCTAATCCTCATCATCATGACTCCTGTTCTGTCTCATCACCTCTCTAATCCTCATCAACATGACTCCTGTCCTGTCTCATCACCATTCTAATCCTCATCAACATGACTCCTGTCCTGTCTCATCACCACTCTAATCCTCATCATCATGACTCCTGTCCTGTCTCATCACCTCTCTAATCCTCATCAACATGACTCCTGTCCTTTCTCATCACCACTATAATCCTAATCGTCAAGACTCCTGTCCTGTCTCATCACCACTCTGATCCTAATCATCATGACTCCTGTCCTGTCTCATCACCACTATAATCCTCATCAACATGACTCCTGTCCTGTCTCAACACCACTATAATCCTCATCAACATGACTCCTGTCCTGTCTCATCACCACTATAATCCTCATCAACATAACATGACTCCTGTCCTGTCTCATCATCTCTCTAATTCTCACCATCATGACTCCTGTCCTGTCTCATCACCATTCTAATCCTCATCATCATGACTCCTGCCCTGTCTCATCACCACTCTAATCCTCATCATGACGACTCCTGTCCTGTCTCATCACCACTATAATCCTCATCAACATGACTCCTGTCCTGTCTCATCACAACTATAACCCTCAACAACATGACTCCTGTCCTGTCTCATCACCACTATAATCCTCATCAACATAACATGACTCCTGTCCTGTCTCATCATCTTTCTAATTCTCACCATCATGACTCCTGTCCTGTCTCATCACCATTCTAATCCTCATCATCATGACTCCTGTCCTGTCTCATCACCAATCTAATCCTCATCAACATGACTCCTGTCCTGTCTCATCACCACTATAATCCTTATCATCATGACTCTTGTCCTGTCTCATCACCTCTCTAATCCTCAAGACTCCTGTCCTGTCTCATCACCACTCTGATCCAAATCATCATGACTCCTGTCCTGTCTCATCACCACTATAATCCTCATCAACATGACTCCTGTCCTGTCTCATCACCACTATAATCCTCATCAACATGACTCATCAACATGACTCCTGTCCTGTCTCATCACCACTATAATCCTCATCAACATAACATGACTCCTGTCCTATCTCATCACCACTATAATCCTCATCAACCAAACATGACTCCTGTCCTGTCTCATCACCACTATAATCCTCATCAACATAACATGACTCCTGTCCTATCTCATCACCACTATAATCCTCATCAACATAACATGACTCCTGTCCTGTCTCATCATCTCTCTAATCCTCATCATCATGACTCCTGCCCTGTCTCATCACCACTCTAATCCTCATCATGACGACTCCTGTCCTGTCTCATCACCACTATAATCCTCATCAACATGACTCCTGTCCTGTCTCATCACCACTATAACCCTCAACAACATGACTCCTGTCCTGTCTCATCACCACTATAATCCTCATCAACATAACATGACTCCTGTCCTGTCTCATCATCTTTCTAATTCTCACCATCATGACTCCTGTCCTGTCTCATCACCACTATAATCCTCATCAACATCACATGACTCCTGTCCTGTCTCATCACCACATAATCCTCATCAACATGACTCCTGTCCTGTCTCATCACCACTATAATCCTCATCAACATGACTCCTGTCCTGTCTCATCACCACTATAATCCTCATCAACATGACTCCTGTCCTATCTCATCACCACTATAATCCTCATCAACCAAACATGACTCCTGTCCTGTCTCATCACCACTATAATCCTCATCAACATAACATGACTCCTGTCCTATCTCATCACCACTATAATCCTCATCAACATAACATGACTCCTGTCCTGTCTCATCATCTCTCTAATTCTCACCATCATGACTCCTGTCCTGTCTCATCACCATTCTAATCCTCATCATCATGACTCCTGTCCTGTCTCATCACCACTCTAATCCTCATCAACATGACTCCTGTCCTGTCTCATCACCACTATAACCCTCAACAACATGACTCCTGTCCTGTCTCATCACCACTATAATCCTCATCAACATAACATGACTCCTGTCCTGTCTCATGATCTTTCTAATTCTCACCATCATGACTCCTGTCCTGTCTCATCACCATTCTAATCCTCATCATCATGACTCCTGTCCTGTCTCATCACCAATCTAATCCTCATCAACATGACTCCTGTCCTGTCTCATTACCACTATAATCCTTATCATCATGACTCTTGTCCTGTCTCATCACCACTCTAATCCTCAAGACTCCTGTCCTGTCTCATCACCACTCTGATCCAAATCATCATGACTCCTGTCCTGTCTCATCACGACTATAATCCTCATCAACATGACTCCTGTCCTGTCTCATCACCACTATAATCCTCATCAACATGACTCCTGTCCTATCTCATCACCACTATAATCCTCATCAACCAAACATGACTCCTGTCCTGTCTCGTCACCACTATAATCCTCATCTACATGTTTCATCAACATGACTCCTGTCCTGTCTCATCACCACATAATCCTCATCAACATGACTCCTGTCCTGTCTCATCACCACTATAATCCTCATCAACCAAACATGACTCCTGTCCTGTCTCATCACCACTATAATCCTCATCAACATAACATGACTCCTGTCCTGTCTCATGATCTTTCTAATTCTCACCATCATGACTCCTGTCCTGTCTCATCACCACTCTAATCCTCAAGACTCCTGTCCTGTCTCATCACCACTCTGATCCAAATCATCATGACTCCTGTCCTGTCTCATCACGACTATAATCCTCATCAACATGACTCCTGTCCTGTCTCATCACCACATAATCCTCATCAACATGACTCCTGTCCTGTCTCATCACCACTATAATCCTCATCAACATGACTCCTGTCCTGTCTCATCACCACTATAATCCTCATCAACATGACTCCTGTCCTATCTCATCACCACTATAATCCTCATCAACCAAACATGACTCCTGTCCTGTCTCATCACCACTATAATCCTCATCAACATGACTCATCAACATGACTCCTGTCCTGCCTCATCACCACATAATCCTCATCAACATGACTCCTGTCCTGTCTCATCACCACTATAATCCTCATCAACATGACTCCTGTCCTGTCTCATCACCACTATAATCCTCATCAACATGACTCCTGTCCTATCTCATCACCACTATAATCCTCATCAACATAACATGACTCCTGTCCTATCTCATCACCACTATAATCCTCATCAACCAAACATGACTCCTGTCCTGTCTCATCACCACTATAATCCTCATAAACATAACATGACTCCTGTCCTATCTCATCACCACTATAATCCTCATCAACATAACATGACTCCTGTCCTGTCTCATCATCTCTCTAATTCTCACCATCATGACTCCTGTCCTGTCTCATCACCATTCTAATCCTCATCATCATGACTCCTGTTCTGTCTCATCACCTCTCTAATCCTCATCAACATGACTCCTGTCCTGTCTCATCACCATTCTAATCCTCATCAACATGACTCCTGTCCTGTCTCATCACCACTCTAATCCTCATCATCATGACTCCTGTCCTGTCTCATCACCTCTCTAATCCTCATCAACATGACTCCTGTCCTTTCTCATCACCACTATAATCCTAATCGTCAAGACTCCTGTCCTGTCTCATCACCACTCTGATCCTAATCATCATGACTCCTGTCCTGTCTCATCACCACTATAATCCTCATCAACATGACTCCTGTCCTGTCTCAACACCACTATAATCCTCATCAACATGACTCCTGTCCTGTCTCATCACCACTATAATCCTCATCAACATAACATGACTCCTGTCCTGTCTCATCATCTCTCTAATTCTCACCATCATGACTCCTGTCCTGTCTCATCACCATTCTAATCCTCATCATCATGACTCCTGCCCTGTCTCATCACCACTCTAATCCTCATCATGACTGACTCCTGTCCTGTCTCATCACCACTATAATCCTCATCAACATGACTCCTGTCCTGTCTCATCACAACTATAACCCTCAACAACATGACTCCTGTCCTGTCTCATCACCACTATAATCCTCATCAACATAACATGACTCCTGTCCTGTCTCATCATCTTTCTAATTCTCACCATCATGACTCCTGTCCTGTCTCATCACCATTCTAATCCTCATCATCATGACTCCTGTCCTGTCTCATCACCAATCTAATCCTCATCAACATGACTCCTGTCCTGTCTCATCACCACTATAATCCTTATCATCATGACTCTTGTCCTGTCTCATCACCTCTCTAATCCTCAAGACTCCTGTCCTGTCTCATCACCACTCTGATCCAAATCATCATGACTCCTGTCCTGTCTCATCACCACTATAATCCTCATCAACATGACTCCTGTCCTGTCTCATCACCACTATAATCCTCATCAACATGACTCATCAACATGACTCCTGTCCTGTCTCATCACCACTATAATCCTCATCAACATAACATGACTCCTGTCCTATCTCATCACCACTATAATCCTCATCAACCAAACATGACTCCTGTCCTGTCTCATCACCACTATAATCCTCATCAACATAACATGACTCCTGTCCTATCTCATCACCACTATAATCCTCATCAACATAACATGACTCCTGTCCTGTCTCATCATCTCTCTAATCCTCATCATCATGACTCCTGCCCTGTCTCATCACCACTCTAATCCTCATCATGACGACTCCTGTCCTGTCTCATCACCACTATAATCCTCATCAACATGACTCCTGTCCTGTCTCATCACCACTATAACCCTCAACAACATGACTCCTGTCCTGTCTCATCACCACTATAATCCTCATCAACATAACATGACTCCTGTCCTGTCTCATCATCTTTCTAATTCTCACCATCATGACTCCTGTCCTGTCTCATCACCACTATAATCCTCATCAACATCACATGACTCCTGTCCTATCTCATCACCACTATAATCCTCATCAACATAACATGACTCCTGTCCTATCTCATCACCACAACATGACTCCTGTCCTATCTCATCACCACTATAATCCTCATCAACATAACATGACTCCTGTTCTGTCTCATCACGACTATAATCCTCATCAACATGACTCCTGTCCTGTCTCATCACCACTATAATCCTCATCAACATAACATGACTCCTGTCCTGTCTCATCATCTCTCTAATTCTCACCATCATGACTCCTGTCCTGTCTCATCACCATTCAAATCCTCATCATCATGACTCCTGCCCTGTCTCATCACCACTCTAATCCTCATCATGATGACTCCTGTCCTGTCTCATCACCACTATAATCCTCATCAACATGACTCCTGTCCTGTCTCATCACCACTATAACCCTCAACAACATGACTCCTGTCCTGTCTCATCACCACAACATGACTCCTGTCCTGTCTCATCATCTTTCTAATTCTCACCATCATGACTCCTGTCCTGTCTCATCACCAATCTAATCCTCATCAACATGACTCCTGTCCTGTCTCATTAACACTATAATCCTTATCATCATGACTCCTGTCCTGTCTCATCACCACTCTGATCCAAATCATCATGACTCCTGTCCTGTCTCATCACCACTATAATCCTCATCAACATGACTCCTGTCCTGTCTCATCACCACTATAATCCTCATCAACATGACTCATCAACATGACTCCTGTCCTGTCTCATCACCACTATAATCCTCATCAACATAACATGACTCCTGTCCTATCTCATCACCACTATAATCCTCCTCAACATAACATGACTCCTGTTCTGTCTCATCACGACTATAATCCTCATCAACATGACTCCTGTCTTGTCTCATCACCACTATAATCCTCATAAACCTAACATGACTCCTGTCCTATCTCATCACCACTATAATCCTCATCAACATAACATGACTCCTGTCCTATCTCATCACCACTATAATCCTCATCAACATAACATGACTCGTGTCCTGTCTCATCACCACTACAATCCTCATCAACATAACATGACTCCTGTCCTATCTCATCACCACTATAATCCTCATCAACATAACATGACTCCTGTCCTATCTCATCACCATTATAATCCTCATCAAAATAACATGACTCCTGTCCTGTCTCATCACCACTACAATCCTCATCAACATAACATGACTCCTGTCCTATCTCATCACCATTATAATCCTCATCAAAATAAAATGACTCCTGTCCTGTCTCATCACCACTACAATCCTCATCAACATAACATGACTCCTGTCCTATCTCATCACCACTATAATCCTCATCAACATAACATGACTCCTGTTCTGTCTCATCACGACTATAATCCTCATCAACATGACTCCTGTCCTGTCTCATCACCACTATAATCCTCATCAACATAACATGACTCCTGTTCTGTCTCATCACCACTCTAATCCTCATCATCATGACTCCTGTCCTGTCTCATCACCTCTCTAATCCTCATCAACATGACTCCTGTCCTTTCTCATCACCACTATAATCCTAATCGTCATGACTCTTGTCCTGTCTCATCACCACTCTAATCCTCAAGACTCCTGTCCTGGCTCATCACCACTCTGATCCTAATCATCATGACTCCTGTCCTGTCTCATCACCACTATAATCCTCATCAACATGACTCCTGTCCTGTCTCATCACCACTATAATCCTCATCAACATGACTCCAGTCCTGTCTCATCACCACTACAACCCTCAACAACATGACTCCTGTCCTGTCTCATCACCACTATAATCCTCATCAACATAACATGACTCCTGTCCTGTCTCATCATCTCTCTAATTCTCACCATCATGACTCCTGTCCTGTCTCATCACCATTCTAATCCTCATCATCATGACTCCTGCCCTGTCTCATCACCACTCTAATCCTCATCATGACGACTCCTGTCCTGTCTCATCACCACTATAATCCTCATCAACATGACTCCTGTCCTGTCTCATCACCACTATAACCCTCAACAACATGACTCCTGTCCTGTCTCATCACCACTATAATCCTCATCAACATAACATGACTCCTGTCCTGTCTCATCACCACTATAATCCTCATCAACATAACATGACTCCTGTCCTATCTCATCACCACTATAATCCTCATCAACATAACATGACTCGTGTCCTGTCTCATCACCACTACAATCCTCATCAACATAACGTGACTCCTGTCCTATCTCATCACCACTATAATCCTCATCAACATAACATGACTCCTGTCCTATCTCATCACCATTATAATCCTCATCGAAATAACATGACTCCTGTTCTGTCTCATCACCACTATAATCCTCATCAACATGACTCCTGTCCTGTCTCATCACCACTATAATCCACATCAACATGACTCCTGTCCTATCTCATCACCACTATAATCCTCATCAACCAAACATGACTCCTGTCCTGTCTCATCACCACTATAATCCTCATCAACATGACTCCTGTCCTGTCTAATTACCTCTCTAATCCTCATCAACATGACTCCTGTCCTGTCTCATCACCACTATATTCCTAATCGTCATGACTCTTGTCTTGTCTCATCACCACTCTAATCCTCAAGACTCCTGTCCTGTCTCATCACTACTCTGATCCTAATCATCATGATTCCTGTCCTGTCTCATCACCACTATAATCCTCATCAACATGACTCCTGTCCTGTCTCATCACCACTACAACCCTCACCAACATAACATGACTCCTGTCCTGTCTCATCACCACTATAATCCTCATCAACATAACATGACTCCTGTCCTGTCTCATCATCTCTCTAATTCTCACCATCATGACTCCTGTCCTGTCTCATCACCATTCTAATCCTCATCATCATGACTCCTGTCCTGTCTCATCAACACTCTAATCCTCATCAACATGACTCCTGTCCTGTCTCATCACCACTATAACCCTCAACAACATGACTCCTGTCCTGTCTCATCACCACTATAACCCTCAACAACATGACTCTTGTCCTGTCTCATCACCACTCTAATCCTCAAGACTCCTGTATTGGCTCATCACCACTCTGATCCTAATCATCATGACTCCTGTCCTGTCTCATCACCACTATAATCCTCATCAACATGACTCCTGTCCTGTCTCATCACCACTATAATCCTCATCAACATGACTCCAGTCCTGTCTCATCACCACTACAACCCTCAACAACATGACTCCTGTCCTGTCTCATCACCACTATAATCCTCATCAACATAACATGACTCCTGTCCTGTCTCATCATCTCTCTAATTCTCACCATCATGACTCCTGTCCTGTCTCATCACCATTCTAATCCTCATCATCATGACTCCTGCCCTGTCTCATCACCACTCTAATCCTCATCATGACGACTCCTGTCCTGTCTCATCACCACTATAATCCTCATCAACATGACTCCTGTCCTGTCTCATCACCACTATAACCCTCAACAACATGACTCCTGTCCTGTCTCATCACCACTATAATCCTCATCAACATAACATGACTCCTGTCCTGTCTCATCACCACTATAATCCTCATCAACATAACATGACTCCTGTCCTATCTCATCACCACTATAATCCTCATCAACATAACATGACTCGTGTCCTGTCTAATTACCTCTCTAATCCTCATCAACATGACTCCTGTCCTGTCTCATCACCACTATATTCCTAATCGTCATGACTCTTGTCCTGTCTCATCACCACTCTAATCCTCAAGACTCCTGTCCTGTCTCATCACTACTCTGATCCTAATCATCATGATTCCTGTCCTGTCTCATCACCACTATAATCCTCATCAACATGACTCCTGTCCTGTCTCATCACCACTACAACCCTCAACAACATGACTCCTGTCCTGTCTCATCACCACTATAATCCTCATCAACATAACATGACTCCTGTCCTGTCTCATCATCTCTCTAATTCTCACCATCATGACTCCTGTCCTGTCTCATCACCATTCTAATCCTCATCATCATGACTCCTGTCCTGTCTCATCAACACTCTAATCCTCATCAACATGACTCCTGTCCTGTCTCATCACCACTATAATCCTCATCAACATGACTCCCTGTCTCTGTCATCACCACTAATCACCACTATAATCCTCATCAACATGACTCCTGTCCTGTCTCATCACCACTATAATCCTCATCAACATGACTCCAGTCCTGTCTCATCATCTGACTCTGTCCTGTCTCATCACCACTATAATCCTCATCAACATAACATGACTCATCACCATCATGACTCCTGTCCTGTCTCATCACCATTCTAATCCTCATCATCATGACTCCTGCCCTGTCTCATCACCACTCTAATCCTCATCACTGACTCCTGTCCTGTCTCATCACCACTATAATCCTCATCAACATGACTCCTGTCCTGTCTCATCACCACTATAATCCTCATCAACAACATGACTCTGTCCTGTCTCATCACCACTATAATCCTCATCAACATAACATGACTCCTGTCCTGTCTCATCACCACTATAATCCTCATCAACATCATGACTCCTGTCCTATCTCATCACCACTATAATCCTCATCAACATAACATGACTCTGTCCTGTCTCATCTCTCTAATCCTCATCAACATGACTCCTGTCCTGTCTCATCACCACTATTCCTAATCCTCATGACTCTGTCCTGTCTCATCACCACTCTAATCCTCAAGACTCCTGTCCTGTCTCATCACTACTCTGATCCTAATCATCATGACTTCCTGTCCTGTCTCATCACCACTATAATCCTCATCAACATGACTCCTGTCCTGTCTCATCACCACTACAACCCTCAACAACATGACTCCTGTCCTGTCTCATCACCACTATAATCCTCATCAACATAACATGACTCCTGTCCTGTCTCATCATCTCTCTAATTCTCACCATCATGACTCCTGTCCTGTCTCATCACCATTCTAATCCTCATCATCATGACTCCTGTCCTGTCTCATCAACACTCTAATCCTCATCAACATGACTCCTGTCCTGTCTCATCACCACTATAACCCTCAACAACATGACTCCTGTCCTGTCTCATCACCACTATAACCCTCAACAACATGACTCTTGTCCTGTCTCATCACCACTCTAATCCTCAAGACTCCTGTCCTGGCTCATCACCTCTCTGATCCTAATCATCATGACTCCTGTCCTGTCTCATCACCACTATAATCCTCATCAACATGACTCCTGTCCTGTCTCATCACCACTATAATCCTCATCAACATGACTCCAGTCCTGTCTCATCACCACTACAACCCTCAACAACATGACTCCTGTCCTGTCTCATCACCACTATAATCCTCATCAACATAACATGACTCCTGTCCTGTCTCATCATCTCTCTAATTCTCACCATCATGACTCCTGTCCTGTCTCATCAC
Organism: Brachymystax lenok tsinlingensis; assembly: GCA_030435695.1. Classification (NCBI taxonomy): domain Eukaryota; kingdom Metazoa; phylum Chordata; class Actinopteri; order Salmoniformes; family Salmonidae; genus Brachymystax; species Brachymystax lenok. The sequence continues at coordinate 13,043,558 of CM059781.1, forward strand.
CATTCTAATCCTCATCAACATGACTCCTGTCCTGTCTCATCACCACTCTAATCCTCATCATGACGACTCCTGTCCTGTCTCATCACCACTATAATCCTCATCAACATGACTCCTGTCCTGTCTCATCACCACTATAACCCTCAACAACATGACTCCTGTCCTGTCTCATCACCACTATAATCCTCATCAACATAACATGACTCCTGTCCTGTCTCATCACCACTATAATCCTCATCAACATAACATGACTCCTGTCCTATCTCATCACCACTATAATCCTCATCAACATAACATGACTCGTGTCCTGTCTCATCACCACTACAATCCTCATCAACATAACGTGACTCCTGTCCTATCTCATCACCACTATAATCCTCATCAACATAACATGACTCCTGTCCTATCTCATCACCATTATAATCCTCATCGAAATAACATGACTCCTGTTCTGTCTCATCACCACTATAATCCTCATCAACATGACTCCTGTCCTGTCTCATCACCACTATAATCCACATCAACATAACATGACTCCTGTCCTATCTCATCACCACTATAATCCTCATCAACCAAACATGACTCCTGTCCTGTCTCATCACCACTATAATCCTCATCAACATGACTCCTGTCCTGTCTAATTACCTCTCTAATCCTCATCAACATGACTCCTGTCCTGTCTCATCACCACTATATTCCTAATCGTCATGACTCTTGTCCTGTCTCATCACCACTCTAATCCTCAAGACTCCTGTCCTGTCTCATCACTACTCTGATCCTAATCATCATGATTCCTGTCCTGTCTCATCACCACTATAATCCTCATCAACATGACTCCTGTCCTGTCTCATCACCACTACAACCCTCAACAACATGACTCCTGTCATCATCCTCATCATTATCAACCTCATCAACGCTCATCAGCTCTCGTCTGTCATCATCTCTCTCATCATCCTCATCACATGACATCACCATTCTAATCCTCATCATCATGACTCCTGTCCTGTCTCATCACCACTCTAATCCTCATCAACATGACTCCTGTCCTGTCTCATCACCACTATAATCCTCATCAACATGACTCCTGTCCTGTCTCATCACCACTATAATCCTCATCAACATGACTCCTGTCCTGTCTCATCACCACTATAATCCTCATCAACATGACTCCTGTCCTGTCTCATCACCACTATAATCCTCATCAACATGACTCCTGTCCTGTCTCATCACCACTAATCTCATCCATCATGACTCCTGCCCTGTCTCATCACCACTCTAATCCTCATCATCATGACTCCTGTCCTGTCTCATCACCACTATAATCCTCATCAACATGACTCCTGTCCTGTCTCATCACCACTATAACCCTCAACAACATGACTCCTGTCCTGTCTCATCACCACTATAATCCTCATCAACATGACTCCTGTCCTGTCTCATAATCTCTCTAATTCTCACCATCATGACTCCTGTCCTGTCTCATCACCATTCTAATCCTCATCATCATGACTCCTGTCCTGTCTCATCACCTCTCTAATCCTCATCAACATGACTCCTGTCCTTTCTCATCACCACTATAATCCTAATCGTCATGACTCTTGTCCTGTCTCATCACCACTCTAATCCTCAAGACTCCTGTCCTGTCTCATCACCACTCTGATCCTAATCATCATGACTCCTGTCCTGTCTCATCACCACTATAATCCTCATCAACATGACTCCTGTCCTGTCTCATCACCACTATAATCCTCATCAACATGACTCCTGTCCTGTCTCATCACCACTATAATCCTCATCAACAGGACAGAAGTCATGTTATATCTCATCACCACTATAATCCTCATCAACATAACATGACTCCTGTCCTGTCTCATCACCACTATAATCCTCATCAATATAACATGACTCCTGTCCTATCTCATCACCACTATAATCCTCATCAACATAACATGACTCCTGTCCTATCTCATCACCACTATAATCCTCATCAACATAACATGACTCCTGTTCTGTCTCATCACCACTATAATCCTCATCAACATGACTCCTGTCCTGTCTCATCAACACTATAATCCTCATCAACATAACATGACTCCTGTCCTGTCTCATCACCACTATAATCCTCAACATCATGACTCCTGCCCTGTCTCATCACCACTCTAATCCTCATCATGACGACTCCTGTCCTGTCTCATCACCACTATAATCCTCATCAACATGACTCCTGTCCTGTCTCATCACCACTATAACCCTCAACAACATGACTCCTGTCCTGTCTCATCACCACTATAATCCTCATCAACATAACATGACTCCTGTCCTGTCTCATCATCTCTCTAATTCTCACCATCATGACTCCTGTCCTGTCTCATCACCATTCTAATCCTCATCAACATGACTCCTGTCCTGTCTCATCACCATTCTAATCCTCATCATCATGACTCCTGTCCTGTCTCATCACCTCTCTAATCCTCATCAACATAACATGACTCCTGTCCTGTCTCATCACCACTATAATCCTCATCAACATGACTCCTGTCCTGACTCATCACCATTCTAATCCTAATCATCATGACTCTTGTCCTGTCTCATCACCACTCTAATCCTCAAGACTCCTGTCCTGTCTGATCACCACTCTGATCCTAATCATCATGACTCCTGTCCTGTCTCATCACCACTATAATCCTCATCAACATGACTCCTGTCCTGTCTCATCACCACTATAATCCTCAACAACATGACTAATGTCCTGTCTCATCACCACTATAATCTTCATCAACATGACTCCTGTCCTGTCTCATCACCACTATAATCCTCATCAACATAACATGACTCCTGTCCTATCTCATCACCACTATAATCCTCATCAACATAACATGACTCCTGTCCTATCTCATCACCACTATAATCCTCATCAACATAACATGACTCCTGTTCTGTCTCATCACCTCTCTAATCCTCATCAACATGACTCCTGTCCTGTCTCATCACCATTCTAATCCTCATCAACATGACTCCTGTCCTGTCTCATCACCACTCTAATCCTCATCATCATGACTCCTGTCCTGTCTCATCACCTCTCTAATCCTCATCAACATGACTCCTGTCCTGTCTCATCACCACTATAATCCTAATCGTCATGGCTCTTGTCCTGTCTCATCACCACTCTAATCCTCAAGACTCCTGTCCTGTCTCATCACCACTCTGATCCTAATCATCATGACTCCTGTCCTGTCTCATCACCACTATAATCCTCATCAACATGACTCCTGTCCTGTCTCATCACCACTATAATCCTCATCAACATGACTCCTGTCCTGTCTCATCACCACTATAATCCTCATCAACATAACATGACTCCTGTCCTGTCTCATCATCTCTCTAATTCTCACCATCATGACTCCTGTCCTGTCTCATCACCATTCTAATCCTCATCATCATGACTCCTGCCCTGTCTCATCACCACTATAATCCTCATCAACATAACATGACTCCTGTTCTGTCTCATCACCACTATAATCCTAATCGTCATGGCTCTTGTCCTGTCTCATCACCACTCTAATCCTCAAGACTCCTGTCCTGTCTCATCACCACTCTGATCATAATCATCATGACTCCTGTCCTGTCTCATCACCACTATAATCCTCATCAACATGACTCCTGTCCTGTCTCATCACCACTATAATCCTCATCAACATGACTCCTGTCCTGTCTCATCACCACTATAATCCTCATCAACATAACATGACTCCTGTCCTGTCTCATCATCTCTCTAATTCTCACCATCATGACTCCTGTCCTGTCTCATCACCATTCTAATCCTCATCATCATGACTCCTGCCCTGTCTCATCACCACTATAATCCTCATCAACATAACATGACTCCTGTTCTGTCTCATCACCACTATAATCCTCATCAACATGACTCCTGTCCTGTCTCATCAACACTATAATCCTCATCAACATGACTCCTGTCCTATCTCATCACCACTATAATCCTCATCAACATAACATGACTCCTGTCCTGTCTCATCACCACTATAATCCTCATCAACATAACATGACTCCTGTCCTGTCTCATCCCCACTATAATCCTCATCATCATGACTCCTGCCCTGTCTCATCACCACTCTAATCCTCATCATGTCGACTCCTGTCCTGTCTCATCACCACTATAATCCTCATCAACATGACTCCTGTCCTGTCTCATCACCACTATAACCCTCAACAACATGACTCCTGTCCTGTCTCATCACCACTATAACCCTCAACAACATTACTCCTGTCCTGTCTCATCATCTCTCTAATTCTCACCATCATGACTCCTGTCCTGTCTCATCACCATTCTAATCCTCATCAACATGACTCCTGTCCTGTCTCATCACCATTCTAATCCTCATCATCATGACTCCTGTCCTGTCTCATCACCTCTCTAATCCTCATCAACATGACTCCTGGCCTGTCTCATCACCACTATAATCCTCAAGACTCCTGTCCTGTCTGATCACCACTCTGATCCTAATCATCATGACTCCTGTCCTGTCTCATCACCATTCTAATCCTCATCATCATGACTCCTGTCCTGTCTCATCACCTCTCTAATCCTAATCATCATGACTCTTGTCCTGTCTCATCACCACTATAATCCTCATCAACATGACTCCTGTTCTGTCTCATCACCACTATAATCCTCATCAACATGACTCCTGTCCTTTCTCATCACCACTATAATCCTCATCAACATAACATGACTCCTGTCCTATCTCATCACCACTATAATCCTCATCAACATAACATGACTCCTGTTCTGTCTCATCACCACTATAATCCTCATCAACATGACTCCTGTCCTGTCTCATCACCATTATACTCCTCATCAACATAACATGACTCCTGTCCTGTCTCATCACCACTATAATCCTCATCAACATAACATGACTCCTGTATAGTATCCTCTAGGCTGCTCCAAGTTGTATTTAAGCCATACGATCAACCACAGCCCACAACACACACACACAAAACCCTGTAATACATTTTAATCCCTCAAAGAGAGAGCAAGAGGAAGAGACAGAGAGAGAGACAAGGCTAAGCTTGGTTGTCCACCATCCAAAAAACTGTCAACCCTACAGATGCTCTGTAACTGCCAGAGAGGATGTATGTGTGTGCTGCAGTAGTGAGCCTATACTATCAAGAACAAAAAGCCCACACAAATCCCTGAAATAAGGGGGAATGCTAGGCTTGGTGTTTCTTAGCAGGGGTGTGCTGGAAACCATGGCAATAACGGTCCCTATCTGGTTGAGCCATCGTCGTGACGATGGGTCCTAAATGAGGCCCATAATGTCCCTCTGCTCGGGTCCCCAGAGTCCTGCCTGTTTAAAAAGCCATTGTCCGCTTGACTGGGGGCTACTTGGAAGATAACGGCGGGGCTGGAGCAGACTGGAGAGGGGAGGGGGAAAACGAGGAGGAGGAGGTGGGGAGATATTCTTCTTCTTGGTTTACCTGTAGAGAAGGCACTTTTCGGACCATTTCAAATCAAACTCAAATGAAATTGTATTTGTCACATGCAACGAATACAACAGGTGTATAAAAAATTAAATAGTAACACGAGGAATCAAATAAAATACACAGGTATGGAAACATATACAGGGAGTAGCAGATCAATGTGCAGAGGTATAAGGTATTTGAGGTAGATATGTACATGAAGGCAGGGTAAAGTGACTAGGCATCAGGATAGATAATAATAAGGTATGAGGTAGATATGTACATGAAGGCAGGGTAAAGTGACTAGGCATCAGGATAGATAATAATAAGGTATGAGGTAGATGTGTACATGAAGGCAGGGTAAAGTGACTAGGCATCAGGATAGATAATAATAAGGTATTTGAGGTAGATATGTACATGAAGGCAGGGTAAAGTGACTAGGCATCAGGATAGATAATAATAAGGTATTTGAGGTAGATATGTACATGAAGGCAGGGTAAAGTGACTAGGCATCAGGATAGATAATAATAAGGTATTTGAGGTAGATATGTACATAAAGGCTGGGTAAGGTGACTAGGCATCAGGATAGATAATAATGAGAGTAAAATAAAGAACAGAGTAGCAGCAGCATATGATGAGTGTAAAAGTGTATGTGTGTGTGTCAGTATGTGTGTGTGTGTGTGTGTGTGTGTGCGCGCACGCGTGTGTTTGTGTAGTGTATGTGAATGAGTGTGTGATTTGTGTGGGACTGTCAATGTGTCTGTGAGTGAGTGTGTATATGGTGGGTATTCATTGACTGGACAAAACATGCTCTTTCCATGACATAGACTGACCAGGTTAATCCAGGTGATGCTATAATCCCTTATTGATGTCACCTGTTAAATCCACTTCAATCAGTGTAGGTGAAGGAGAGGAGACAGGTTAAAGAAGGATTTTTAAGCCGTGTGACAATTGAGACATGGATTGTGTATGTGTGCCATTCAGAGGGTGAATGGACAAAACAAAATATTTAAGTGCCTTTGGACAGGGTATGGTTGTATTTGCCAGGTGCACTGATTTGAGTGTGTCAAGAACTGCAAAGCTGCTGGATTTTTCACGCTCAACATTTGTCTGTGTGTATCAAGAATGGTCCACCACCCAAATGACATTCAGCAAACTTCACACAACTTAAAGCATTGGAGTCAACATGGGCCAGCATTCCCGTGGAAATCTTTTGACACCTTGTAGAGTCCATGCCCTGACAAATTGAGGCTGTTCTGAGGGCAAATTACGTGCAACTCAATATTAGGAAGGTGTTCCTAATGTTTTGTACACTCAGTAGAGTAGGGTCAGTGCAAGACAGGGTCAGTGCAGATAGTTCGGGTAGCATTATTTGACTATTTAGCAGTCTGGCTATTTAGCAGTCTTGATATTTAGCAGTCTGGCTATTTAGCCGTCTGGCTATTTAGCAGTCTTATGGCTTGGGGGTAGAAGTTGTCTCGGCGCCTGTTGGACCGAGAGCCAATTCTCTGGTACCGTTTGCCAGACGGTATCAGAATGAACAATCTATGGCTTGGGTGTCTGGAGTGTTTGGCAATTTTTCGGCCTTCCTCTGACAACGCCTGATATAGAGGACCTGGATGGCAGGGAGCTCGGCCCCAGTGATGTACTGGGCTGTCCGCACCACCCTCAGTAGCGCTTTGCGGTCGAGGGCGGTGCATTTGCCATACCATGCGATAATGCAGACAGTCAAAAAGCTCTCGAAGGTTCAGTTGTAGAATGCTTTTTCACCATCTTCTGAGCATTTTCCTCATCTTCTATTTCAATAGGTACCATTGTTATGCATATCAGTCAACATATTTTAAGATAAGAGCAGGCACCAACACACTCACTCACACTCACTCACACGCACACACACGCAGGCAGGAACACACACTGACATCGCTAGTAACAGAATAATGGAGCTGTTGACAAAATGTCAGAGACGTGCAGTACTAGCGTTCTCTCCTCTCAGCACACACACACACACACACACGCACACACAGGCACACACACACACACACACATAAAGAGCGCAACCTGTATTAATGCCTTATTGAACAGGAGGTTCCTAATATTGAACATACAGTAGTCACCAGGGAGGGAGGGAGAGAGGGAAGAGTAGCCCTGGCTGTTTAATCTACCATGGCTTTTCCTCCTTACCTCCCTCTCTCTTTCTCTCTCCATAGCTCTTCTCTCCCCAATGTCCCACCACATATCTCCCCATACCTCCATCCCTTCATCCCGCCATCCTTCCCCAGTATCCCCTAATCCCAGTAACCCTCCATCCATCTGTCTGTGCTCCTGAGACTCTTACTGCTCTCCTCTCCTCCAACCTCTCTTGTTCGTCTGAAACCAATCCCCATTCAACTCAATCCCCAGACCAACTAAGCTCCATCTGTCCATTTCTCCACCTCCCACCTTTATACAGTACCTACCTCCTTACACCACCTTACTGCAGCCCTCCACAGCTATATAGTGTAGCATACCATCCCCAAAGTCTCTCTCCTAATACACACACACAAACACACACATACAATCCTGGAAATAATTTATTGTATTGTAGGGTGTTTTCTCTTGTCTACATTACAGTTTCCCTGGGTCTCAGACAGAAGAGTTTCCCTGGGTCTCGGAGAGAAGAGTTTCCCTGGGTCTCGGAGAGAAGAGTTTCCCTGGGTCTAAGAGAGAAGAGTTTCCCTGGGTCTAAGAGAGAAGAGTTTCCCTGGGTCTAAGAGAGAAGAGTTTCCCTGGGTCTAAGAGAGAAGAGTTTCCCTGGGTCTAAGAGAGAAGAGTTTCCCTGGGTCTAAGAGAGAAGAGTTTCCCTGGGTCTAAGAGAGAAGAGTTTCCCTGGGTCTAAGAGAGAAGAGTTTCCCTGGGTCTCGGAGAGAAGAGTTTCCCTGGGTCTCGGAGAGAAGAGTTTCCCTGGGTCTCGGAGAGAAGAGTTTCCCTGGGTCTCGGAGAGAAGAGTTTCCCTGGGTCTCAGAGAGAAGAGTTTCCCTGGGTCTCAGAGAAGGAAGACAGCAGGAGGAGGAGGGAGGGAGGTGGAGGGATAGGAGGGGGATTGAAAATAGAGAGGGAGGTATAGGGGGAGCTGCAGGGATAGGAAGAGAGAAGGAGGAGGAGGGAGGGAGGGAGGTGGAGGGGGATCTGCAGGGCTAGGCAGAGAGTCAGAACATTGCCAGAGCCGGGATGATAAAAAAAAAATTATCGACACCGACCGTACCGATCACTTATCCCAAGAATTTTGCTGATATTATTCATTATGATAAGTAGCCTTTACTAGAGAAATGTGAAGTTTGAAACAAAATCAGTTTGCTAATATGGTTGATCTTTAATGGGACAACTGATGACTAACCATCAAACTAGTAGTAGTAGTTTAAAGAATACAATTATAAAATGAATGTTTTAAACAATCCGTTCTATTTATCATTATCGCATCAATTCTGGCAATTCATTCACAGTATGTTTCTAACGTCTCAATAAAGATGCAGTACAGACAGCAGTTCTACAAGCTCCAGTTATTCTAGAAGGACATAGGCAACATGACGCCTGTCACTGAGGTGTGTGTTAATGTAGTGTACACACAGTACTGTCCACCAACCATAAAAACACACTCTGAGGAGGCGGCCATCAAATAACAGCCAAGTGCCTTCTTTACAGGTGAACCACAATCGTTTGAAACACGTTTGACCTCGTGGTCACAAACCCCGTTCACTAACAGCCTGTTACTACTGCACCGAGACAGGCCAGAATCCAGGAAGACTCTCTGCCAACTCACATCACAAAAGCCCATGTTACATACAGGCACCTCGTTTATGGCGGTCCCCCTCTCCCGGGGGACTCATTTCACTGTGACACGGACCACTGCAGCTGGCAAAACAACAGAGCACAGGGTTTCGCTTTAGGGAACAACGGATCGAGATGAGAGTCTGACAGCTCTGTCTCTCTACTCTCTCACTTTCCCTCTCCCCTGCTCTTTTCTGCAGTGGTGTTCTACATTTGAGTGGAGTTTTCACTGACAAGATGATGGTCAGGGCAAGGAAAATTGAGTAAGATGAAACTCCATCTCTCTCTCTCTTCTGTCTTCATTTCACTTCTTCTATCTATTCTAACTTGTCCACGGAGCCCTCGGAGCTCCCTCTCTCTCAATGTTCTGAGAGCTGAAATCTTCTGACAACGTTCCAAACAAGAACAATATCTCTACAAAAAAACTAAAAGAGAACGATTAAATTACAATGATGAAAGAAATTTAATCCAGTGAGGCAATCATTTAACCACCTCAACGTTGGTGTGTGTGTATGCATGCTGGTGTGTGTAGTTGTGTGTGTATGCATACCGGTGTGTGTAGGTGTGTGTGTATGCATGCCGGTGTGTGTGTATGCATGCCGGTGTGTGTAGGTGTGTGTGTATGCATGCCGGTGTGTGTAGGTGTGTGTGTATGCATGCCGGTGTGTGTAGGTGTGTGTGTATGCATGCCGGTGTGTGTAGGTGTGTGTGTATGCAGGTGTGTGTGTATGCATGCTGGTGTGTGTAGGTGTGTGTGTATGCATGCCGGTGTGTGTAGGTGTGTGTATATGCATGCCAGTGTGTGGCAGTGCATGCCATGCGGTGTGTGTAGGTGTGTGTGTATGCATGCCGGTGTGTGTAGGTGTGTGTATATGCATGCCAGTGTGTGTAGGTGTGTGTGTATGCATGCCGGTGTGTGTAGGTGTGTGTATGCATGCCAGTGTGTGTAGGTGTGTGTGCATGCAGTGTGTGTAGGTGTGTGTGTATGCATGCCAGTGTGTGTAGGTGTGTGTATATGCATGCCGGTGTGTGTAGGTGTGTGTGTATGTATGCCAGTGTGTGTAGGTGTGTGTATATGCATGCTGGTGTGTGTAGGTGTGTGTGTATGTATGCCGGTGTGTGTAGGTGTGTGTATATGCATGCCGGTGTGTGTAGGTGTGTGTGTGTATGTATGCAGTGTGTGTAGGTGTGTGTATATGCATGCCAGTGTGTGTAGGTGTGTGTGTATGTATGCCGGTGTGTGTAGGTGTGTGTATATGCATGCCAGTGTGTGTAGGTGTGTGTGTATGTATGCCGGTGTGTGTAGGTGTGTGTATGTATGCCAGTGTGTGTAGGTGTGTGTGTGCCGGTGTGTGTAGGTGTGTGTATATGCATGCCAGTGTGTGTAGGTGTGTGTGTATACATGCAGGTGTGTGTAGGTGTGTGTATATGCATGCCGGTGTGTGTAGGTGTGTGTGTATGTATGCCGGTGTGTGTAGGTGTGTGTATGCATGCTGGTGTGTGTAGGTGTGTGTATGTATGCCGGTGTGTGTAGGTGTGTGTATGCATGCTGGTGTGTGTAGGTGTGTGTGTTTGTATGCCGGTGTGTGTAGGTGTGTGTATGCATGCTGGTGTGTGTAGGTGTGTGTGTATGTATGCTGGTGTGTGTAGGTGTGTGTATGTATGCCGGTGTGTGTAGGTGTGTGTCGTATGCCGTGTGTGTAGGTGTGTGTATGCATGCCAGTGTGTGTAGGTGTGTGTGTATGTATGCCGGTGTGTGTAGGTGTGTGTGTATGTATGCCGGTGTGTGTAGGTGTGTGTATATGCATGCCAGTGTGTGTAGGTGTGTGTGTATGTATGCCAGTGTGTGTAGGTGTGTGTATATGCATGCTGGTGTGTGTAGGTGTGTGTATATGCATGCTGGTGTGTGTAGGTGTGTGTGTATGTATGCCGGTGTGTGTAGGTGTGTGTATATGCATGCCAGTGTGTGTAGGTGTGTGTGTATGTATGCCGGTGTGTGTAGGTGTGTGTATATGCATGCCGGTGTGTGTAGGTGTGTGTGTATGTATGCCGGTGTGTGTAGGTGTGTGTATGTATGCCAGTGTGTGTAGGTGTGTGTATGTATGCCGGTGTGTGTAGGTGTGTGTATATGCATGCCGGTGTGTGTAGGTGTGTGTATATGCATGCTGGTGTGTGTAGGTGTGTGTATGTATGCTGGTGTGTGTAGGTGTGTGTGTATGCATGCCGGTGTGTGTAGGTGTGTGTATGTATGCCGGTGTGTGTAGGTGTGTGTATAGGCATGCTGGTGTGTGTAGGTGTGTGTATGCATGCTGGTGTGTGTAGGTGTGTGTATATGCATGCTGGTGTGTGTAGGTGTGTGTATGTATGCCGGTGTGTGTAGGTGTGTGTGTATGTATGCTGGTGTGTGTAGGTGTGTGTATGCATGCTGGTGTGTGTAGGTGTGTATATGCATGCTGGTGTGTGTATTAAACAACTGACTACCATCTTATCTCTTCCTCATTCCGCTTGAGATTCTTCCGGCAACAACCTGCAGTGACAGTTGGGGAAATGATTCCATTACAAATGGTATGGTGCTCTGTCTGTCTGTTATGACAAGGCTGGCAGCAGCAGGCAGGCCCAGCAGAGAGAAACCTATTAAGGATAACAGTGGATATGTGATAGGGAACGGGTTGTTTCGGAGCAGAGACGTGATCATGGGACAAATAACAGACATAAAGTCGACACATTCTCTCCCCTGATGGGAGCAGCAGTCACCCTCACTTAAATGAGCTGCCTGAGAGGGGCGGAACTACAGCTCCTTGTGCCAGATAAGCACTTGACATTCTGTTAGCGTTAGCATCAGCCCTGTGTGTGTGTGTGTGTGTGTGTGTGTGAGAGAGAGAGCTGTAGCCAGAAGAGCTAATTAACAGCTATGAAACAGGCAAATGAAAAAAAGCTCTATTAAAACAATTTTATTTCATCCCCTATAGTATCCCCTCTTCTCTCTACAGTGGGGGAAAAAAAGTATTTAGTCAGCCACCAATTGTGCAAGTTCTCTCACTTAAAAAGATGAGAGAGGCCTGTAATTTTCATCATAGGTACACTTCAACTATGACAGACAAAATGAGGAAAAGAAATCCAGAAAATCACATTGTAGGATTTTTTATGAATTTATTTGCACATTATGGTGGAAAATAAGTATTTGGTCAATAACAAAAGTTTATCTCAATACTTTTTTATATACCCTTTGTTGGCAATGACAGAGGTCAAACGTTTTCTGTAAGTCTTCACAAGGTTTTCACACACTGTTGCTGGTATTTTGGCCCATTCCTCCATGCAGATCTCCTCTAGAGCAGTGATGTTTTGGGGCTGTCGCTGGGCAACACGGACTTTCAACTCCCTCCAAAGATGTTCTATGGGGTTGAGATCTGGAGACTGGCTAGAGCCACTCCAGGACCTTGAAATGCTTCTTACGAAGCCACTCCTTCGTTGCCAGGCGGTGTGTTTGGGATCATTGTCATGCTGAAAGACCCAGCCACGTTTCATCTTCAATGCCCTTGCTGATGGAAGGAGGTTTTCACTCAAAATCTCACGATACATGGCCCCATTCATTCTTTCCTTTACACAGATCAGTCGTCCTGGTCCCTTTGCAGAAAAACAGGCCCAAAGCATGATGTTTCCACCCCCATGCTTCACAGTAGGTATGGTGTTCTTTGAATGCAACTCAGCATTCTTTGTCCTCCAAACACGACGAGTTGAGTTTTTACCAAAAAGTTATATTTTGGTTTCATCTGACATTCTCCCAATCCTCATCTGGATCATCCAAATGCTCTCTAGCAAACTTCAGACGGGCCTGAACATGTACTGGCTTAAGCAGGGGGACACGTCTGGCACTGCAGGATTTGAGTCCCTGGCGGCGTAGTGTGTTACTGATGGTAGGCTTTGTTACTTTGGTCCCAGCTCTCTGCAGGTCATTCACTAGGTCCCCGTGTGGTTCTGGGATTTTTGCTCACCGTTCTTGTGATCATTTTGACCCCACGGGGTGAGATCTTGCGTGGAGCCCCAGATCGAGGAAGATTATCAGTGGTCTTGTATGTCTTCCATTTCCTAATAATTGCTCCCACAGTTGATTTCTTCAAACCAAGCTGCTTACCTATTGCAGATTCAGTCTTCCCAACCTGGTGCAGGTCTACAATTTTGTTTCTGGTGTCCTTTGACAGCTCTTTGGTCTTGGCCATAGTGGAGTTTGGAGTGTGACTGTTTTAGGTTGTGGACAGGTGTCTTTTATACTGATAACAAGTTCAAACAGGTAACGAGTGGAGGACAGAGGAGCCTCTTAAAGAAGAAGTTACAGGTCTGTGAGAGCCAGAAATCTTGCTTGTTTGTATGTGACCAAATACTTATTTTCCACCATAATTTGCAAATAAATTCATAAAAAATCCTACAATGTGATTTTCTGGATTTTTTTCCCTCATTTTGTCTGTCATAGTTGAAGTGTACCTATGATGAAAATTACAGGCCTCTCTCATCTTTTTAAGTGAGAGAACTTGCACAATTGGTGGCTGACTAAATACTTTTTTTCCCCACTGTATCTACATTCTACCTCACCCTGTTTTTCCCTCTCCTCACCCCCTATATCCTCTCCTCATATCCTACTGACACCTCCTCCCCCCCTATATCCTCTCCTCACACCCTAAATCCTCTCCTCACCCCTATATCCTCTCCACACCCCTATATCCTCTCCTCACCCCTATATCCCCTCCTCACCGCTCCTCACCCCTATATCCCCTCCTCACCGCTCCTCACCCCTATATCCTCTCATCACCGCTCCTCAACCCTATATCCTGTGATTTCATAAAAAAAAAATATATATATATAGAGAGAGAGAGAGAGAGAGAGAGAGAGAGAGAGAGAGAGAGAGAGAGAGAGAGAGAGAGAGAGAGAGAGAGAGAGAGAGAGAGAGAGAGAGAGAGAGAGAGAGAGAGAGAGAGAGAGAGAGAGAGAGACAATAAAGCCCTTTGAATTTAACTACATTTATAATGTTTTGAATTGAAGTGTCTTCTCACTTTTGTTTATTGATTATCTCACTTGCTTTGGCAATGTAAACACGTTTCCCATGCCAATAAAGCCCCTTTGAATTGAATTGAGAGGGAGAGGGAGAGGGAGAGAAGGATAGAAAAAGGAGAAAGAGAGAGGTGAGCCAGGGAGAGAGAGAGCGAGAGATGAGAGAGAAGCCAGGGAGAGAGATGGGGAGGAGTGGGGCAGAGAGATGAGAGAGAAGCCAGGAAGAGAGATGGGGAGGAGTGGGGGAGAGAGATGAGAGAGAAGCCAGGGAGAGAGATGGGGAGGAGTGGGGGAGAGAGATGAGAGGAGAAGGGACGAGAGCACAGGATTGAGACAGAAGAAAAAGGGAGGGTTAGAGAAAGAGGTCAAGGCATAAGACGGGAGAGGGGAAGAAGGATGGAAAAAGAGCAAAGAGCCGAGAGAGGAGAGGGGAGGATGGAGGACAGTAAAATACCATACCAATGATATACCGTTACCATCATTATGTGGCAGAAGTGACAGCTTGAATAGAACAGACAATAATACGAATTATTGGTCATCCATCTGGTTCAAAGTGCACTCTCAGTCTCCTACACAACAATTACTACATGTCAGAGTACTAATCTGAGAAATGAACCATGATTTATCTAGCTTGACAACTCATACTAAAGTCTTCCGTTGCTCTGTCGTTCGCTACATACTTTAGTCTGAGACTGCCATCATTGATTTAATTCATGGTGACGAGGGGCATGAGGAGCTTTGTACAAAACAAAGTCATCAACGATTGGATCATCTCCAACCAATCACAGTAAAAAGCCAATGAAACATTTTCAAACTGCAGCTTTACCCACATGTAATCTGGTTATGGCCCAACCCATCGATTTCTGGACCAATCAGACGGTCCCGAATGGTGAAGGGTCTGGTAGGTAGTCATTGTGGAAAAGAAACTAACGTCCGTGGCATGGCCTAGTGTTTGGCCGGAGCAAGGAGTCTGGGTAGTCAGGCAATGATTTATCTGTCTTGTTCCAGTCTTTCTATAGGCAGTCAATTAAACAGTGCTATCACCCTCTGGCCTATTGTTTTTTTATTGACAATCAATATGATCTACTGCAGCCGTCATCCTCCACATACAACACCCGTTCTGCCAGTCACATTCTGTTAACGGTCCCCAAAGCACACACATCCCTGGGTCGCTCGTCATTTCAGTTCGCTGCAGCTAGCGACTGGAACGAGCTGCAACAAACACTCAAACTGGACAATTTTATCTCAAGCTCTTCAAATCAAATTGTATTTGTCACATGTGTCGAATACAACAGGTGTAGACCTTACAGTGAAATGCTTACTTACAAGCCCTTTAACAAACAGTGCAGTTTTAAGAAAAATATGTGTTAAGTAAAAAATAGATAAGTAAAACATAATAAATAAATATATCAAATAGTTAAAGAGCATAAGTAAAATAACAATAGCGAGGCTAAATACAGGGAGTACCGGTACAGAGGCAATGTGTGGGGGCACCGGTTAGTCAAGGTAATTGAGGTAATATCTACATGTAGGTAGAGTTAAAGTGACTTTGCATAGATAATAAACAGGGAATAGCAGCAGCGTAAAAAAGAGGGGGTTAGCTGTTCAGGAGTCTTACGGCTTGGGGGGTAAAAGTTGTTGAGAAGCTTCTTGGACCAAGACTTGGCGCTCCGGTTCCACTTGCCATAAGGTAGCAGAGAGAACAGTCTATGACTTGCGTGGCTGGAGTCTTTCAATATTTTTAGGGCCTTCCTCTGACACCGCCTGGTATAGAGGTCCTTGATGGCAGGAAGCTTGGCTCCAGTGATGTACTGGGCCATACGCACTACCCTCTGTAGTGCCTTGCAGTCAGAGGCCGAGCAGTTGCCATGCCAGGCAGTGATGCAACCAGTCAGGATGCTCTCGATGGTGCAGCTGTAGAACCTTTTGAGTGTTCTTGGGCACAGAGACTATGGTGGTCTGCTTGAAGACTCAGACAGGGAAAGGTTGAAAATGTCAGTGAATACACTTGCAAGTTGGTCAGCGCATGCTCGGAGTACACGTCCTGGTAATCCGTCTGGCCCTCCGGTCTTGTAAATGTTGAGCTGTTTAAAGTTCTTACTCACATTGGCTACGGAGAGCGTGATCACACAGTTGTCCAGAACAGATGATGCTCTCATGCATGTTTCAGTGTTGCTTGCCTCGAAGCGAGCATGGAAGTAATTTAGCCCATCTGGTAGGCTTGTGTAACTGGGCAGCTAACGGCTGTGTTTATTTTTGTAGTCTGTCATAGTTTGCAAGCCCTGTCACATCCGATGAGCGTCGGAGCCGGTGTTGTACGATTCAATCTTAGTCCTGTATTGATCCTGCTCCTTGAAAGCGGCAGCTCTACCCTTTAGCTCAGTGTGTATGCCTGTAATCCATGGCTTCTGGTTGGGATATGTACGTACAGTCACTGTGGGGAAGACGTCATCGATGCACTTATTGATGAAGCCAGTGACTGATGTGGTGTACTCCTCAATGCCATCGGAAGAATCCCGGAACATATTCCAGTCTGTGCTAGCAAAACAGTCCTGTAGCTTAGCAGCTGCTTCATCTGACCACTTTATTCCTGCTTAATGTTTTCTTGTAAGCAGGAATCAGGAGATTAGGATTATGGTCAGATGTGCCAAATGGAGGGCGAGGGAGAGCTTTGTATGTGTCTCTGTGTGTGGAGTAAAGGTGGTCTAGAGTTGTTTTCCCTCTGGTTTCACATTTAACATGCTGGTGGAAATTTGGTAAAACAAGTTTAAGTTTCCCTGCATTAATTGTAAATAAGAATTTGTTCTTAACTGATTTGCCTAGTTAAATGAAGGTTAAATACAATTAAATACAATAAAAATATGATGAGGGGGAGATGGTCATTTGAAGTACTGCCCTCTAGAGGAAGTAAATACCAATAATGGACAATACAGAGACCATATGGGGTGGGGCGAGCTAGCTCTTAGAAAGCATACACACACTCTGACAAATGCACACGCACACCAACACACACACACACACTCTCTCTCTCACAAACACATACACACACAGCTTTGACCTTTCATCCATCTCTCTGTGGAGAAAACCCCATTGTGATCTGAAGGTTTATCATTGATTATAGAGCCACGACAGATGACATACAGTACTCTCACCCTTAACATGCCCTTTACAATCACCTCTGTGTGTGTGTGCGTGCGTGCGTGTGTGTGTGCGCATGCGTGCTGGTCCTCTCAGCAGTCATGCCCCCCGATGAACACTAAGCAGATTCTTCACATCAGAATAATAATTTCTAAACAAACCGTATTTAATCGACTGAGCGCCTCCGTGGCAGTTTCCGTCTGGTGGTTGCTGCGTGACAGCTTCTTCTAAATTACAAATATCAATCTGCCACAGCAGGAGCAGAGCTGGCAAGCTCTTCACAGGGGTCCCCCATCAAAATGCTCCCCATCAAAACGTTCCGCTCCTCTCGCCACCCACCCATCAAACACAGCATAATCAAACAGCGTCAAACGGAACACTCACATCAAAACCGTAAACAGCAACATCAAAAGATTAAACCACCCGTGTCATCAAAGCCTGCTCCTGGTGCGAGTTCCCGCGAAAGGATAGCGAGGCTCCCGAGAGGTTTCCCTTTTCTTCGAGCTAGGTGTCAACTGCTGAGGTAAAACTGGATGATGCTTTTAACTTTTAGGTAGCTAGCTAGAAGTCTAAACAATGCCTTGGAACATGTTGACCTTCTGTGGCTGCATTTAGACAAGCAGCCCAATTCTGATATTTTTGTTCACTAATTGGTCTTTTGACCAATCAGATCAGCTCTGAAAAAAGATCTAATGGGAAAAGATCTTATGTGATTGGTCAAAATACCAATTAGTGGAAAAAAATATCAGAATTGTGCTGCCTGTGTGAACGCTGGCCTTGTGGCTCTAACACGCATGGTGTGGCCTGCGGGCAGGAAACAGTGAACAGACAGACATTAACACCAAAGGCACCAATCTGCTCTGTAATCAGGCCTCTCCCTGAGCGTATTCCCCTCGTTACCAAGCCCTGCTCCTACCCGTTCTCCCTCTGCGGCCCGGCTTTTCCGGAACCATCGAGTTATTGATACATTTCGCCACGGGATCACCTCAAATTGGTCCCCTGCAAAGCAACCAGCTGGCGGGGAGGCCTGATTCAATCGACGTTGGGAAAAACACATAGATCACTCATTCAATTCAAGGCCTCATTTAATTCAAGGCCTGCGTGTAGACCAGGGTTTCCATCAGCCTGCTGCTACTCTCTGTTTATAATCTATGTATAGTCACTTTAACGATACCTACATGTACATATTACCTCAATTAGCCCGATTAACCGGTGCCCCCGCACATTGACTCTCTACCGATACCACCTGTATATAGCCTCACTACTATTTTCATTGTCATTTTACTGTTGTTGTTTTCTCATTTCTTCTCATTTTTTCTTTACTTATCTATTTGTTTACGTAATACCTATATTTTACTTTAAATATTGCACCGTTGGTTAGGGCTTGTAAGTAAGCATTTCACTGTAAGGTCTACACCAAATGGAATCGGCGCACGTGACAAATAAACTTTGATTTGATTTGATTTTTATTCATTATTTATTGACAAGCAGATAAAATAAATTGTGCAGGCCAAATGTCTGGGTGAACAAGAAAAAATACCATTGCGAAATAATGCTTTTTAGCCAATATTTAACTAAATACCAGTCGATGTAAATACATTTGACTTGTCACGCTTATCTATCTCTAGGTTAATTTGCATAATTTTGTGGAATTAGTTGGTGCATGTGTACAGTATATTCGTTATGTATCTTATTTATCACATGCCTACAGCATCCAGATATAGAGCCTGTGACTGAAAAATCTGTCAAACAGTGCAAGAGTTGCTGCAGCATCTTGTGGTGCTTTCAAGACAACTGAGATCTCAGAAAAATAGGTCAAATCATGACGTCAGTGATATTCAGGTCGGAAAATCGGAGCTCTACAAAGAGCTCTTAGTTGGATGAATTGGAATCCGTGTTGGAATCCGAGTTGAATAACCGTTCAAAAATATTTTCCCAGTCGGAGCTTGTTTTTTTCCCAGTTGTCTTAAATGCAAAGTCAGAAGGTTGAGATTTGCGAGTTCCCAGTTGTTTTCAGTTCCCAGTTTTCCTTGCTGTC
This sequence comes from Brachymystax lenok tsinlingensis, assembly GCA_030435695.1. Taxonomy (NCBI): domain Eukaryota; kingdom Metazoa; phylum Chordata; class Actinopteri; order Salmoniformes; family Salmonidae; genus Brachymystax; species Brachymystax lenok. Next base: position 13,063,059 of record CM059781.1, read on the forward strand.
CCCAGTCCACCTGGCCGTGCTGCTGCTCCAGTTTCAACTGTTCTGCCTGCGGCTATGGAACCCTGACCCGTTCACCAGACATGCTACCTGTCCCAGACCTGCTGTTTTCAACTCTCTAGAGGCAGCAGGAGCGGTAGAGAAACTCTGAATGATCAGCTATGAAAAGCCAACTGACATTTACTCCTGAGGTGCTGACCTGTTGCACCCTCGACAACCACTGTGATTATTATTATTTGACCCTGCTGGTCATCTACAAACATTTATGAACAAATCTTGGCCATGTTCTGTTATAATCTGTACCCGGCACAGCCAGAAGAGGACTGGCCACCCCTCACAGCCTGGCGCCTCTCTAGGTTTCTTCCTAGGTTCTGGCCTTTCTAGGGAGTTTTTCCTAACCACCGTGCTTTTACACCTGCATTGCTTGCTGTTTGGGGTTTTAGGCTGGGTTTCTGTACAGCACTCTGTGACATCAGCTGATGTAAGAAGGGCTTTATGAATAAATTTGATTGATTGTTTTGAACGCATCAAGGGCAAGACACCATCATCAGCGCGTCACACACCACTTTGCTATGGAGGCAGTATTAATTTTGAAAACATATAGGCTACTTAATTGTTTGAAACCTGAAGGTTTTAATACATATTATGAAGCATGTCTTACCTGGCTTCAAAGTAGCCTATTAGATCTCGTCTCGGGCTCCCGAGTGGCGCAGCGGTCTAAGGCCCTGCATCTCAGTGCTTGAGGCATCACTACAGACCTGGTTTGATTCCAGGCTGTATCACAACTGGCTGTGATTGGGAGTCCCATAGGGTGGTGCACAATTGGCCCAGCGTCGTCCGGGTTTGGCTGGGGTAGGCTGTCATTGTAAATAATAATTTGTTCCTAAGTGGCTTGCCTGGTTAAATAAAAAAGTGTAAATTTCTAATGGATATTTTCATCTCTGTAACATGAAACCGCTCACATGTGCAGTGCCCTTTTGACAATGTTGTATTCCTGCTAATTGCATTATGAAAGAACTAACATTAGAGCGTAGCCTGCTGTCTGGGCGCATTGCTGCACTTATAATGTTAAGAAATAATAGTTTATCAACATTTAACAAAACGGGCTGATCTGTTGCATTAGACTCGTTGCTTTTTAAATGTGTTTTTATGTAGCCTAGGCCTACAGGTTGTAGGAATTTGGGATCTATCTTCCCACAACTGTCCCAGAGTCTGTTTGGAATAGGCTATTTTTTTCTCGACAAGCTGACCAATAGAATAGGTAGCCTAAACGTTTCTACTATAGTAGATTGAAATAGGCTAGTGATGTTGCTGTTAGTTACTGGTCTTGTTGGTTGAGGAAATGTAAATGTGGACAGTTATTCTAACATGTTCAAAGTGCACATTAGAATTCAGTAAGAACACCGCACATAGTTACATCCTCGACTGGCATGTTCTGTTAATATGAATTACCATCATCTAAATGTGATGTCCTTCTGAGCACTTTGGGTGTACACCCTAATCCGGTTACACACCCAATGCATATGGGTCCGGTACATTTTAATTTACATGTCCAGTAAATTAAAATGTTGCCGGTCAAATGTCCGGCACCACATTTTCCTAATGGAAACCCTGGTGTTGACATACTGTTCTTGGCTTAGTTCTCTGTGGATAGTTTTATCCTAGGGCTGCTACGGTAACACAATCATGATGTAATGTTTAGAAACCAAACCGTGTTTTCTCAGGGGGAAAGTCAAGCCGCCAGGTAAAGGAGGGAAAATTTCTCAACAGGAGCACGCTCAAGAAACCTTTTTGAGAATCCCCGTGTGTTCCCTTTGCGCTGACCTGAATCAACACATGCACTTACTCACACACACACTGGCACACACACACACACACTGACGTTGCGAGTAACAGAATAATGGAGCGGTTGACAAAATGTCAGAGACGTGCAGTACTAGCCCACTCTCCTCTCCGCTGAGGCACTTAGCATTCCCAATGTTATATCTACTCTCCTTCCATATAGAGAGGTCTGCTAGCCCTCGCTGTAATCCAATACCTGGGTGTTTAAATGCTACAGGACCACTTCATGACGACCGCCTAATGGCTTTTTAACAGCCCCCAGTACACACAGAGATGAGGCCATATAAAACAATTAAATGCTCATGCAGGGAAGGGGATGTTGGAAAATGAATGAACAGGGAAGCCACGGGGAGTGCCTTATATGGCCCGTGGGAGAGAGCGCTTATTATGACACCCGGAGGTGGAGAGGAAGGCTAGAGGAAATGTGCATAGGGGGGCTAGGGGACAGGGGAGTTGCTATAAGAAGTGTATGTGTCAAATAACCTAACCTGTAGCTTCGGTCTATGTTGAATGGATTCTTATATTAGTTCAATAATAATGAATATAGTCCAAGTGTGCAAATATTTACTTAGAAAAACTCCATAAAGGTTATACCAAGGTGATTCAACTGGGGGTCCGCGGCCCCCTAGTGGTCCGCAGAGGTACTGTAGTGGGTCAGCAACAAAAAAATAATTTCCTACAAAAAATATTATTTTGAACATCGCTAGCAACAACAGAATAAACCAATTTTGAATTACATACCGACAGTAGAAACAAAGGAAAATACCTTCTTTCTAACTCCTAGTTTTGAGGAAATTACACTTACTGGAGTATCTGACATAGGCTTAGAGCTTTCTTCACTTGGACATACACTACAGTTCAAAAGTTTGGGGTCACTTAGAAATGTTCTTGCTTTTTAAAGAAAAGCTAATTTTTTGTCCATTAAAATAACATTAAAACACCATACTCAACGTCAACAGTGAAGAGGCAACTCCGGGATGCTGGCCTTCTAGGTAGAGTTGCAAAGAAAAAGCCATATCTCAGACAGGCTAATAAAAAGAAAAGATTAAGATGGGCAAAAGAACTCAGACACTAGACAGAGGAACTCTGACATTGAGACTGGTGTTTTGCGGGTACTATTTAATGAAGCTGCCAGTTGATGACTTGTGAGGCGTCTGTTTCTCAAACTAGACACTCTAATGTACTTGTCCTCTTGCTCAGTTGTGCACCGGGGCCTCAGACTCCTCTTTCTATTCTGATTAGAGCCAGTTTGCGCTGTTCTGTGAAGGGAGTAGTACACAGCGTTGTACGAGATCTTCCGTTTCTCTGAAATTTCTCGCATGGAATAGCCTTAATTTTTCAGAACAAGAATAGACTGACAAGTTTCAGAAGAAAGTTATTTGTTTCTGGCAATTTTGAGCCTGTAATCAAACCCACAAATGATGAGGCTCCAGATACTCAACTAGTCTAAAGAAGGCCAGTTTTATTGCTTCTTTATTCAGCAAAAAAGTTTTCAACTGTGCTAACATAATTGCAAAAGGGTTTTCTAATGATCAATTAGACTTTCAAAATGATAAACTTGGATTAGCAAACACAACGCACCATTGGAACACAGGAGTGATGGTTGGTGATAATGGACCTTTGTACACTTATGTAGATATTCCATAAAAAATCCATCTACAATAGTCATTTACAACATTAACAATGTCTACACTGTATTTCTGATCAAATTGATGTTATTTTAATAGACAAAAAACAAGGACATTTCTTTCAAAAACAAGGGCATTTCTAACTTACCCCAAACTTTGAACGGCAGTGAAATTTTTTGCCAACACATGGCTAACCTTTGTTTAACCAGCTGAACAGATACTCTCAGCCAATATGGGTTTGGAGTTACCTTTCTTGCTAATAAGCTATGTTAGAGTTAACAATTATATTGAGGGGAAGTCAAAATAATGAAAAACTATTTACCAAATCTATCAATTTTAAAATGTTGACTTCTTCTCCTTGCCACACTTTTCTGTAATTTCAACAGTAAAACACTTTAGAATGCACAATAAAACACCTTAAATGTGTTTTACAGCATTAATGCTGTAGATTGCACTGTATTATGGGTAAAAGGCTAACAAATACTTTTATTAACTTTAATTGTAAGCCTTGTGTAAAAATTACTCTAACATATTGCATTAGCTGTAGTTGGTGGCGCCAAACGGTCTGTGGTGTGTGAAAGAGAAAGAGAGCTGTATTGCATAGATTAAACGAAGACTGTTCTCAGGGCAGGTCTGCCGGTTTTGACTAGCAGAAGTGACTTTTTGCATAGTATTGGGAATTTTCCAGAACATGTGTGTTCATTTCAGAGGAGTCAGCTAGAATAGTGTACAGTCATGGCCAAAAGTTTTGAGAATGACACAAATATACATTTTCACAAAGTCTGCTGCCTCAGTTTGTATGATGGCAATTTGCATATACTCCAGAATGTCATGAAGAGTGATCAGATAAATTGCAATTAATTGCAAAGTCCCTCTTTGCCATGCAAATGAACTGAATCCCCCAAAAAACATTTTCCCTGCATTTCAGCCCTGCCACAAAAGACCAGCTGACATAATGTCAGTGATTCTCTCGTTAACACAGGTGTGAGTGTTGACGAGGACAAGGCTGGAGACCACTCTGTCATGCTGATTGAGTTCGAATAACAGACTGGAAGCTTCAAAAAGAGGGTGGTGCTTGGAATCATTGTACTTCCTCTGTCAATAATAGTTACCTGCAAGGAAACACGTGCCGTCATCATTGCTTTGCACAAAAAGGGCTTCACAGGCAAGGATTTTGCTGCCAGTAAGATTGCACCTAAATCAAAATTTATCGGATCATCAAGAACTTCAAGGAGAGCGGTTCAATTGTTGTGAAGAAGGCTTCAGGGTGCCCAAGAAAGTCCAGCAAGCGCCAGGACCGTCTCCTAAAGTTGATTCAGCTGCGGGATCAGGGCACCACCAGTACAGAGCTTGCTCAGGAATGGCAGCAGGCAGGTGTGAGTGCATCTGCACGCACAGTGAGTTGAAGACTTTTGGAGGATGGCCTGGTGTCAAGAAGGGCAGCAAAGAAGCCACTTCTCTCCAGGAAAAACATCAGGGACAGACTGATATTCTGCAAAAGGTACAGGGATTGGACTGCTGAGGACTGGGGTAAAGTCATTTTCTCTGATGAATCCCCTTTCCGATTGTTTGGGGCATCCGGAAAAAAGCTTGTGTCCGGAGAAGACAAGGTGAGCGCTACCATCAGTCCTGTGTCATGCCAACAGTAAAGCATCCTGAGACCATTCATGTGTGGGGTTGCTTCTCAGCCAAGGGAGTGGGATCACTCACATTGCCTAAGAACAAAGCCATGAATAAAGAATGGTACCAACACATCCTGTGAGAGCAACTTCATTGTTCGTTTGGCGACGAACAATGCCTTTTCCTGCATGATGGAGCACCTTGCCATAAGGCAAAAGTTGCCATAAGGCAAAAGTGATAACTAAGTGGCTCGGGGAACAAAACATTGATATGTTGGGTCCATGGCCAGGAAACTCCGCAGACCTTAATCCCATTGAGAACTTGTGGTCAATTCTCAAACACACAAATTCTGACAAACTCCAAGCATTGATTATGCAAGAATAAGCTGCCATCAGTCAGGATGTGGCCCAGAAGTTAATTGACAGCATGCCAGAGCGGATTGCTGAGGTCTTGAAAAAGAAGGGTCAACACTGCAAATATTGACTCTTTGCATCAACTTAATGTAATTGTCAATAAAAGCCTTTGACACTTATGAAATGCTTGTAATTATACTTCAGTATTTCATAGTAACATCTGACAAAAATATCTAAAGACACTGAAGCAGCAAACTTTGTGGAAATGAACATTTGTGTCATTCTCAAAACTTTTGGCCACGACTGTACTCTATGTGTGCGTCTGGGCCATTAGACACCAATAGACATGCACCTGTCTGGGGAGTTGACAGGACTGTTTATTTTTTAACCATTGCTATGGCTCTAAAGATTCCATGCCCTAATGTGAAACCAAACTAAAATTAGTGCAAGGCAAAAAGATAACGGTGGCTAAATGCCAGAGGGGATAAGTCATTAAGAGGAGTTACTATGTGTGTGACGTAAGAATGAAACCTGTATAAAGAGTGTGTGCCAAGGCTGAAAAAGGTAGTTGTTTTCATGAACCAGCTCGACTTATATTACTATTGTAATAAAAGTCTATTTGAACTCACAGACTCCGGTATCTGAGAAATATTATTGACTGAATATTTCCACTACATAAATGGCGAGCCAGCCAGGAGCGGCGAAAAGGGACCAGAAACTTCTGCAGTTGTGGACAGTTTTGGGCGAACTACACAAAGTGGCCACTTTAAAAGGTAAGCAACATTTTTGCTTAAATATTATAGAGTTGTGTGTGGTTCGCTCCAGGACACGGCCTCAGCGGTAGGTCACCAAGTGGGTCTCTCCAAATTTTACAAACCAAAGAAACATTGGGACCTTTTGAGTTCAATGAAATGCATGCAAAATAATGGGGGGGATAAAAAGATTTGAGCGTTGCAAATATAGTATAGTAATTGGTGTGTGTGACCAATTGCAGAGGGAAATGTATGTGCTTCATCTGTCTTGACTGGCTCAGTTGAGTGGGGTTATTCATCTGATTCGTTCGGACAGTTCATCTGACCAGTTTGTTCATTCTGTTTGAGTTGTGACTGTGTTGTCTGATTCAGTTTGGCTGGACTTATTTGTTTAAGTGGAATCGACCCCATCTAAAATAAACAATCCCAGAGCCCTTTTCCAGTAATCCTATCAGTTTAACCTGTTGCATTAGTTTAGGAAAATACAAAACTGTTGTTTAACTTCTTAGGGAGCGGCTCCAAAAGTAAAATGCCTCCCACTCAGGCCCAGAAAATAGGATATGCACATAATTAGTACTATTGGATAGGAAACACTCTGAAGGAAACACTCTGCGGCTATGGAACCCTGACCTGTTCACCAGACATGCTACCTGTCCCAGACCTGCTGTTTTCAACTCTCTAGAGGCAGCAGGAGCGGTAGAGATACTCTGAATGATCGGCTATGAAAAGACAACTGACATTTACTCCTGAGGTGCTGACCTGTTGCACCCTCTACAACCACTGTGATTATTATTATTTGACCCTGCTGGTCATCTATGAACATTTGAACACCTTGGCCATGTTCTGTTATAATCTCCACCCAGAACAGCCAGAAGAGGACTGGCCACCCCTCATAGCCTAGTTCCTCTCTAGGTTTCTTCCTAGGTTCTGGCCTTTCTAGGGAGTTTTTCCTAGCCACCGTGCTTCTACACTTGCATTGCTTGCTGTTTTGGGTTTTAGGCTGGGTTTCTGTACAGCACTTTGTGACATCAGCTGATGTAAGAAGTGCTTCATAAATACATTTGATTGAAGTGTTTTAGGGAGCGTTTGACAGTGATGAGGGGTGGTCGTTTGACCACGGACTCATAACGGATGCAGGCAATGAGGCAGTGATCGCTGAGACCCTGAGGTGTATTTGGAGGGCAAGTTGGTCAGGAGGGTGCCCATGTTTAAAAATGTAGGGTTGTACCTGGTGGGTTCCTTGATAAGGTGTGTGAGATTGAGGGCATCTAGCTTAGACTGTAGGACGGCCGGGGTGTTAAGCATATTTCAGTTTAGGTCACCTAACAAAACGAACTCTGAAGATAGATGGGGGGCAATTTCTTGAGAGATTATTTTTTTTTATTAGAAACTAGAACTGTTTGGGCATAGACCTGGAAAGTATGACAGATCTCTGCAGTAGATTGCAACTCTTTCCCCTTTGGCAGTTCTATCTTGACGAAAAATGTTGTAGTTGGGGATGGAAATTTCAGAATATTTGGTGGTCTTCCTACGCCAGGATTCAGACACAGCAAGGACATCAGGGTTGGTGGAGTGTGCTAAAGCAGTGAGTAAAACAAAGTTAGGGAGGAGGCTTCTGATGTTGACATGCATGAAACTAAGGCTTTTATGGTTACAGAAGTCAACAAATGATAGTGCCTGGGGACACACAGGGCCTGGGTTAACCTCTACATCACCTGAGGAACAGAGGAGGAGTAGGATGAGGGTACGGCTAAAGGCTATCAGAACCGGTCGTCTAGTGCATTTGGAACAGAGAATAAAAGGAGCAGATTTCTAGTCGTTGTAGGATAGATTCAGGGCACAGTGGAGGTAAACCTAGGCATTGAGTGATGATTAGAGAGGTTGCTTCTATGGAGGCACTTATTATGCTAGGTGAGGTCACCGCATGTGTGGGAGGTGGGACAAAAGAGCTATCTGAGGCATGTTGAGTGGGACTAGGTGCTCAGCAGTAAAATAAAACAATGATAACTACCCTTAATTTCCTAAGGAGGGGCAGCAGAGGGGACGGTTTTGGAGAGTCTGGCCTGCCCAAAATAAAATGCCTGCCACTCAGGCCCAGAAAATAGGATATGCACATAATTAGTACTATTGGATAGGAAACACTCTCTAAAAGTGTTAAAATAATGTATGTGAGTATAACAGAACTGATATAGCAGGTGAAAACTCGAGGAAAATCCATTCGGATTTGCAGTTTTTTTTGTACATGACCTTTTTGTCCAGGCTGCCTATTGATTTCTATGTTATCCAGGACTGAGACTGCAGTACCTATGGCTTCCACTAGATGTCAACAGTCTTTATACAGCGTCTGGAGGCTCTAGCACTAAAAAGAACAGATAGGAAAAGGAAGTAGTGAAGGGACAACTTTTGTCAACAACGTTTGGCAGGCGCAAGATTGTGAGCGCGCCCCACTTTATTTTCCTTTCCTATCGTTCACGTTATCGCCCGGTTGAAATATTACAGTAAATATACATCAAAGGATACCTAAGGATACATTCAAAATGATGCTTGATTTGTTTGGAGAAAGTGTATAGGTATAATTTGAACGTGTTCTCTTCACGGTTCAATGGGCGACTCGACGGTGGATTTTCTGATCATAACGCGCCAACCAAACGGAGATTTATGGATATAATAAATGACTTTTTCTAACAAAAGAACCGTTGGATGTCTTCATTGGACACTTGGGAAGCCCTCAGCAGAGGTTCTTAGAAAGGTAAGAGATATATTTTAGCTCTTATATGGGTTTTGTGTGACACGCGCCCCACTCCCGACACTACCCGGCGCCAAATTCAAAATCCAAAAGTTGAATTATTAAACATTCATAAATATACAATTGTTGCATAGTCATCAAAAGCTCTGATTCTTGGCAATATCACAGCGTTGTCAGATTTCAAAAAGGCTTTACGGCGAAAGCACAACATTTGATTGTTTGAGGGTAGCACCTCTAATATTTACGCATTAGCATGAATCCATAACCCAACACGGGTCTCACAAAACGCATAAAATCGCTAATAGAAAATCGCTTACCTTTGATGAACTTCTGCTGAGGGCTTCCCAAGTGTCCATCGAAGACAATCCATGCTTCTTTGGTTAGAAAAAGTCATTTATTATATCCATAAATCTCCGTTTGGTTGGCACGTTATGATCATAAAATCCACCGTTGAGTTGCCCATTGAACCGTGAAGAGAACACGTTCAAATTATACCTATACACTTTCTACAAACAAATCAAACATAATTTTTAATGTATCCTTAGGTATCCTTTTGGGTATATTTGCTGTAATATTTCAACCGGACGATAACGTGAATGATAGGAAAGGAACATAATGTGGTGCGCGTTCACAATCTCGCGCGAGTCAAACCTTGTTTACAAAAGTGGTCGCCTGACAATTTCCTCTCCCTATCCGTTCTGGTCACTCCTAGAATTCCCAGTCTTTGACTGTTGACTGTTGACATCTAGTGGAAGCCATAGGTACTGCAGTCTCAGTCCTACATAAAGTTGTATGCAATAGGCACAATGGAGAAGATGCTCATTTACAAAAGAAACTGCAAATCCGGATGGATTTTCCTCGGGTTTTCACCTGCTATATCACTTCTGTTATACTCACATACATTATTTTAACACTCTTAGAAACGTCAGAGTGTTTCCTATCCAATAGTACTAATTATGTGCATATCCTATTTTCTGAGCCTGAGTGGCATACATTTTACTTGTGGTCAAATCTATTGTTCTGCCCCTGAACAAGGCAGTTAACCCACTGTTCCTAGGCCGTCATTGAAAATAAGAATTTGTTCTTTACTGACTTGCCTAGTAAAATAAAGGTAAAAAAATAAAAAATAAAATATATATTGTTTTTCAATTGATTGGACATAATTTGGAAAAGCACACACCTGTCTATATAAGGTCCACAGTTTACAGTGCATGTCAGACCAAAAACCAAGCCATGAGGTCAAATGAATTATCCGTAGAGCTCTAACAGCTCTGCAGAGTGACCTGAAAATGGCTGAGCAGCGATGCTCCCCATCCAACATGACAGAGTTTGAGAGGATCTGCAGAGAAGAATGGGAGAAACTCCCCAAATACAGATGTGCCAAGCTTGTAGCGTCATACCCAAGAAGACTCGAGGCTGTAATCGCTGCCAAAGGTGCTTCATCAAAGTACTGAGAAAAGGGTCTGAATACTTATGTAAATGTCAAATCAGTTTTTTATTTGTAATAAATGAGAAAAAAATTCTAAAAGCCTGTTTTTGCTTTGTCATTATGGGGTTCTGTGTGTAGATTGATGAGGGAAAAAGTATTTAATCCATTTTAGAATAAGGCTGTAACGTAATGTCGTGTCTTTGGCATCATTAAATGTGAAGACTGTTATTTTATCAAATCAATTATCTTTAATTATTATTACGTGATTAAACTGAACATGTAAATGTAATTAACTAGGAAGTCGGGGCACCACGGAAAATCTTCACATTACAAAGTTATAATTTTCCGAATATAACTCTTCAGATATTTTAATATCTGATCAATTAGTCTTCTATTAATGAATTATTCTTTATCTCACGCCAGTCTCATTCCAAACATTGTAAATTGTTGGCTATCTGCACGAACCCAGCCTAAACTATGAATCATCCACACACCAATTGGCTTAATCATTTATTTACTAACTAACTAAATAATTACAGAAATGCATAAACAAACAAAAAGTAGATATTGGTTACTAACAAGGATAGGGAAGATTCCCTAGTGGGCTAGGCCGATATGATGGCTTAGTGGAAAAAGGGAACTGGGTGTGGACTGAAAAAGAAGTGGGAAAGACAAAAGTGATCACTACACACAGTTGATAATGATATTTTTTGAAATGCTAATCCTTTGCACATGAACGCTCACTCATTCGGGAATAATTGCAATCAATATATATTTACGTCCATGTGTCGTTATTTTCTCTGTTGGAATCCGGTCCGTCTGCTGGAGAGTTCATCCGAGTCTCTCTCTCTCTTTCTGCTTCCCTGAAGATCTAAGTCTTTCGAGGTTAGAATTGTAACTTCAGAGTACCATTCAGAAATGCACTCATAGAATAGATGTTTCGACGGTTGTCTGTATTCTCATCCCAGGTTTACATAATTTCTAGCTGCAGACTAGTAATTAGTACCTAAGATGTCCTCTTATTCTGTAGGGATCGATAGTCTCAGAGTTTAACCATTTCCAGCCGTGTAGCCAATGCTACACGTGGTATAGTTTTCTAGTTTTGGTACTCAAACCTGTGCCACCTCAGCTTACACCGAGGTATGCGTGGTCTGAAGAGGATTTCCTCAGGAGGGGGTTTTATTCGTAACAGTAGGAAAGGGCGGTTCCATGACGCCAGATCATGTCTGTGCTCACAGGGGCGGGCCAATGACTTAGTTAAACTTTAAAGGGAATACAATTCTCTCACATGAAAGGTTTAACATCACATTACATTGTTTCATTCATTTTATACAAGAATTAGATGCAAACACCATAATTTAGAAATGTACACATTCAGAGATGTAGTTATGTGTGTTTCCTGTCCTTCGTGAGGTCACCAACTGAAATACACTCAACATAACTGTCCCTTAAGTGTCCACGGACCCTTCCCACATTCTCACAAGTGGACATATAGTTTCATTTTCCCATTTTGGGGATTTAGGAGTTTGGCCACGTGAAATCCTTTGTTCACTCTGTGGTCTGTCTCTGCTTGAAAAGGGGGAGATAGTCTCCGCCAGGAATTTACGACCTGAGATAACAGAACCTGGGTGTAGGAGAAAGTGAGAGAGGGGGAACCCATTATCCCTACCCAGAAATGGCCACGTCATGATAGTAACAACATTTGGAAAAAGTCAAGGTGTCTGAATACTTTCCGAATGCACTATTCATACTAATTCCATATATAGTATATAGACACATTTTAATAGAACTACCTACTGCAGGTTTTCTTAACTAAGCTACTATTAGCTATTTACGTTAGCTAGCTAGCTTGTTTGGATTGTGTTATCTAGCCAAGTTGACATGTCGGTCTGTTGCGTTGATCTTTCTTGCTGTTAAAATAATCAGTGATATTGTAGCTATAGATCGCATCATTTTAGTATTAACAACGTGCAGAAATCCATATGATGTGGGTTTCTTTGGATAGGTTACTCAACCGGTGGGCATATTACATGGGTGGCATGTTGCTAACGTTATGGTATTAGTGGCAAAGTGGTCGTAGGCTACACTGGACAAAAATACTGTCCATCTAGAGCGGTAGTGAGTGATTAGCTAGGTCGAATGTACCTTTAGTTTGTCAGCAGGCACAGACTGACATTTTGCCTTGGGATTTATAATTGTTCAGGAATTCTGTAGTTGGCATGAGAGTCATCTCAGATGAAAGGGGAATGGTGCTTACTAACGTCAGCTAGCTCTGAGATGAGGAACTCTATTGGACACCTTTCTCTAAATATCTCTGGTTAGCTCTATTCAGTCTGAGAGTGTGTGTGACTTAGCAGAAGTGTAGTGGAATGCTCCCCCTGCTATTGTTATCCTTATTAATGAATTAAATTAATTAGCACAGACTGATATTTTACACATGTTTTTATTAAGATTGTGTGGTTGGCATGAGTTGCATGGTATAGCTTGATAACTCTTCAGGTGTGTATGCAATTTGGTGGTTTTCCTATTGCAGGCTGGCTGGTAGCTGGAAGTGGCAGAGGATGCCCTCCAGTCTCAAGCAGGCCATTACACAAAGAAATAGGGTAGAGGCGGCAGGTAGGCGGCAGATGGTGAGGGAGACTGTCGACGCCATGCGTGAGCACTGCCCCAATCCCAACAAGATTGTATGCAGTGAAATTGCAAAATCCATTGTAACGCAGTACCCAAAGACTTTTGAAGACCTGACCAAGGAAGGAGAACCTCTTGGCAGTGGGTAAATCGTAACCGCACTTTAGATAGAATCAGTAGACCCAAGAGGAGCAATGAAGAGGGAAGGGACATCAGCCGACAGGCAAAAACAGCAAGAACCAATGTCGACAGATATGGCTGCATCACCTGCAACCACAGGACCTTCCAGAGAAAGAAACCCCATGACTCCTTGTAAAACAAGAGACAGGTGATGGCGACCATTTTCAGCTGTGTGGGCCCTAGAGGTGCAGACAAGAGAGAAGTGAATGACCTGATGAAGCTGACATTCACTTATCAACAACAGCACATGATCTACACTTGTCCTCCTCCAAGCATCATTGACCTCCAGGTAGAAAGGCCCCTTCCTTTTCACCAAGTTATGGCTCTGCAACCACTTCAATACTGGCATCGAGATTGACAGTCGCCTGACTCAAGCTCTCCTGAACAAGTGTGAGAGAATTGTAAAAAAAAATAAAAGCCAAAAGACCAAGTAGAGGAGAGAGAATGAAATCGCCCGTAACATCAGAGGCAATGACGATGTAACAGCCACTGCTGCCATTCTTTTGTTGATGACCCACTTCAAAGAGAAGGACGAATCTCTGTTCCTCTTGGCAGATATAGGGAAGAGTTGTTTTATACTTATAATTGAATATTTTTTTATGAATGTTTTGTGATTTTAGGTCACTGCAAGTCGGGTTGATGTCGAGGCGCAAATTCCTTTGTTGGACACCCCAAGGCTGATCATGCTTGGTAATACAATTATTTGATTTAAGGTGGAACAGAAAGATAGTAAAGTGGTACCTACAGTATCTAGTGTTATCTAGTGCGTACAGTTGAAGATGGAAGTTTACATACACCTTAGCCAAATACATTAAAACTCAGTGTTTAACATTTCCTGACATTTAATCCTAGTAAAACTTACCTGTCTTAGGTCAGTTAGGATCACCACTTTATTTTAAGAATGTGAAATGTCAGAATAATAGTAGAGATAATTATTTATTTCAGCTTTTATTTATTTAATCACATTCCCAGTGGGTCAGAAGTGTACATACACTCAATAAGTATTTGGTAGCATTGCCCTTACATTGATTAACTTCGGTCAAACGTTTTGGGTAGCCTACCATAAGCTTCCCACAATAAGTTGGGTGAATTTTGGCCCATTCCTCCTGACAGAGCTGGTGTAACTGAGTTAGGTTTGTAGGCCTCCTTGCTTGAACATGCTTTTTCAGTTCTGCCCACAAATGTTCTATAAGATTGAGGTCAGGGCTTTGTGATGGCCACTCCAATACCTTGACTGTGTTGTCCTTAAGCCATTTTGCCACAACTTTGGAAGTATGCTTGGGGTCATTGTCCATTTGGAAGACCCATTTGCGACCAAGCTTTAACTTCCTGACTGATGTCTTGAGATGTTGCTTCAATATATCCACATAATTTCCCTTCCTCATGATGCTGTCTATTTTGTGAAATGCACCAGTCTCTCCTGCAGCAAAGCACCCCCAAAACATGATGCTGCCACCCCCATGCTTCACAGTTGGGATGGTGTTCTTCAGCTTGCAAGCCTCCCCCTTTTTCCTCCAAACGTAACGATGGTAATTATGGCTAAACAGTTCTATTTTTGTTTCATCAGACCAGAGGACATTTCTCCAAAAAGTATGATCTTTGTCCCCATGTGCAGTTGCAAACCGTAGTCGGCACTGAGTTTGAAAGTAGGCCTTGAAATACATCCACAGGTACACCTCCAATTCACTCAAATTATGTCAATTAGCCTATCGGAAGCTTCTAAAGCCATGACATAATTTTCTGGAATTTTCCAAGCTGTTTAAAGGCACATTCAACTTAGTGTATGTAAACTTCTGACCCACTGATATTGTGATAAGGTGAATTATAAGTGAAATAATCTGCCTGTAAACAATTGTTGGAAAAATTACTTGCGTCATGCACAAAGTAGATGTCCTAACCGACTTGCCAAAACTATAGTTTGTTAACAAGAATTTTGTGGAGTGGTTGAAAAAAGAGTTTCAATGACTCCAACCTAAGTGTATATAAACTTCCAACTTCAACTGTATGTCACTCCCTTTGGTTTCTTCCCCAGTCGTCATTGTTTCTTGTTTTGTTCTTTTATTTACAGTGGGGAAAAAAAGTATTTAGTCAGCCACCAATTGTGCAAGTTCTCTCACTTAAAAAGATGAGAGAGGCCTGTAATTTTCATCATAGGCCTAGTGGTTAGAGCGTTGGACTTGTAACCGGAGGGCTGCAAGTTCAAATCCTCGAGCTGACAAGGTAAAAATCTGTCGTTCTGCCCCTGAACAAGGCAGTTAACCCACTGTTCCTCGGGCGCCAAGACGTGGATGTCGATTAAAGGCAGCCCCCCGCACCTCTCTGATTCAGAGGGGTTGGGTTAAATGCGGAAGACACATTTCGGTTGATGGCATTCGGTTGTACAACTGACTAATAATGGTGACTTTGACAACTATGACAGACAAAATGAGGAAAAAAAATCCAGAAAATCACATTGTAGGATTTTTTATGAATTTATTTGCAAATTATGGTGGAAAATAAGTATTTGGTCACATACAAACAAGCAAGATTTCTGGCTCTCACAGACCTGTAACTTCTTCTTTAAGAGGCTCCTCTGTCCTCCACTCATTACCTGTATTAATGGCACCTGTTTGAACTTGTTATCAGTATAAAAGACACCTGTCCACAACCTCAAACAGTCACACTCCAAACTCCACTATGGCCAAGACCAAAGAGCTGTCAAAGGACACCAGAAACAAAATTGTAGACCTGCACCAGGTTGGGAAGACTGAATCTGCAATAGGTAAGCAGCTTGGTTTGAAGAAATCAACTGTGGGAGCAATTATTAGGAAATGGAAGACATATGAGACCACTGATAATCTTCCTCGATCTGGGGCTCCACGCAAGATCTCACCCCGTGGGGTCAAAATGATCACCCTGGACCCACTCCAATTTGCTTACCGTCCCAATAGGTCCACAGACGACGCAATCGCAATCACACTGCATACTGCCTTAACCCACCTGGACAAGAGGAATACTTATGTAAGAATGCTGTTCATCGACTACAGCTCAGCATTTAACACCATAGTTCCCTCCAAGCTCGTCATTAAGCTTGAGACCCTGGGTTTCGACCCAGCCCTGTGCAACTGGGTCCTGGACTTCCTGACGGGCCGGCCCCAGGTGGTGAGGGTAGGAAACAACATCTCCACCCCGCTGATCCTCAACACTGGGGCCCCACAAGGGTGCGTTCTCAGCCCTCTCCTGTACTCCCTGTTTACCCATGACTGCGTGGCCAAGCACGCATCCAACTCAATCATCAAGTTTGCTGACGACACTACAGTGGTAGGCTTGATTACCAACAACGACGAGACGGCCTACAGGGAGGAGGTGAGGGCCCTCGGAGTGTGGTGTCAGGAAAATAACCTCTCACTCAATGTCAATAAAACAAAGGAGATGATCGTGGACTTCAGGAAACAGGAGAGGGAGCACCCCCCAATCCACATCGAGGGGACAGTAGTGGAGAAGGTGGTAGTGGAGAAAGTTTTAAGTTCCTCGGCGTACACATCACGGACAAACTGAATTGGTCCACCCACACAGACAGCGTGGTGAAGAAGGCGCAACAGCGCCTCTTCAACCTCAGGAGGCTGAAGAAATTTGGCTTGTCACCAAAATCACTCACAAACTTCTACAGATGCACAATCGAGAGCATCCTGTCGGGCTGTATCACCGCCTGGTACGGCAACTGGTCCGCCCACAACCGTAAGGCTCTCCAGAGGGTAGTGAGGACTGCACAACGCATCATGACCTTCAGGACACCTACACCACCCGATGTCACAGGAAGGCCAAAAAGATCATCAAGGACAACAACCACTCGAGCCACTGCCTGTTCACCCCGCTATCATCCAGAAGGCGAGGTCAGTACAGGTGCATCAAAGCTGGGACCGAGAGACTGAAAAACAGCTTCTACCTCAAGGCCATCAGACTGTTAAACAGCAATCACTAACATTGAGTGGCTGCTGCCAACATACTGACTTAAATCTCTAGCCGCTTTAAACATAGGAATTGGATGTAACAATGTATCACTAGCCACTTTAAACAATTTTGTATATAATGTTTACTTATACGACATACTTATATCAAATGTATACACTGTACTCTAAACCATCTACTGAATCTTGCCTATGCCGTTCGGGCATCGACCCAAATCTCTAGCCACTTTAATAATTATAATTGGATGAAATAATGTATCACTAGCCACTTTAAACAATGCCATTTATATCATGTTTACATATCCTACATTACTCATCTCATATATATATATATATGTGTATATACTGTACTCCATTCCATCTAATGCATCCTGCCTCACTCATCCATATATTTATATGTACATACTCATATTCATTCCGTTACTCTTGTGTGTATAAGGTAGTTGCTGTGAAATTGTTAGATTACTTGTTAGATACTACTGCATGGTCGGAACTAGAAGCACAAGCATTTCGCTACACTCGCATTAACATCTGCTAACCATGTGTATGTGACAAATAAAATTTGATTTGATTTGATTTAGTAGTAACAGTAGTACTTGTAATAGTAATAGTAGTAGTAGTAATAGAAATAGTAGCAATAGTAATAGTAACAGTAGTTGTAATAGTAGTAGCAGTAGTAATAGTAATTGTAGTAGTAATAGTAGTAGTAATAGCAGTAGTAATAGTAATTGTAGTAGTAATAGTAGTAGTAATAGCAGTAGTAATAGTAATAGTAGTAGTAATAGTAATAGGAGTAGTGGTAATAGTAGTAATAGTAATAGTAGTAGTAGTAATAGTAGTAATTGTTATAGTAATAGTGATATTAATAGCAATCTCTCTCTTTCCGTTCTTTCTATTTCCATTTTTGTCCTAGTTGACGTATCAGGGCTAAGGAGGACCAGAGTTTCAAAGATCGGGGTGATAATCTTCACGCCACAGAGATTTATTCGAGACTTGTTTGCATCTCTCATTCTCTCAGAAATCCTGCCACGGGGGTCGGGTCAGCAGATGCTCGGCTAGCGCCATCCCGGAGCCTGTGTTGGCTTGCAGTGGCGTGCCTGTCTGGCTCCAGTCTAGCCCCGCTTGCTCTTCTCTATCCAGCATCCCTCTCTCTCTGCCCCTCTCTCTCTCTCGATTTCTCTCTGGATTCTCTCTAAATGACAGGCAGGCAAGCAGTTCTTGTTATAGTTTTAATGCAAACGTTTCTCCTTGTTCGACTGTTGTTTTCTATTTTTATTGATCTGTTTATTGATTTTTATTGATCTACAGTTTTTTTTGTCCGGTATTTTCAAGAATGACTTATTCTGATGTATTGGTTTGTGTAAGGTGAAGTACATTATTGGCCAGTTTTTGTCAATGTTCTTATCACTGTATCGCTCTCTCTTTCCTACTATCTGGAATTGTAAAGTCGCTCTTTTCAAATATTGTTCTGTAAATTTACAGCAGGGACACTGTTTTACAGTAAGGAAATAGTACTGTAAACTATATTAAAGCATATATTTTTTATTTCACCTTGATTTAACCAGGTAGGCCAGTTGAGAACAAGTTCTCATTTACAACTGCGACCTGGCCAAGATAAAGCAAAGCAGTGCGACAAAAACAACAACACACAGTTACACATGGGATAAACAAAAGTACAGTCAAAAACACAATAGAAAAATCTATATACAGTGTGTGCAAATGTAGTAATGAGGTAAGGCAATAAATAGGCCATAGTAGCGAAGTAATTACAATTCAGCAAATTAACACTGGAGTGATAGATGTCCAGATGACGATGTGCAAGTAGAAATACTGGTGTGCAAAAGAGCAAAAAAACGGTAAATAAAAACAATATGGGGATGAGGTAGGTAGTTGGATGGGCTATTTACAGATGGGCTGTGTACAGCTGCAGTGATCGGTAAGCTGCTCAGATAGCTGATGCTAAAAGGTAGTGAGGGAGATATAAGTCTCCAACTTCAGTGATTTTTGCAATTCGTTCCAGTCATTGGCAGCAGAGAACTGGAAGGAAAGGCAGCCAAAGGAGGTGTTGGCTTTGGGGATGACCAGTGAGATATACCTGCTGAAGCGCGTGCTACGGGTGGGTGTTGCTATGGTGACCAGTGAGCTGAGATAAGGCAGAGATTTACCTAGAAAAGACTTATAGATGACCTGGAGCCAGTGGGTTTAGCAAAGAATATGTAGCGAGGGCCTGCCGACGTGAGCATACAGGTTGCAGTGGTGGGTGGTATATGGGACTTTGGTGATAAAACGGATAGCACTGTGATACACTGCATCCAGTATGCTGGCTATTTTGTAAATAACATCGCCGGAAGTCACAGAAGGATCGGTAGGATAGTCCGTTTTACGAGGGTATGTTTGACAGAGTGAGTGAAGGATGCTTTGTTGCAAAATAGGAAGCCAACTCTAGATTTAATTTGGGAATGGAGATGCTTAGTATGAGTCTAGAAGGAGAGTTTACAATCTAGCCAGACACCTAGGTATTTGTAGTTGTCCACATATTCTAAGTCAGAACCGCCCAGAGTAGTGATGCTAGTCGGGTGGGCGGGTGCGGACAGCGATCGGTTGAAGAGCATGCATTTAGATTTACTAGCATATAAGGGCAGTTGGAGGCCACGGAAGGAGTGTTGTATGGCATTGAAGCTCATTTGGATGTTTTTTAGTGTTCAAAGAAGTGCCAGATGTATACAGAATGGTGACAGCTGCGTAGAGGTGGATCAAGGAATCACCCACAGCAAGAGCTACATAGTTGATATATACAGAGAAAAGAGTCAGCCTGAGAATTGAACCCTGTGGTACCCCCCATTGAGACTGCCAGAGGTCCGGACAACAGGCCCTCCGATTTGACACACTGAACTCTATCTGAGAAGTAGTTGGTTAACCAGGCGAGGCAGTCATTTGAGAAACCAAGGCTGTTGAGTCTGCCGATAAGAATATGGTGATTGACAGAGTCGAAATCCTTGGCCAGGTCAATGAAGATGGCTGCACAGTACTATCTTTTATCGATGGCGGTTATGATATCATTCAGTACCTTGAACGTGGCTGTGGTGCACCCCCTGACCAGCTTGGAAACCGGATTGCACAGCGGAGAAGGTACGGTGGGATTCGAAATGGTCAGTGATCTGTTTGTTAACTTGACTTTCGAAGACTTTAGAAAGGCAGGGCAGGATGAATAGGTCTGTAACAGTTTGGGTCTAGAGTGTCACCCCCTTTGCAGAGGGGGATGACAGCGGCAGCTTTCCAATCTTTAGGAATCTTGGACAGTACGAAAGAGAGGTTGAACAGACTAGTAATAGGGGTTGCAACAATGGCGGTGGATAATTTTAGAAAGAGAGGGTCCAGATTGTCTAGCCCAGCTGATTTGTACGGTTCCAGGTTTTGTAGCTCTTTCAGAACATCAGCTATCTGGATTTGGGTGAAGGAGAAGCTGGGGAGGCTTGGGCAAGTAGCTGCGGGGGGGGTGCCGAGCTGTTGGCCGGGGTTGGGGTAGCCAGGAGGAAAGCATGGCCAGCAGTAGAGAAATGCTTGTTGAAAATCTCGATTATCGTGGATTAATCGGTGGTCACAGTGTTTCCTAGCCTCAGTGCAGTGGGCAGCTGGGAGGAGGTGGTATTGTTCTCCATGGACTTGACAGTATCCCAAAACTTTCTGGAGTTAGAGCTACAGGATGCAAATTTATGTTTGAAAAAGCTAGCCTTTGCTTTCCTAACTGACTGTGTGTATTGGTTCCTGACTTCCCTGAAGTTGCATATCTCGGGGACTATTCGATGCTAGTGCAGAACGCCTCAGGATGTTTTTGTGCTGGTCGAGGGCAGTCAGGTCTGGTGTGAACCATATGTTCTTAGTTCTACATTTTTTGAAAGGGGCATGCTAATTTAAGATGGTGAGAAAATTACTTTTAAAGAACAACAAGGCATCCTCTACTGACGGGATGAGGTCAATATCCTTAAGTATGCTCTCTCTAATTCTCTCTCTCGTTCTCTCTTTCTTGCTTTCTTTCTCTCTTTTTTCTTTCTCTCTCTCGGATATTTGGGTAATCCACACTATCAAAGATATTACAACCAAACAGGCTGGGGAAAATGGTGTCAAGAATTTGATGTACGGGTAGAAGCACAGAAATTAGAGACCCCAAAATCAAACTCTAGCACTACCATTAATTGCACCATATGAACAACAGACTGTATTCGTGGCAGATAACTTCTGGATATGTGGAGGGAAAAGATGAAGGGCAACATTGCCAAAAGGATGGACAGGCCTTTGTGCAAGGGTTAGGTTGATTCAGCAGATAACTGTCACTGAATGGAATCCTAGTGATACTAAGCAACAAACTACAAAACATAGAGTAAGGAGAGAATATAAGTCTGACCCCAAGGTCTATTTGGATGCAATAGGACAACCTAGAGGAATCCCCAAGGAATACAAAGCAAGAAATTAGGTCAGGATTTGAATCAATATTTATTTGGATATCACCAAACAAAAACCTAGAATGGATAAATTACATTGACTATAATCAACAAAGATTAATTAACTATACAGACTCTGCATTGACAGCTTTCGGTGACATGGCAGAACAGGCAGGCTTTAAATTGGCTCTTGGCAGAGAGAGTTTGTGTTATGTTTGGAGATGAATGCTGCACCTTCACCCCCAATAACACTGATGGTTCAGATGATTAATTTACTAAGGCAATGGCCAAGCTGAAAGGACTAGGACAGGAAGTAAAGGACAATGCTTGACATGATTCCCATGCCAGGGACTGGTTGGACTCAATCCTGAGAAAATGGGGTGCAATGTTTACCAAAACGGCAATCATGATAGGCATAGCACTGGTAGTGATGGGAGTTCTGTTGTGTTTTACCTTTACTGAAAACTCTCCTCATCCAAATCAATGTGAAACAGATGACTTCCATTACCGACCCACCTGTGGAGGTGTACCCTGTCCCTGGAGCTCAGAACAATACACTGACAGAAGAGGAAAACCATGCAATACTAAAGGAGGACCTTTGGACTGTCCATTTGGGAATCCTGAATGCCTATGGGGGTGTAGCTCCAGGGGGAGGATGGGCTTGTCGTACCTATCAAGAACAACATAAATTGTTAGAGACTGTAATAGATGGTGAACTTCTTGACATATATCCAGTTCCGGACTATGTCAAGGATAATGAGGATCCTAATCCTGGTCACAGGTTTCAACCGATATAAGTGGTGCTCAAAAGGATGAAGAGAAAGAGATGACATTATTATCATATTGAACCATTGTATGTGCATTGTGTCAAAGGGGTGATTGCCTATTGTGTTGTGATGAAGAGTGTGTTTAGGGAATATGAATGATACTATAAATGGAGTTAGACCTTCTGATTATCTGATCACCTAGACATGTAAGTGACATAGGGTTTTCCGGTTACAAGAGTCCACGGACCATGCCCTTAATCCTCTAACAGGTTTTTTCATTTTTGACCAAATAGTTGTTAGAGAGTTCTCTGTGAGGGAGAGACATATGTTAAGGTGTCATATTGAGAACAACGTTAGAAGGGTTTATGAGGTTTAGTTTATTTCTTTTGATGTTTTCATTGTTTTTCTTATATTTTAGATAACTGTGAACCTTGGTCAAGGACAAGAAACGCATGCACATGCTTTTACAAAATCGTCACCTCAGCTGCCGCTCCCTAAGAAGTTAAGGGTGGCAGGTTGTTTCCTTGGCAACATAGAAGGTGCTTCCCTTCTCACTTGTACTGCAACATACTTTCAGGTTTGGGACTTATTAACTTCTTAGGGAGCGGCAGCAGACGTGACGGCTTTGGAGAGTCTGGCGTGCCCAAAGTAAAATGCCTGCCACTCAGGCCCAGAAAATAGGATATGCACATAATTAGTACTATTGGATAGGAAACACTGAAGTTTCTAAAAGTGTTAAAATATTGTATGTGTGTATAACAGAACTGATATAGCAGTTGAAAACCTGAGGAAAATTCATCCGGATTTGCAGTTTTTTTTGTACATGACCTTTTTCTCCAGGCTGATTTCTATGTTAACTAGGACTGAGACTGCAGTACCTATGGCTTCCACTAGATGTCGATTAGAAAGGCTTGCTCGCAGAAGTGCTGCAATAGTTTGTGTTGGGTCTGTTATATCTGGAGTATTTCTCCTATCTTATCCAGTGTCCTGTGTGAATTTAAATATGCTCTCTCTAATTCTCTCTCTCTCTCGTTCTCTCTTTCTTGCTTTCTTTCTCTCTTTTTTCTTTCTCTCTCTCAGAGGACCTGAGCCCTAGGACCATGCCTCAGGACTACCTGGCCTGATGACTCCTTGCTGTCCCCAGTCCACCTGGTCGTGCTGCTGCTCCAGTTTCAACTGTTCTGCCTGCGGCTATGGAACCCTGACCTGTTCACCGGACCTGCTTCCTGTCCCAGACCTGCTGTTTTCAACTCTCTAGAGGCAGCAGGAGCGGTAGAGATACTCTGAATGATCGGCTATGAAAAGACAACTGACATTTACTTCTGAGGTGCTGACCTGTTGCACCCTCTACAACCACTGTGATTATTATTATTTGACCCTGCTGGTCATCTATGAAGAGGACTGGCCACCCCTCATAGCCTGGTTCCTCTCTAGGTTTCTTCCTAGGTTCTGGGCTTTCTTCCTAGGTTCTGAGTTTTTCCTAGCCACCGTGCTTCTACACTTGCATTGCTTGCTGTTTTGGGTTTTAGGCTGGGTTTCTGTACAGCACTTTGTGACATCAGCTGATGTAAGAAGTGCTTCATAAATACATTTGATTGAAGTGTTTTAGGGAGCGTTTGACAGTGATGAGGGGTGGTCGTTTGACCGCGGACTCATAACGGATGCAGGCAATGAGGCAGTGATCGCTGAGATCCTGATTGAAAACAACAGAGGTGTATTTGGAGGGCAAGTTGGTCAGGATATTATTTATGAGGTTGCCCATGTTTACGAATTTAGGGTTGTACCTGGTGGGTTCCTTGATAATTTGTGTGAGATTGAGGGCATCTAGCTTAGATTATAGGACGGCCGGGGTGTTAAGCATAGTCCAGTTTAGGTCACCTAACAAAACAAACTCTGAAGATTGATGGGGGGCAATTTCTTGAGAGATACATTTTTTTTATTAGAAACTAGAACTGTTTGGGCATAGACCTGGAAAGTATGACAGATCTCTGCAGTAGATTGCAACTCCTCCCCCTTTGGCAGTTGTATCTTGACGGAAAATGTTGTAGTTGGGGATGGAAATTTCAGTATATTTGGTGGTCTTCCTACGCCAGGATTCAGACACAGCAAGGACATCAGGGTTGGTGCAGTGTGCTAAAGCAGTGAGTAAAACAAAGTTAGGGAGGAGGCTTCTGATGTTGACATGCATGAAACTAAGGCTTTTATTGTTACAGAAGTCAACAAATGATAGTGCCTGGGGACACACAGGGCCTGGGTTTACCTCTACATCACCTGAGGAACAGAGGAGGAGTAGGATGAGGGTACGGCTAAAGGCTATCAGAACCGGTCGTCTAGTGCATTTGGAACAGAGAATAAAAGGAGCAGATTTCTAGTCGTTGTAGGATAGATTCAGGGCACAGTGGAGGTAAACCTAGGCATTGAGTGACGAATAGAGAGGTTGCATCTATGGAGGCACTTATTATGCTAGGTGAGGTCACCGCATGTGTGGGAGGTGGGACAAAAGAGCTATCTGAGGCCTGTTGAGTGGGACTAGGGGCTCCGCAGTAAAATAAAACAATGATAACTACCCTTAACAACAGTATACAAGGCATATTGACATTAGAGAGAGACATAAAGCGAGGCATAAAGCAATCACAGGTGATGATGGGGCGAGCTAGCTAAGACAACAACGGGTAAGACAACAACAGCTAATCAGCCATGACAACAACAACAGGTAAAATGGCGATGAATGAGCAGAGAGGGTCAGTTAACTACACACAGAGCCTGAGTTCGAGGCTGGGGCCGACAGATAAACAAAATAAACCAAATGGAGTACCGTGATTAATGAACAGTCCAGCAGGCATCAGCTATGTAGCCAAGTGATCATAGGGTCCAGTGAACTGCAATAGATGAAACAAGGAAGCCGTTAGGTAGTCGTTACTACGCTAGCCGGGAGATGCACCTGGCTTGAGGCTAACTGGTGCTAGCTTCGGGACAAGGGCGTCACCGACGTCCGGCAAAGGCCAGTTGAGGGCACATCGGATGGAATTACGTCGGCAGACCAGTCGTGATGGATCGGCGGGGCTCCATGTCAACAACGGGTCCAGGCCAAATTGGAAAAAGAGGTATTGCAGCTGGAGTAATTTCATTTGCTAGCCGGGAGATGCACCTGGCTCGAGGCCAACTTGTGCTAGCTTTGGGACAAGGGTGTTAGCCACTATAGCCACTCCGGTGCGTCCGGTGCAAAGGTCCAGAGCTTATGGCAGGAATCCGG
Source organism: Brachymystax lenok tsinlingensis (assembly GCA_030435695.1). Taxonomy (NCBI): domain Eukaryota; kingdom Metazoa; phylum Chordata; class Actinopteri; order Salmoniformes; family Salmonidae; genus Brachymystax; species Brachymystax lenok. Next base: position 13,088,640 of record CM059781.1, read on the forward strand.
TGATGTAGTGGCTTCTAGTCATGTTAGTGAAGAGTCCGGGAGGCTTCAGCTGTGTAGCCGAGTGATCATAGGGTCCACTGAGCAGGCCGGGAGATGGGCCTGGCTTAAGGCTAGCTTCGGGGCTGGATCACTCGGTAGTAGCTAGCTAGCTGCGATGATCCGGAATAATGGTCCAGAGCTTACAGCAGGAATCTGGTGATGTAGAGGAGAACAACGAAGCTATCCGATATGCTCAGGGTTGATATCGCACTGTGCAGACTGGCAGGTATTATCCAGGCTAAAAGCGTCTGGTGTCTGAGCTAAAGGTAAAGGCCGCTAGCAGTGGCTAACAATGACTAAATATCTAGTAGCTAATTAGCTGGTTAGCTTCTAATGGCTAGCTTCTGATGGAGGTTCTAGCTATAAGGTCTAAAAATAGCAGATCCGTATCACATTGGGTGAGGCGGGTTGCCGGAAGGTATATTTAATTTAAAAATGGAAAAAGGGATTGAAATATATTGAAATATATACAAAAAATATGAAAAAAAACATACAATTTACACGTGACAACAACAAACACATCTGCACTGCACCGCCATCTTGGAAACATCTGCTGTGAAGAACAATTACGCTATTAAGCTGGCAAATGTGGTGCCAGAATAATGCTGTAAATTTACAGGAAAAAGTTTTACAGTACATTATCATTCACCTGATGATAAGACACATGAAAAATACATGTTTTGCTAACATATGACAGGGTCCCTGGGTCGCAGGTTTGCCTGGGAGGGGTCCCTGTGAAATAGAATGTTAAATACCCCTGCTTTAAACAGATCTCATTATGCCTCCTGTAGGACACACCACATAAAGTGACACGTTTGTGGTGTACAATAGCTCTGCCATTGGATTGGCTGAGTCAGTGTCTTTCCATTGATTCGTTGTTGTGTGAACGGTTGTGACCTGCTGTGTCACAACGCCGGTCTGAGTGTAAGCAAACGAGAAGGAGCTGTCCATTTCAGCACCAAGCTGTGACGCAGGCCACGCAAAAAGTGCAGGGCATTTGCGCTAAAGAATTCGAGTAAGCTATATTACTGCATTATAGACATCCATATTTCCATTTCATTTATAAATATGGCCTTAAACTCCACAATAAATATTCCAGTTTAAAATGTGAAAGAAGAGGGCAACATTGGCGAACGGGTGAGAGAGTGAGTGAGAGAGAGAGAACGAGAGAGAGAGATATTGAATGTGAGACATGGCCCAGCTCCAACTAGCCTCTGGCACATTAAGACGAGCACGGCTGGGTAGGCCGGTCAGCTACTCACTAAAAGCACTGTCTGATCTGCTTAACGTTCTCTGACTTTCTCGGAATGGAATTTCTCACATGACTGGTAATCTGGGCACATCCTAAACATTATTGGAAAAGTAGGACCTAGCCTGGGCTATACTCGATTACATTTCGAGATATGTTTGTTTTGATTATGCAATGTGAATAGCCCACACTGCATGGTATATCATATTAATTTTATTCACTGCGCTCCTCTTCAAATGTTGCTCTCATGACACGAACCAACAACAATATACGATCATAACAAACATGAATACAGTGATAACGCCTGGGGTTTGCGTCTTTCAGAGGACCGTTGGGCTTGGCGAGGCTCGGTAGCCTATTTGGGTATTCAGTCGTGAGGCTCGACATTCATTCTAATCGAGACGCACTTCCCGAAATAGGATCATCATCAATCAACCAGCCTTATCCCTGCGTCATATCTCCCGTTTGCACGCCCCCCAACCCCCGGGGGTTGCGCAGTTTTTTCCCTATGGGCAGGCTTATCCACACCGCGACTCGATGTGTCAAGGAGGTTGGTAAACGACCGAGCGGAATGTACACAGCCCTCAGTGCATGTACTGTACACAACCACCATCTAGGCTACTATACAGCAGCAGAACGCTGACAGGCAGGCAGACAGGAAGGTACCCAATTATCTTTGAAAATTGTCGACCACAGAATCACACACCGACCATGAACTATAGTCTCAATCGGGAACTAAGTAAAGTATCCAATTCGAATACGGGCTATGTGAAAGCCTATTCACCCGGTAACCTGCATATTGTCATCCAAATAAAACGAGCAAGTAGCCTAGCCCATGCGTTTTTATTGCCAGTAAACGGTGATACAGCTGCGCAGTCTCTCTCTCTGTCTCTCTGACTGGCGCAACCCACACACACGTTTACACGCACCACACATACATAAAATGGACATGCACGCGCACAAGGACACAAGCTCACAGAGAGAGAGAGAGAGAGAGAGAGAGAGAGAGAGAGAGAGAGAGAGAGAGAGAGAGAGAGAGAGAGAGAGAGAGAGAGAGAGAGGAAAACGAAGAAAAAAGTTAATATTGCTCTGGTGAAACAAACAAAAGCGTGTAACTGCCTGAAACGTGCCCCGTTGGTATACAGTACCCAAAGTCATGATTCAGCATATGATTTACCTACAAGGAAAAAGCTGCAGCTTCGTTTACACCTTTATCTAAATCCTCTCACTGAGATTCCCTAAACCGGCGGGACAATATGTGAGACTGCACTGCAGTGTTTCCTCTATAGGCTCCTCTACCATCATCACACTTGAGCTCTTCTATAAGCCATGGCAACCTGCATACACCACCACATTAATGATGGTAGGCATTGTATAAGGGCTTTTCTAAGAAAACAACAAACGGGAAGTCTCGTTAGCAACCAGAGACAGCAGTAGCCTATTACACAGTCTGAACGTCTGTATGTTTGTTCTGAACGTCCCAGTTCTCCCCATGTTCCCCCGTGTAGGCTGCTAATTACAGTCTGTGCTGCAACAGCGGCAGGTGCTCAACTTCACACAACCATTCCCCGGTCCGTCACAGTCAAGACGGTCACAGACGGGCTATGCGCGTCCCTCTTGCATACATACTGTGATTTGCTGAAATGCTTTCAGAATAACTGCTGCAACTTCCTATATAATTACACCGTCCATCGGAAGCCAGACCCATCAATGCATTGCCGGAATCAAACGAAGTAACAACTTAATAAAAGGCCAATCAACTTTATCAAACGTTTGGAGCGGAAGGCTGCCTGCGACAAGACAGCGCAGAGAGCTGAGGGGAAATTGGCTTACCTTCAAATGGCTTTCCAAAATGGTCCGATCGCGTTTGTCAGTCAGTGGGGAAAGCTTTGAACATCACAGCGACTGACCAGCCAGAGAGAAAACGTTTCCATGGAGTATCAGGGTGCCACTGAAGAAAAGTATTTCAACCAGATCACCCTTTCAGGCGATAGCCGCGGTCTAAACACCGGTTTAATCCAAAGAGAAATATGTGGATCTTGTTCTCTTCACAAATGAATGAAGAAAGTGCCATGCTTTCCCACAAAAAACATAGGTGCATTTTCTCGCGCGAGACTAATATGTAGTAAAGAGGGAAGTGTGAAAAAAAGCTAAAATTATTATGGCCAAATACAAAATAAAAGGCAAAAAATAACATATATAAAACGAAGAGGGGTGGGAAGGGGTGCGGGAAATGGAAGCATGTAGCCCATTGAACTCCCAGTTAAACTCGACTACTTGCTTTGCGCCAAAAGAGGTTGGGTCAGGAATTCTCCCGACCATCCCAAACGCACTGGCGCGCACTCCACTATGCTGCGCCACGAGGCTGCATGTATAGATATAATCGCAAGTATCCTATATTGACAGATCCGATGGGGGTTTCCTCCACAGCCCGGCTATGTGGATGCGATTCCATTAGTCTGCCTAGCTGAGAGGGAACTCTCCCCGGTCCTAGTGCCTTCCCACGTGGTGCGCTACCGCGTTCAACAAGCGCCTCGGCGACACCTGCATTCTGTCGCGGTTTTGAGCGGGTAGCCTAACTGATTTTAAGAGGATAAAACAATCCATGGTCTTGTAAAGCTCAAAGCGAATTTGTTACAATTAAACTCGATAACGGAAGGGGGGCAGGTGGCGAGCTTTCCACCTGCGAAGAGAGAGAGAGAGAGTGTGTGTGTGCGTGTGTGTGTGTGTGTGTGTGTGTGTGTGTGTGAAATAGAGAGAGCGAGAGATAGTATTTTTCTAGAGGCGCTAGTTTCTTCCCTTCCCGCCAGCACATCGCAGACTCTGCGCGAGGAAGAGGATGGCAGAGAGGGAAGCTCGCGCTATCAGGATGCAGTAGAAAGGAGTTTGGCGCGCGCCTTCGTTCCACAGACCATGGTGGTCACGAGGCCAGTAAATTAAATAGATGTTAGCCAAACTATAAAAGTCTAGAACTATTCATACTAGCCTATAGTCTAGAGTTTTTCTATTGATATAAAGTTGTAGAGTAGACTATGATAGGCATTTGGAATGGGAAATGTCATTGTCAACTGACATCTAGAATGTCATTGGCATGTCTTGCTCTATGGATCAGAATAAAGCACTGAATGTTATATAAGGCATGCTTTGTGCAGTAGCCTAGTCACACACAAAAGTAAAAAACTATTTCCTGACACATCTTGCCTAGTTTGACCAATTGCACAAATACAGCAAGGTTAACATAACTGCTGTGAAATCTAAAGGCATCTGATTCAATTCCGATATGCAGTGGAAAATGCAGTGTGCCAAGTTATCTGTGTGTGTGTGTGTGTGTGTGTGTGTGTTTTTCCTCAGGACTTTGCCCTGTCAAGGCAGTGGTTGAACCGCAGTGTGTGAGTCGAATATTGATGAGGGGGCTTAGAGGGGAAGAAAGGCAACCATAGAGGAGACCTCCACACACACACACACACACACACACACACACACACACACACACACACACACACACACACACACACACACACATACACTCACACACACACAGGCACATATGCACTCTTTCTGAAATAGGAAAAGTGCTTACTCCAATACTGTCCAGTTAGAACATTAACATGCCGGTCTCTCCAGTGTGTTCTAAGGTAAAGGGTTGGCTTGTGTAACCACTCTCCAGTGTGTTCTAAGGTAAAGGGTTGGCTCGTGTAACCACTCTCCAGTGTGTTCTTTTTTTGTGTGTTTACATTTTGTTTTAAATGTATTTTGTTTTCTCCCCAATTACGTGGTATCCAATTGGTAGTTAGTCTTGTCTCATTGCTGCAACTCCCGTACGGACTCGGGAGAGGTGAAGGTCGAGACCCGTGCGTCCCCCGAAACACAACCCGGCCAAGCCGCACTGCTTCTTGCCACAATGCCCACTTAACCCGGAAGCCAGCCGCTCCAATGTGTCAGAGGAAACACTGTACACCTGGCGACTGTGTCAGCGTGCACTGCGTCCGGCCCGCCACAGGAGTCGCTAGTGCACGATGGGACAAGGACATCCCTGCCGCCCAAACCCTCCCCTAACCCAGGCGACGCTGGGCCAATTGTGCGCCGCCCCATGGGTCTTCCGGTCGCGTCCGGCTGTGACAGAGCCTGGACTCAAACCCAGAATCTCTAGTGGCACAGCTAGCACTGCGATGCAGTGCCTTAGACCATTGCGCCACTGAGGAGGCCATCTCCAGTGTGTTCTAAGGTAAAGGATTGGCTTGTGTACCACTCTATAGCCTCGGCTCAGAAACCTTGCAGCAGAAACTCCTCCTCCACAGTTCCTGTTGGAGTTTAAGTAGGTACCTTACAGTAGGCCTATAGGCATTAATCAGACAGGAAACATAGAAACAAGCTAGATACAGTATAGGCTTCCTCCTCTTCACCTGCCTATCACCATGAAACACTGTTCCCTTCGCAGTGCTGCTCACAGCTTGTCTATTTTCTCTCTCCTCTCATGTCTGTGTCATGCTGATGCTCAGAAATCCTCAACTACTAGAATACTACTCACCATAGCATTCTGCATCCTACCTCCTATAACTCCTACCTCCTATAACTCAATTCTGCTACTTTCTATATCCTACCTCCTAACTCCTACCTCCTACTCCTCCACACCTCCTACCTTCTATAACTCCTACATCCTATAACTCCTATAACTCCTACCTCGTATATAACTTCTACCTCCTATAACTCCTAACTCCTATAACTCCTACATGCCATAACACCTACCTCCTATAAAATCCACCTCCTATAACTTCTCCCTCTTATAACTCCTACCTCCTCTAACTTCTACCTCCTATAACATCCACCTCCTATAACTCCTACCTCCTATAACTCCTACATGCCATAACATCTACCTCCTATAAAATCTACCTCCTATAACTTCTACCTCCTATATCTTCTACCTCCTATAACTTCTACCTCCTATAACTTCTACCTCCTATAACTTCTACCTCCTATAACTTCTACCTCCTATAACTCCTACCTCCTCTAACTTCTACCTCCTATAACATCTACCTCCTATAACTTCTACCTCCTCTAACTTCTACCTCCTATAACTTCTACCTCCTATAACTTCTACCTCCTATAACTCCTACCTCCTATAACTTCTACCTCCTATAACATCTACCTCCTATAACTTCTACCTCCTATAACTTCTACCTCCTCTAACTTCTACCTCCTCTAACTTCTACCTCCTATAACTTCTACCTCCTATAACTCCTAACTCCTCTAACTCCTATAACTGCTACTTGCCATAACATCTACATCCTATAACTTCTACCTCCTATAACTTCTACCTCCTATAACTCCTACCTCCTATAACTCCTAACTCCTCTTACTCCTCTATCTCCTACTTGTCATAACATCTACCTCCTATAACATCTACCTCCTATAACTCCTACCTCCTATAACTCCTACTTGCCATAACACCTACCTCCTATAACTCCTACCTCCTATAACTTCTACCTCCTATAACTCCTACCTCCTATAACTCCTACTTGCCATCACATCTACCTCCTATAACATCCACCTCCTATAACTTCTACCTCCTATAACTCCTACAACTCCTACTTGCCATCACATCTACCTCCTATAACATCCACCTCCTATAACTCCTACCTCCTATAACTCCTACCTCCTATAACTCCTACTTGTCATATCATCTACCTCCTATAACTCCTACCTCCTATAACTTCTACCTCCTATAACTCCTAACTCCTCTAACTCCTATAACTCCTACTTGCCATAACATCTACTTCCTATAACTTCTACCTCCTATAACTTCTACCTCCTATAACTCCTACCTCCTATAACATCTACCTCCTATAACCCCTACCTCGTATATAACTTCTACCTCTTATAACTTCTACCTCCTATAACTCCTACCTCCTATAACATCTACCTCCTATAACCCCTACCTCGTATATAACTTCTACCTCCTATAACTTCTACCTCCTATAACTCCTACTTGCCATAACATCTACCTCCTGTAACTTCTACCTCCTATAACTCCAACCTCCTATAACTCCAACCTCCTCTGCCTCCTACCTCCTAAACCTCCTGCCTCATAAACCTCCTGCCTCCTAACTTCTACAGTACCTCCTATACCTCCTACCTCCTGTCCCCTATCTCCTAACTCTTAACTCCTCTCTCTTTCCCTGACTTGGTTTCCGACTTCCAATCTCACTCCCTCACTTTCACTATTTTTCATCTCTCCCCTTCTACCGCTCCCCTCACTCTCACCCTTGTCTTATCCATCTAGCAACTGTGGAAAGTTAAAACTGTGTGTGTAAAGAGTTCCACAAAAAGTTATAATATATCAAAGAGAGAGTAATATTGTTTTGTCAAATCTATATCTTGAAGAAACATATTTGTTTGGGGTCAAACACATACGCCAAACTAGGTGGAAATATTTTTTCCCATTTGAAGGCACATTAATTTAAATAGCCTAGAATATCACAGCAGTGAGTGCTTCAGGAAACACATTATACAGAAATAAAGAGTCCTTACTACAAACATTACCCTTTTCTCCTGAAACAATATTACAGTATCCCCTGTCCTCTTTCTTTCTCTCTCGCTTACACACACACACACACACACACACACACACACACACACACACACACACACACACACACACACACACACACACACACACACACACACACACACACACACACACACACACAGTTATAAGCGGTTGTCAAATAGTTGCCAAGCAGTACCTGTGACAGTCGTTTATGAACTCTCTGTAATTGCAGAGATGATATCATTTCCTCATCAGTTTCCTCAACAAATATTTAGCCAATACAGTCAGGTGAATCGACAATAACACCAGGAAAATAATTGTCTTGTGTCATTCTATAACAACAAGGTTGCAAGAACTTGTACAGCTACACTACTGGTAAAAAGTTTAAAACACCTACTCATTCCAGGGTTTTTCTTAATTTTACTATTTTCTACATTGTAGAATAATAGTGAAGACATAAACACTATGAAATAGCATAATGTAGTAACTAAAAAAGTGTTAAACAAATCAAAATATATGTAATATTTGAGATTCTTCAAATAGCCACTCTTTGCCTTGATGACAGCTTTGCACGCTCTTGGCATTCTCTCAACCAGCTTGGCCCATAATAACGAAAATATGTACCTTCATATACAGCAAATTAGGTTGAGTGCCTTCTTCAAGGGAACATTGACAGATTTCTTAATCTTGTCGGCTCAGGTATTCAAACCAGCAACCTTTCGGTTACTGGCCCAACACTCTAACCGCTAGACTACCTGCCGCCCAGAGCATAGGCAGAGAGGAGTGTTTCTGAAAACACTCTCAGTACATAGTCTATATGACACTCTGTGTCCACACACACACCACCAAACTCAATATATCCACTTTTAACTGAGTATTGGTCAAAACTGTTTTCCTCAAGTACTCATACCCACTTCACAACTGCACATTTTTAGTCAGAACCAAAATGGAGAAACCACAAGAGTACTCAAGTCAAATGCTGTTCAATGGGAGAGAGGGCATAAATATGTGTCTGGTTGCACAGCAACTGTCACCTACTGCTATTTAGAGATACCACTACGCCATATTACTGACCTGTCTTTAGCCCATCTATCTATCCAACACTTTACTGCAATCCTGTTTTTACCCCATATATCTATCCAACACTACAGAAATACTGAATATTTCAACAGGGAACTGGATGTTCTTCTTACATAGCTCATATTCCAATGCTCCACCCAACTGAACCCAACCCCCATGAGAACCTACTGAATACTTCCATGAGGGAGGGGGGAGGAATGGAATGGCTGGGAATATAGCTGAAACTGCTATAAAGAAACGTGTGTGAGTCTGTATGTGCGTATGTGCAGATATGAGTGTGTGGCTGTTTGTTCTTGTTTCCCTGTGTGTTGTGATGTGTGTTTGTGAGCGTGTTCTCCTTGCTTGTGTGTGTGTTTGTGTTTATGTGTATGTGGAGGGAATTTGGAGGCACTTGTCAACATCATTAGCCAGTCTTATTAAGGTCTCAAATCGAATCCTGAATTATACATCAAGCAGCCAATCAAAAGGCTGCGTTCCAGGAGCATCATGGGAGCGTTCCTGACTATTCCCGGATGGAAAGCCGGCCAATCCCTTTAATCAAAAGAACAGAGTAGGATCAACACTGCAGGGTCCAAAGGGATGGAGGAAAGGGAAGAGACAGTGTGTGAGGGAGAGAGAAAGAAAGGGAGAGAGAGAGATTGAGAGAGAAAGAAAAAGAAAGAGAGAAAGTCTTCTAATGCTTTGTTGATTTCAAAAAAGCTTTTGACTCAATTTGGCATGAGGGTCTGCTAAACAAATTGATGGAAGTGGTGTTGGGGGAAAAACTTACGACATTATAAAATCCATGTACACAAACAACAAGTGTGCGGTTAAAATTGGCAAAAAACACACACATTTCTTTCTACTGGGCTGTGGGGTGAGACAGTGATGCAGCTTAAGCCACACCCTCTTCAACATATATATCAACGAATTTGCGAGGGCACTAGAACAGTCTGCAGCACCCGTCTCACCCTACTAGAATTTGAAGTCAAATGTCTGTTTGCTGATGATCTGGTGCTTCTGGCCCCAACCAAGGAGGGCCTAAAGCAGCACCTAGATCTTCTGCACAGATTCTGTCAGACCTGGGCCCTGACAGTAAATCTCAGTAAGATAAAAAATAATGGTGTTGCAAAAATTCCCAGGACCACAAATACAAATTCCATCTAGACACCGTTTCCCTAGAGCAGACACTATATGATACATTTATGACCTTCAGGAGCTTCGCCATATCACATTTGACATAGTCCGTAATCTTGAGTTCATTTGCACACAAAAAGTCATACAATGATGGAAAGACCTGTGTGTTGTCCTTGTTAATGCAGACAGAGAAGAGCTCCAACTTCTTAATCATAGCCTCAATTTTGTCCCGCACATTGAATATAGTTGCAGAGTCCCTGTAATCCTAGATTCAGATCATTCAGGCGAGAACAAACATCACCCAGATAGGCCAGTCATGTGAGAAACCCATCATCATGCAAGGTGTCAGAGAAGTGAAAGTTATAGTCAGTAAAGAAAATTTGAAGCTCATCTCTTCTTTTATAAAAAACGTATCAATATTTTTGCCCCTTGATAACCAGCGTCTGTATGTTGTAAAAGCATTAAATGGTCGCTGCCCATAGCATTGCATAATGCAGAAAATACATGAGAGTTCTGGGGCCTTGTTTTAACAAAGTCAACTATTTTTACTGTAGTGTCCAAAACATCTTTCAAGCATTCCCTTGGCAGCAAGAGTCTCTCAGTGGATGCTGCAGTGTACCCAAGTAGCATTGGGAGCAACTGCTTGCACGCGCGTTACCACTCCACTATGTCTCCCTGTCATGGCTTTTGCGCCATCAGTACAGATACCAACACATCTTGACCACCAAAGTCCATTTGATGTCAAAAAGCTGTCCAGTACTTTAAAAATATCCTCTCCTGTTGTCTTGGTTTCCAGTGGTTTGCAGAAGAGGATGTCTTCCTTAATTGACCCCCCATAAATGTAACAGACATATACCAGGAGCTGTGCCAGGCCCGCCACGTCTGTTGACTCATCCAGCTGTAACGCATCGAATTCACTGCCTAGTATTGCGAAGCAGTAATTGTTTCAAAACATCTCCTGCCATGTCACTAATGCGTTGTGAAACTATGTTGTTTGATGAAGACATTGTCTGTATAGTTTTTTGGGCCTTTTCCCCAAGCATTGTTCCAGCCATATCTGCGGCAGCAGGAAGAAGTCCTCCACAATAGTATGGGGCTTGCCTGTCCTAGCCACTCGGTAGCTCACCATATTAGACGCTTCTAGCCCCTTCCTATTAATGGTATCTGTTGCTTTTATACATGTCTTACTACTCAAAAGTTGTCTTAATTCTCGCTCAAAAAACTCCTGTGGCTTATTTTTCAAATTGGGCATGTTTTGTTTCTAAATATCAGCGCAAGAGTGAAGGTTTCATCGAGTTGTGAGATAGTACTTTTGCACATATAACACACTGTGGCCGAGGAAAGGCACTACTCCCAATAGAAGTGAACCCCAAATCAATGTAGTTCTCAACATATTTGCGCCTCTTCAATGGTCCAATGTCCCTGTCCGTTGTTCGGTGCTTTCCCGGGTAAGGAGGCAGTAGCTCTTCGGCTGCATCAGATTCACAACTGTCAGTGTCCATGCTAGCTTGGCTAACAACAAATGTAGAATTACTGATGCTAGCATTGGATGTGCTCATGGAAGCAGAACAACTTGTGTCGTCTACAGGTGCAGGTGTAGTACTGCTGGTAGTAGCAGTACTACAAGAAGAGCTGATGTGTGTCTCTATGGACACAGGCCTTAATTTTTTTAACCATTAATCAATTTTCGAGCAAACGGAATGAGCAGGAGCTACGTTTGGCTACATATGGACCGTTAGTGGAATTCCCTTGAGAGAGAAACAGTTAATGTCATTGGATTGTAATTATTTGACTAGGCAACTGGTATTTGACATTGTTTTGTTATTTCTCTGAACACTAGATAGTTTAATTTTATTTTTGGCAGTGGAACGAGGTTGCTCAGGCAGGAAAAAAAACTCACCCAAATGTATAGCACCGTTGGAAAATGTGAAGTAAAAAATGAATGATAATATATATATATGTATATATGTATATATTTTTTTCAAATATATATATATATTTTTTTAAATGTGAATCACATTTTTATTTGGCGTACCCCCGACGGCATTGCCCATAACCCTGGTAATACCTGCCCTAGAGCACACCAAAAACTATACATACCTTGGCCTTAACATCAGCGCCACAGGTAACTTCCACAAAGCTTTGAACGAACTGAGACAAGGCAAGAAGGGCCTTCTATGTCATCAAAAGGAACATGAAATTCAACATACCAATTAGGATCTGGCTAAAAATACTTGAATCAATTATAGAAACCATTGCCCTTTATGGTTGTGAGGTCTGGGGTCCGCTCACCAACCAAGAATTTCCAAAATTTAGCAGAATTCTGCTAAAATATCCTCTGTGTACAACGTAAAACACCAAATAATGCATGAAGAGCCCATACCCGATAATTATGAAAATCCAGAAAAGAGACGTTAAATTCTACAACCATCGAAAAGGAGACGATTCCAAAACCTTCCATAACAAAGCCATCACCTACAGAGAGATGAACCTGGAGAAAAGTCCCCTAAGCAAGCTGGTCCTGGGGCTCTGTTCACAAACACAAACAGACCCCACAGAGCCGTAGGACAGTAACACAATTAGACCCAACCAAATCATGAGAAAACAAAAATATCCTTTCTTGACACATTGGAAAGAATTAACAAAAAACAGAGCAAACTAGAATGCTATTTGGCCCTACACAGAGAGTGCACAGTGGCAGAATTCCTGACCACTGTGACTGACCCAAACTTAAGGAAAGCTTTGACTATGTACAGACTCAGTGAGCATAGCCTTGCTATTGAGAAAGGCCGCCGTAGGCAGACCTGGCTCTCAAGAAAAGACAGACTATGTGCACACTGCCCACAAAATGAGGTGGAAACGGAGCTGCACTTCCTAACCTCCTGCCAAATGTATGACCATATTAGAGACACATATTTCGCTCAGATTACACGCATCCACAAAAACAAACCCAATTTTGATTAACTCCAATATCTACTGGGTGAATTACCACAGTGTGCAATCACAGCAGCAAGATTTGTGACCAAGAAAAGGTGAAAGCAGTGAAGAACAAACACCATTGTAAATACAACCCATATTTATGTTTATTTATTTTCCCTTTTGTACTTTAACTATTTGCACATCGTAGCAGCACTGTATATAGACATAATATGACATTTGAAATGTCTTTATTATTTTGGAACTTTTGTGAGTGTAATGTTTGCTGTTCATTTTTATTGTTTATTTCACTTCTGTTTATTATCTTGTTCACTTGCTTTGGCATTGTTAACATATGTTTCCCATGCCAATAAAGCCCTTAAATTGAACATTTAATAGAAAATTGAGAGAGAGCGAAAGAGAGAGAGAAAGAGAGAAAGTGAAAAAAAGAGAGAGAAAGAGATTGGAAGTGAGAAAGAAAGAGAGAGAATGAGAGAGAAAGAGAGAGAGAGAGTGAGGGGGCAAGTACAATGTAAAACTCAGATGTATAATATTCATACTGAGGATACTATACCAAGCCTTTACCTTGCTTGACACTAACCATCATAGTATGCCTGCGTCAGATCATTGTTGATCAGGAAAAAACAACGCAAATGCCTTGGCTATGGAGAGAAGTGATAAAGATATCAGGATCTCAGAGAGACACAAGTTGTAAGACAAATAAAGGAAAAGGGTCCTCACAGCCAGCCCAGCGACCGAATCATTCAAACCAAGCAGGTACAGTAGTACTAAAACTTTACCCTGTACCTCCCCATCCCATCCCTCTGTACCCCATCCCCATCCCATCAGTCGCCTCCAGTCCTCATTAACATATAAATTGGCGAGCCATAATTGATGCTCTAAAGCAAAGTTTAGACAGCAAGGTCAGCCAAGAAGCAGTAATTAAGCCTGTTCTAAAAGTGTGGCGGATTCGCTTATTAGCAGCCCGCGCTAGCCCCAGCTCATCCACCAAAAACAGAATGAGAACGGAAAATCCATCTCATTTGCCGAGAAGCCCGCAGGAAGTTGGCTTGGTGCAGCGTGGCGCTGTGTGTAAAAAAATTACAGGCCATTACACAGGGCACAGGGAGGAGACCGGGATCTGTCTGTCTGCAACGTTGTCCCAACGTTTTCTCAATGTTGGCTCTGTTTTCCTCAATTTCCTTATAGCCCAGTCCCCTATAGTCTTCAGGCCATGGCACAGAGAGGAGACCACCCTGTCTCTGTCTCACACACTGTCCTTAGGTGTTTTTAGTATAATGAGGATGGCTCATTAAAACTAGTTAGGGAGAGGCAGCAGTGTTCTGAGTTTTGGAGAGTCTGGCGTGACCAAAGTAAAATGCCTGCTACTCAGGCCCAGAAACTAGAATATGCACATAATAGTATTGGATAGAAAACACTCTGAAGTTTCTAAAACTGTTAAAATAATGTCTGTGAGTATAACAGAACTGATATGGCAGGCGAAAACCCGAGGAAAATTCATCCGAGAAAATGTGATTCTGTGAGCTGGCTCATTTTCCATTGAGTTGCTATTGGAAATGCTTAAATCCAGCTCTCAGGTTGCAGTACCTATGGCTTCCACTAGACGCCAACAGGGTTTCTTGCATTTACCTTGAAAAATAAGGGAGTAGAAGAAGTTTATCCAAGGAGAGTGAGGAAGTAACATCGGTCTGTGGCGCGCGGGACCGGGAGCGCACGCCTCATTTTTTTTCTTTACCATCGCCCAAGATATTATCCGTGTGAAATATAATCGTTAATGTACATAATAGTGTACCTAAGGATCGATTAGAAACATTGTTTGATTTGTTTGGACAAAGTTGATAGGTATATTTTTTTGTCTTGTATAATGGACGAGTGGACGGTGGATTTTCTGAACAGAACGCACCAACCAAACTGAGCTTTATGGATATAAAGAGGGACTTTTTCGAACAAAAGGAACATTGAATGTCTTGCTTGGACACTTCGGATTGCCATCAGCAGAAGATCTTCAAAGGTAAGCAATTTATTTTTTATCTTTTTATGTGTTTTGTGACACCCGCGCTGGTTTTATTATACACGGGCGCTGTCCTCAGACAATCAAATGTTATGCTTTAGCCGTAAAGCCTTTTTGATATCTGACAATGCTGTGAGATTGCCAAGATTCTAAGCGTTTGAAGAGTGTGCAACACTTGTATTTTCATGAATGTTTTATATTACTATATTTGTAATTTGAATTTGCGCTCTACATTTTTCCGGATGTTGTCAAGGATGGGGCGCTATCCCCAAGAGGTTAAAGAAAGTCAAAAAGTATTTCTTTCACATTAATTCATGTAACATATGGCCTTCTCCTAAGCAATTAATGCAACAACATTCATAATACAGACTTAATTATTCTCCAGGTGTATCCCTTTAAATGCAGTTTATCTGATATCTACTAGTAAAACTGCAGACATTCAGGGCATTTTAAAAAGGGCAGACCATCTTAGTCTCTATAATGTTTGGTCTCAGAATATCTCTGATAACACAGTTATGTCACAGAGAGCTCACGCTTCTGTACCACGATTGGCTCAGATCAGCAGGCAGCCAATGACACTCAACTAGCAGGCTAAACTACCAGGGACTTGATACCCAATTATATCTTTCATTTGTACTTCACTTTGGGCCAGTGGAAGACAAGACAAGGAGGGAGGGCAAATGTCAAACATTCCATCTCACCCACCATTCTCTCTCTCTCTCTCTCTCTCTCTCTCTCTCTCTCTCTCTCTGACTCCCTTCCTCCCACTCTCATTAGACGGCAGTAGAAGTGAGGGGTGGAATAGGGTGAAAGGACAAAATGCCTAATGTACAGACGGCATATTAAATAGTCATTATTTTAAACTCCATTGTATCAGCAGGACTAACAAAGAGGAGAAGAGGAGTCTTGATCTGTACTTTAATTGTCTGACAGAGGAGTAGCATAAATTAGTTTATACATGTCCACACTCTTTTTCTCTCTCCCTTTCTCCTTCTCTTTTGGACGCTTTTGGGTTGATGTTCTTCTAATGGAGAACATGGTAGGGGATTATCCTAGCATTTTTTCATTAGTTTAGCTTTCAGCCTTTCAGGCCTCTTGAGCCTGCACTTGTTAGCCATATTTGTTTCATATTCATCACCTCTAGTTATAGTTAGATATCCTCTTATGGGACCGTCGCCTACAGCTACCAGAGATGTCAACCAGTTCACCCTGAAAATCTTCTCAAAGCAAACTTTTCTAAATATCAGAAAAAAAAGAGAGCTATCAGATACAAACAAGATAGCAACAAGGTACATTTATTAGCAGTTATCTGCTCCAGTATGCCTATTCCAGACTGACCTCTTTGAATTGGACATGGCAGTACTCTTTATTTACCATTCAGAGGACACACGATGGGTGTTTCTCAAAATGCATACTACCGTGATGAGAGAACGCAAATTGGAGCACTGGAGAGTCAGAGTATAAGTCCAAATCAAAGTATTTGAATCGGAGCATGGAGGGCATATGTGTCCTGACTACAATATTTTCTCTTGATACATTAATAAATACATGTGTTCATTTTGGCATTTTTACCTGCCTACGTACTGTAGATCGCAAACCCATAATTATTCAATAGGGCTAACTGGCTAGCTACTGTACTATTGTTTGTACAGTAGCCTCAATGACAATCCAGAGGTTATCAGTATGGAACAAACACAGCTGAATGTATGACTTATTCACTGTAACCACTCAGGACTACCCAGCCAAGCATTATTGCAGTTTGTTGTGGTGGTAACCCCTGGTGAATGGCTCAGGGCAAAACATGGCTTCACTTGACCTCCCAGTCACCTTTGGCCCCTATGACAGCTGGACGGGTGAAAACAACTCGCCAGTTGAAATCCGGCATTGGTTACAATTCCTTTAAACCATCCTTCATTTATCGATCAGTGCGTATATGCCTTTGGTGAAAGACGTAGCAACATCCTCCCCACATTGCCAGAGAGTTTTAATTAGTAGCAAGCCAGTTTTCACTTTGTATTACACACTACACTGACATGAATTCAAACAAGCTTTCTGGCACCAAAAAATGCTTTTGTGAGTGTGTGTCAGCGAGCCAGACACATACAGGTCTATACAATATACGTATGCCTATGCATCTCTTTGCATCGCTCTCTCTCTATCGCTCTCCCTGCATTTCTCTCTGTCGCTCTCTCTCTCCCTGCATCTCTCTCTCTCTCTCTCTCTCTCTCTCTCCCTGCATCTCTCTCTCTCTCTCTCAATTCAATTAAATTCAAGGGGCTCTATTGGATTGGGAAACATATGTTAACATTGCCAAAGCAAGTGAAGTAGACAATATACAAAAGTGAAATAAACAGAAATGAACAGTAAAGATTACACTCATAGAGATTCCAACAGAATAAAGACATTACAAATGTCATATTATGTCTATATACAGTTGAAGTCAGAAGTTTACATACAATTAGGTTGGAGTCATTAAAACTCGTTTTTCAACCACTCCACAAATTTCTTGTTAACAAACTATAGTTTAGGATATTGTCACGATCGTCTATAGAAACGGACCAAGGCGCAGCGTGAGTGGAGTTCCACATCATTTAATTTGAGTGAAAGAACAAAACAAGAAAGAATATACAGATCATAACATACGTGTGTCGCGCGCACACAGGCACTAACACAAACATTCAATAACCCACAACACAGGTGGGGAGAGGACAAACTAAGTATGGTCCCCAATTAGAGGTAATGACAATCAGCTGCCTCTAATTGGGAACCATACAAACCAAAACACAGAAAGCAAATAATAGAATTTCCTCACTAGTCACGTCCTGACCAAAAACATAGAGAACCCAGAGGGCTCTCTATGGCCAGGATGTGACCGACTTCTACTTTGTGCATGCCACAAGTAATTTTCCAACAATTGTTTACAGACAGATTATTTCACTTATAATTAACTGTATCACAATTCCAGTGGGTCAGAAGTTTACATACACTAAGTTGACTGTGCCTTTAAACAGCTTGGAAAATTCCAGAAAATGATGTCATGGCTTTAGAAGCTTCTGATAGGCTAATTGACTTCATTTGAGTCAATTGGAGGTGTACCTGCGGATGTATTTCAAGGCCTACCTTCAAACTCAGTGCCTCTTTGCTTGACATCATGGGAAAATCAAAGGAAATCAGCCAAGACCTCAGAAAAACAATTGTAGACCTCCACAAGTCTGCTTCATCTTTGGGAGCATTTTCCACACACCTGAAGGTACCACGTTCATCTGTACAAACAATAGTATGCAAGTATAAACACCATGGGAACACACAGCAGTCATACCACTCAGGAATGAGATGCGTTCTGTCTCCTAGAGATGAACGTACTTTGGTGCGAAAAGTGAAAATAAATCCCAGAACAACAGCAAAGGAACAAGTGAAGATGCTGGAGGAAACAGGTGCCAATGTATCTATATCCACAGTAAAACAAGTCCTATATCGACATAACCTGAAAGGCCGCTCAGCAAGGAAGAAGCCACTGCTCCAAATCCGCCATAAAAATAGCCAGACTACGGTTTGCAACTGCACATGGGGACAAGATCGTACTTTTTGGGAGAGATGTCCTCTGGTCTGATGAAATAAAAATAGAACTGTTTGGCCATAATGACCATTGCTTTGTTAGGAGGAAAAAGGGGGATGCTTGCAAGTCGAAGACCACCATCCCAACTGTGAAGCACGGGGATGGCAGCATCATGTTGTGGGGATGCGTTGCTGCAGGATGGACTGGTCCACTTCCCAAAATAGATGGTATCATGAGGATCCTATCCAATTATGTCGATATATTGAAACAACATCTCAAGACATCAGTCAGGAAGTTAAAGCTTGGTCGCAAATGGGTCTTCCAAATGGACAATGACCCCAAGCACACTTCCAAAGTTGTGGCAAAATGGCTTAAGGACAACAAAGTCAAGGCATTGGAGTGGCCATCACAAAGCCCTGTCCTTAATCCTGTAGAAAATGTGTGGGCAGAACTGAAAAAGTGTGTGCGAGCAAGGAGGCCTACAAACCTGATTCAGTTACACCAGCTCTGTCAGGACAAATGGGCCAAAATTCACCCAATTTATTGTGGGAAGCTTGTGGAAGGCTACATGTGTAAGGGGTGCGTAATCGGTAGCTGGGAAGTCAGACGCAGGAGAGCAGAACCTGGTAGTAGCCAGAGCAGTTTAATAAACAAAACCCATGGCATAAAATGTAACAAGACGCGCACCAAAACACACGTGCACATGCACTTACAATAAACAATTACAGACAAGGACATGGGGAAACCAGAGGGTTAAATACACAACATGTAATTGAGGGAATTGGAACCAGGTGTGTTGGAAGACAAGACAAAACCAATGGATAAAAGAAAAAAGGATCAGCGGTGGCTAGAAGGTCGGTGACGTCGACCGCCGAACGCCGCCCCGAACAAGAAGAGGGACCAACTTCAGCGAAAGTTGTGACAACATGAAACGTTTGACCCAAGTTAAACAATTTAAAAGCAATGCTACCAAATGCTAATTGAGTGTATGTAAACTTCCGACCCACTGGGAATGTGATGAATGAAATAAAAGCTGAAATAAATCATTCTCTCTACTATTATTCTGACATTTCACATTCTTAAAATAAAGTGGTGATCCTAACTGACCTAAGACAGGTAATTTTTACTATGATTAAATGTCAGGAATTGTGAAAAACTATTTCACCCAGTAGATATGGGAGTTCATCAGAATTGTTTGTTTTTTTTAGAATTCTTTCTGTATCTGTGTAATCTGAGGGAAATATGTGTCTCTAATTTGGTCATACATTTGGCAGGAGGTTAGAAAGTGCAGCTCAGGTTCCACCTCATTTTGTGGGCAGTGTGCACATAGCCTGTCTTCTCTTGACAGCCAGGTCTGCCTACGGCAGCCTTTCTCAATAGCAAGGCTATGCTCACAGAGTCTGTACAAAGCCAATCTTTCCTTAAGTTTGGGTCAGTCACAGTGGTCAGGTATTCTGCCGCTGTGTACTCTCTGTTTAGGGCCAAATAGCATTCTAGTTTGCTCAGTTTTTTTGTTAATTTGTTAATTCTTTCCAATGTGTCAAGTAATTATCTTTTTGTTTTCTCATCATTTGGTTGGGTCTAATTGTATTGCTGTCCTAGGGCTCTGTGGGGTCTGTGTTTGTGAACAGAGCCCCAGGACCAGCTTGCTTAGGGGACTCTTCTCCTGGTCCATCTCTCTGTAGGTGATGGCTTTGTTATGGAAGGTTTTGTAATCGCTTCCTTTTAGGTGGTTGTAGAATTTAACGTCTCTTTTCTGGATTTTGATAATTAGCGGGTATCGCCTCTGCATGCATTATTTGGTGTTTTACGTTGTACACAGAGGATATTTTAGCAGAATTCTGCATGCAGTCTCAATTTGATGTTTGTCCCATTTTGTTAATTCTTGGTTGGTGAGCGGACCCCAGACCTCACAACCATGAAGGGCAATGGGTTCTATAACTGATTCAAGGATTTTTTGCCAGATCCTAATTGGTATGTTGAATTTTATGTTCCTTTTGATGGCATAGAATGCCCTTCTTGCCTTGTCTCTCAGATCATTCACAGCTTTGTGGAAGTTACCTGTGGCGCTGATGTTTAGGCCAAGGTATGTATAGTTTTTTGTGTGTTCTAGGGCAACGGTGTCTAGATGGAATTTGTATTTGTGGTCCTGGTGACTGGACCTTTTTTTGAATACCATTATTTTGGTCTTATTGAGATTTACTGTCAGGGCCCAGGTCTGACAGAATCTGTGCAGAAGATCTAGGTGCTGCTGTAGGCCCTCCTTGGTTGCATTTCTCTCTCTCTCTGCATCTCTCTCTGCATGTCTCTCTCTCTCTCTCTGCGTCTCTCTCTCTCTCTCTCTCTGCATCTCTCTCTCTGCATCTCTCTCTCTCTCTCTCTGCATCTCTCTCTGCATCTCTCTCTCTCTCTCTCTCTCTGCATCTCTCTCTGCATCTCTCTCTCTCTCTCTCTCTCTGCATCTCTCTCTCTGCATCCCTCTCTCTCTGCGTCTCTGTCTCTCTCTCTGCATCTCTTTCTCTCTCTCTGCATCTCTCTCTCACTGCATCCCCCTCTCTCTCTCTCTGCATCTCCCTCTCTCTCTCTGCATCTCTCTCTCTGCATCCATCTCTCTCTCTCTCTCTCTCTCTCTGCATCCATCTCTCTCTCTCTCTCTCTGCATCTCTCTCTGCATCACTCTCTAACTGTGATTCCATGTAAAGCCAGCTGCTGAAACAGCCGTTATATGTCCTCTTGGCACACTCTGAGCCAATGGCAGTCATGAGTGTGTGTGTGATAAACCTTTCCTATTATGAGTACTTGGACCTTATTTGTTATTCAAATGTGTAAATAACATTGCAATGGTTTACATATTCAGTTTCTCATTTGGCCTTCGTATTCAACACAATCAACAATCTGAGTAGCTTCAGAAAAAGCAATCAATGCCTTTGAGAGGACATAAATGTGCTTTTTGTAAATACAGCTCTGCTGTGTGTGTGTTTGTGCGTGCTGTGGGGATGCTGTCATGAGATGCTTCCTTGTTGTTAATACACACAATTAAACACTGATCTGAAACACTACCCTCTTAAAAACACACACACAACACGGCAATGGAGGATCTAACAAGTTCTCCTTCAGAGAAAAACAAACCAACAAACAGAACAGATGAAGAGAGATACACATTGGATAAGGTACAGCCTATTTCTGGGATCATCTCTTAGAGAGAGATTTGGCAGAGCAATCCTAGCACTGCACGTGTGTGTAGGACACAGCTAGGGTACAGCGGTAGCCTACAGTGACAGAAGGAGTGTCTGACTGCATGCTTAATCTTGCAGCTCGTTCATTCTGCCCCGTTAATGATTTTGCATTAATTTCACATCTTGATGACTCACACTCCGCTATGATGGATTTACTCTGCAGCCAAATGCATGTAATTAATCAGACAAAATAGACTTCTCCTCCAAACGCCACAGAGACACAGACAGGTGAACAACCTGCTCATCTAGCAGGGATAGAGTGAGAATGATGCATGAAGTCAGAGAGGAAACAGAGGTTGTAGTGGTTACAAGGCTACAAACACAGTCATTGAAAATGTCTCAGACACAGACTGTACATCACTGTACATCACAGACACATACACTGTACATCACAGACACATACACTGTACATCACTGTACATCACAGACACATACACTGTACGTCACTGTACATCACAGACACATACACTGTACATCACAGACACATACACTGTACATCACTGTACATCACAGACACTGTACATCACTGTACATCACAGACACATACACTGTACATCAGACACATACACTGCACATCACAGACACATACACTGTACATAACTGTACATACACTGTACATCATTGTACATCAGACACATACACTGTACATCACTGTACATCACAGACACATACACTGTACATGTCATACACTGTACATCACAGACACATACACTGTACATCACTGTACATCACAGACACATACACTGTACATGTCATACACTGTACATCACAGACACATACACTGTACATCACTGTATATCACAGACCGATACTCTGTACATCACAGACAGATACACTGTACATCACTGTACATAACAGACACATACACTGTACATGTCATACACTGTACATCACAGACACATACACTGTACATCACTGTACATCAGATACATACACTGTACATCACAGACACATACACTGTTCATCACACACACACATACTGTACATCACAGACATATACACTGTACATCACAGTACATCACAGACACATACACTGTACAACACACACACACACACACACACACACACACACACACACATCTGGCCCAACTGACGTTCAAATCTCTGCCAATCATGTTCCATTACGTTGTGTCATTAATGGTGAGCCAATTTGAGTTTTTGTGAGTGTGTGTGTGTCTGTGTGTGTGCGTGTATGTGTGTATGTATGTGTGTGAGAAGTGAGAGTAAAGTGAGGGGTGATTCTCCCCTGCTTCTCTCTCTTTGACAGGGTTAGATGAGTTTAAAGGATGTTCCTCATTTGTTAAGTGCTGATACTGATCACGTTCATCCAGGTTATAAAGTGACAATCTGTCTCCCCCAACCTGCCTACCGTCACAAAACACACACTGATGGAAATTCACCCGGAACAGAGCAAAACCTGACAATGTCTCACACTGATATATCAGCAATGCACCACTGCTATTTTAGGGTACAGAAAAGTTTACACACGTGCACACACAGAGGCACATGGACGCACAAGCACATGTGGACACACACAAAGACAGACAGAGACAGAGACAGAGACAGAGACAGAGACAGAGTGAGCATCAGAACTGAGCTGCGTTCTAGAGTGGGGGAGTGTTCTGATACAGCATAATGTTCTAACACTAGAGGAAGAAGGCTGTGCTGTGACCTTGGGAAGCTCCTTGGTGAATGAGAGTTCAGATAACTGGTAAAGCCCTCCTACACTCTCTCCTCACACAGCCATCACACACAACCAGCCCCCTCACACCACACTGCTTACATAACACTGAGGGTAGAGATGGGGGCTCAAAGGGGGGGTAGAGAGAGATGAAGAGAAAAATAAAGATCTAGGTGAATGGAGGGAGGGTACAGAGGCAGACAGTGTGAGATAGTGAGAGAGAGAAAAATATAGTTTTTTATTTATTAAATCATTACATCATTAAAACACAAACTGTAATTATTTCATCTTAACGGACCTAGAAAGTTAAAACCCCCCTGTCTCCCCACACCCTCACAAAGTCCCCCAGACGGTTCACCAGCCCCACTGACTCTCCAATCCCCCACAAAGTCCCCCAGACGGTTCAACAGGCCCCTGACTCTCCACACCCCCACAAAGTCCCCAGACGGTTCACCAGCCCCTGACTCCCCACACCCCCACAAAGTCCCCCAGATGGTTCACCAGCCCCCCATGTACATGCTCCAGTTCCAGCTCCAGCTGAGCCCACACCAGCCCCAGCAGCACAGCTCTGGGGTCCATGCACCCCACCCCCTGCATTTCATGTTTTCTGGTCTTCCACATTGCCATTTCTGCCTGCCCCAACAGGAAATTCAGTAGGCAGTACCTTCATCTGTTGGCTACGCTATACCTAGGCCCTCCTCCTGTTGGCTACGCTATACCTAGGCCCTCCTCCTGTTGGCTACGCTATACCTAGGCCCTCCTCCTGTTGGCTACGCTATACCTAGGCCCTCCTCCTGTTGAGAGTGTTCTGGGCCTAGGTATAGCGTAGGCCCTCCTCCTGTTGGCTACGCTATACCTAGACCCTCCTCCTGTTGACTACGTTATACCTAGGCCCTCCTCCTGTTGACTACGCTATACCTAGACCCTCCTCCTGTTGACTACGTTATACCAAAGCCCTCCTCCTGTTGACTACGCTATACATAGGCCCTCCAACGTATAGGTCCAGAGTCAGCCCCAACCCTAGGCCTGTACACCAGTCATCCAGGACAGAAAAAAACCCTACCAGCCTGGAACAAGAAAAAGACAGATGCTGCACTGTCTCCTCCTCCCCACAGAACATACACCCCAGAACATACTCTGAGAAGCATGCACATACTGATAGGATGCATGGGGAGTGAGTAACTCTGTTTTGTACCGTCAAGACTGTGGTTATATGTAGGATTCAGAAAACAAAGTTTAAATCAAGCCTATATAATCGATAATCAATATATTTCCAAGCTACTGAGAGACTGTGAGCAATCAGTTATGTACAACAGTGAACCAATGATTTGGTAAAGCGGCGACACGAATCTAACAATCCGAGGCTTCCCCCAGAGGAAAAGACTTGGAGACTCAAACTTTAGTAACGAACAGTTAAAGACTATCCAGGAAAACATAGCTAAAATGCTCTCAATGCACACCAAAACAAACAAACTGCTACAGTCTGTTAATACAAAAGTAGATTTGCTTGAAAAGAAAGGATGTCATGTAAGACATGCACAAACAAGGCATGCACATGAACGAACAAGACAAAAAAAATGTGCCTTTTGGAAGCAAAGTTGCAAACTTTAGAAGATGAATTGGACCAGCAAGAAAACAGAAAGAGACAAAACAACATGAGAATATTGTCCATAACGAAAGACGCGGAAGAAGGAGACCTTTCCAGCTACGTGGTCTAACTGATATCAGAAGAACTTGAGGTGGATATATCACCAGAAGATCTGGAACAACGCCATAGAATCAGCATGAAACAGAAGGCCGTGAAATACCAACGCATAGAAATCTTCAAACGGTGGTGCTATCAGACCAAAATCAAATTCTGAAGGCAAAGGGGGGAACGGAGATCAAAATCCACAGCTGGTCTGCTAGGCTGAGAGAGAGACACAATGAATGCGTTCCGATCAGACAGTCAATGGAGGATCCAAAATTGGATCAAGTCTCAGTTCCGTTCCAGTTCCGGCAGTGTTGTGGGTGTGGAGGGAGCGCAGAGGATGGAGTTTACAGGCACCGATGAGGCCCTAATAAAGCTAAAAGTATCCTTTCCAGGTGAATGACGAGAGTCCCCTGCTCTGAGAAGAGGACGAAGTAGGAAAAAACAATGACCTTCGACCAGCATAAATTGAGACAATACCCTTTCCCCCTGCCCCCAATACAATCTATACTCTACTTTCCCCAAGTAACTGTTCTTCTCTGTGAAGTAACAATAGAAGTAGCCAATACCAATGGGCTAAATGGACATTGAAAAGACAAATTCAAAAGGGAAAATATAGCATGTACAGTACCAGTCATAAGTTTGGACACACCAAATCATTCTAGGGTTTTTCTTTATTTTTACTATTTTCTATATTGTAGAATAATAGTGAAGACATCAAAACTATGAAATAACACGTATGGAATCATTTAGTAACCAAAAAATTGTTAAACAAATCAAAATATATTTTATATTTGAGATTATTCAAAGTAGCCACCCTTTGCCTTGATGACAGCTTTGCACACTCTTGGCATACTCTCAACCAGCTTCATGAGGTAGTCACCTGGAATGCATTTCAATTAACAGGTTTGAATGTTAAAAGTTAATTATTGCATTTGAGCAAATCAGTTGTGTTGTGTCAAGGTAGGGGTGGTATACAGAAGATTGCCCTATTTGGTAAAAGACAAAGTCCATATTATGGCAAGATCAGCTCAAATAAGCAAAGAAAAACGACAGTCCATCATTACTTTAAGACATGTGCAGTCACAAAAACCATCAAACGCTATGATGAAACTGGCTCTCATGAGGACCTCCACAGGAAAGGAAGACCCAGAGTTACCTCTGCTGCAGAGAATACGTTTATTAGAGTTACCAGCCTCAGAAATTGTGTGACTGCGTGAATCAGGCCTTCATGGTTGAATTGCTGCAAAGAAACCACTATTAAAGGACACCAATAAGAAGAAGAGACTTGCTTGAACCAAGAAACACAAGCAATGGATATTAGACTGGTGGAAATCTGTCCATTGCTCTGATGAGTCGAAATTGAGATTTTTTGGTTCCAACCGCCGTGTCTTTGTAAGGCACAGAGTAGGTGAACGGATGATCTCTGCATGTGTGGATCCCACTGTGAAGCATGGGGGAGGAGGTGTGATGGTGTGGGGGTGCTTTGCTGGTGGCACTGTAGGTGATTTATTTAGTTCAGGCACACTTAACCTGCAGGGCTAACACAGCATTCTACAGCAATACACCATCACATCTGGTTTTCGATTAGCGGGACTATCATTTGTTTTATAGCAGGACAATGACCCAACACACCTCCAGGCTGTGTAAGGGCTGTTTGACCATTAAGGAGAGTGATGGAGTTCTGCATCAGATGATCTGGCCTCCACAATCACCCGACCTCAACCCAATTGAGATGGTTAGGGATGAGTTGGACTGCAGAGTGAATGAAAAGTAGCCAACAAGTGCTCAGCATATGTGGGAACTCCTTCAAGACTTTTGGAAAATTATTCCTCATGAAGCAGGTTGAGAGAATGCCAAGAGTGTGCAAAGCTGTCATCAAGGTAAAGGGTGGCTACTTTGAAGAATCTAAAATCTTAAAGATATTTTGATTTGTTTAACACATTTTTGGTTACTACATGACTCCATATGTGCTATTTCATAGTTTTGATGTCTTCACTATTAATCTACTATGTAGAAAATAGTATAAATAAAGAAAAACCCTTGAATGAGTAGGTGTGTCCAAACTTTTGACTGGTACTGTATGTCAATAACTGTTCTACGGATGTGTATGTGTGTGTGTGTGTGTTTGTGTATATGAATGCCGGATGGTGTGAGGGAAGAGTGAAGGATAGCGAATATGAATATGTGTAGGATGGTGGAAGAAAATGGGTGTGTGGATGCAAGGATATATGTCGGGTGGGAAGGAATGAGAATGGATGAGTAAGTTGATGGATGGACGGGTGTCAGTGTGTCTAAGAGGTAGTGAGGGTGGGAAAAGATGGGCATTTGGGACAAACTTGGCTTGGGTGAGGATAAGGGGGGAGAAAACTGGGAGGGGAGGTGGAGAGGGATTGGTTTGGCTTGGGAGAAAGAAAATTAAGGATTTAATTAACTGTACTACAACGTAATAGTATTTCATTTTGTGACTTGCAAACCTGCTGTTAACTTCTTAGGGAGCGGCAGCTAAGGTGTCGGTTTTGGAGAGTCTGGCGTGCCCAAAGTAAAAGGCATGCCACTCAGGCCCAGAAACTAGGATATGCACATATTTAGTACTATTGGATAGGAAACACTCTGAGGTTTCTAAGAGTGTTAAAATACTGTCTGTGAGTATAACAGAACTGATATAGCAGGCGAAAACCCGAGGAATTTCTGTCCTGGAAAAAGTGTTTTTGACACATTGCCTAATTTTGAACCCCTCCCTATTGAAAACAACCATATATGGGAGTAAGATTGCAGTACCTATTGCTTCCACTGGATGTCAACAGTCTCTAGACAGTGTTTGGTGATGTTAGGTTGCTCTGGATGGTAATAGAAGAAGAATTTAGAACTAGTCATCGGATGTAAACAGAAGAGGAGGCGTTTCACGGCTCAAGGCTGTGGTTTTTTCCTTTCCTATCGTCCAGTTTATAATCCGGTTGAAATATTATAGTAAATATACATAAAAGTGTTCCTAAGGATACATTATCAATGATGTTTGATTGTTCTTGGACAAGTGTATAGGTTGAACGTGTTCTCTTCACGGTTCAATGGGTGAGTGGACGTTGTATTTTATGAACATAACACGCCAACCAAACATAGATTTATGGATATAATAAATGACTTTTAGACTCTAGTGCCCCACTGCTCCCTAAATAGTTAAATGAATAAAAGTTTTGGACAGATTAGGATAGGATATCAAGTAATTATTATTCCTTGTTTGTCATTACAGCTAAGATTCAATGGTGGTTATTGGTGAGAGTGGAGAGTGGCTCAATCTGAGGGATTGGGACGGGATGACTAGGAGGGGATCAGACACTTCTCTGAAGTGTGGGTGGGACCTCCACTTATCTCACTTCAGTCTCTCGTTGAACCGACTCTCCCCAAGTAGAGCCCCACCAGCCACTATACTTGAATTTACAAGGCAGTACAAACTGACCACAGTGCTTGTGACAGTCTTTCTCCAATGTATGTACAATGACATAATCCACAGTCTTTTGGTACATTAGGAGAGTTGGAGCTTAAAAGTCCTTAAAAAGCCATAGCGCCTCAAAGTAGAAAGAAGTACTTTGCTTTATGGTTTTTGTGTGTTCTCTGTTAAATGTCTGCTCAGCCCACACATTTTCCCACGCTCTATATATGCAATGTATACAATAACTACAGTATATATTCATACTATGACAGCAGGTAGCCTATGGGTTAGAGTGTTGGGCTAGTAACCCAAAGGTTGCTGGATTGAATCCCGGAAAAAAATCTGTCATTCTGTCCCTGAACAAGGCCGTTAACTCACTACTCCCCGGTAGGCCGTCATTGTAAATAAGAATTTGTTCTTAACTGACTTGCTAGTTAAATAAAGCTGAAATATATATATATATATATACAGTGAGGGAAAAAAGTATTTGATCCCCTGATGATCCCCTGCTTTTGTACGTTTGCCCACTGACAAAGAAATGATCAGTCTATAATTGTAATGGTAGGTTTATTTGAACAGTGAGAGACAAAAAAATCCAGAAAAACACGTGAAAAATGTTAGAAATTGATTTGCATTTTAATGAGGGAAATAAGTATTTGACCCCCTCTCAATCAGAAAGATTTCTGGCTCCCAGGTGTCTTTTATACAGGTAACGAGCTGAGATTAGGAGCACACTCTTAAAGGGAGTGCTCCTAATCTCAGTTTGTTACCTGTATAAAAGACACCTGTCCACAGAAGCAATCAATCAGATTCCAAACTCTCCACCATGGCCAAGACCAAAGAGCTCTCCAAGGATGTCAGGGACAAGATTGTAGACCTACACAAGGCTGGAATGGGCTACAAGACCATCGCCAAGCAGCTTGGTGAGAAGGTGACAACAGTTGGTGCGATTATTCGCAAATGGAAGAAACACAAAAGAACTGTCAATCTCCCTCGGCCTGGGGCTCCATGCAAGATCTCACCTCGTGGAGTTGCAATGATCATGAGAACGGTGAGGAATCAGCTCAGAACTACACGGGAGGATCTTGTCAATGATCTCAAGGCAGCTGGGACCATAGTCACCAAGAAAACAATTGGTAACACACTACGCCGTGAAGGACTGAAATCCTGCCGTGCCCGCAAGGTCCCCCTGCTCAAGAAAGCACATAAACATGCCCGTCTGAAGTTTGCCAATGAACATCTGAATGATTCAGAGGACAACTGGGTGAAAGTGTTGTGGTCAGATGAGACCAAAATGGAGCTCTTTGGCATAAACTCAACTTGCTGTGCTTGGAGGAGAAGGAATGCTGCCTATGACCCCAAGAACACCATCCCCACCGTCAAACATGGAGGTGGAAACATTATGCTTTGGGGGTGTTTTTCTGCTAAGGGGACAGGACAACTTCACCGCATCAAAGGGACGATGGATGGGGCCATGTACCGTCAAATCTTGTGTGAGAACCTCCTTCTCTCAGCCAGGGCATTGAAAATGGGTCGTGGGTGGGTATTCCAGCATGACAATGACCCAAAACACATGGTCAAGGCAACAAAGGAGTGGCTCAAGAAGAAGCACATTAACCATAACAGAAGCCCTACAATACAAAAACTAAACACTACCCAGGCAAAACACTTTTGTGGTCCTAAACAGATAGGTATGACACAATCTATCAAAAGCTTTTTCTCTGTCTATCGAAATGAATCCAGATCCTGATCATACAGTCTAGTGATGTCTATATCATCTTTCAAAATAAGCAATTTTTCCATTATTGTCCACTCAGCCACACAGTATGCCTGAGCCTTGTGAACTATTGTGTACAAACAACCATTCAGCTGATTTGCAAAACACAAGCAGAGCAACAACACAGATCCTCAATAGAGCTAAGTCCCCATTTTGCAGCAGTAGTGACAGCACTGCCCATTGGCAGCTGACTGGCAGTACAGAGTTCTCAAAGGACTCCCGAAAGACCTCCAAGTGGTCCCTCCCCAATACACCCCAGAAACGTTTCTAAAACTCAGTTGTCAGTCCATCGACCCCCAGCACACCGCCTGGGAAGGGCTGCTGCACAGCCGCTGTTAGTTCCTGAAATGAAAGATCACCCTCCAGCCCAGCTTAGGCCCTAGCTTAGGCAGCCCCTGTAGATCTCCTGAGCACACTGAGGATCAGTGTAACAGACACGGGAAAGAAATCCCCCTGTGATGCTGATCAGACCCATCAACAGAGGTAACAGACAAGGGAAAGAAATCCCCCTGTGATGCTGATCAGACCCATCAACAGAGGTAACAGACAAGGGAAAGAAATCCCCCTGTGATGCTGATCAGACCCATCAACAGAGGTAACAGACAAGGGAAAGAAATCCCCAGAGGGCTCTCTATGGCCAGGACTGGACAGTTCCCCCAGGCATGTTGGTGTCGGTGGCGGCTCCGGTGCCGGACGTACCGGCCTGAGAAGGCGCACTGGAGGCCCGGTGCGTGGAGCCGGCATTGGATTCACCGGGCTGAAACAGTGCACTGGACTCCTGGTGCGTGGAGCTGGAACAGGAGTCACTGGACTGAGAGGGCGCACCGGACGCCTGGTGCGTGGAGCCGGAACAGGAGTCACCGGGCTGGGGAGGTGCACTGGCATCCTGGGGTGTGAAGCCGGAACAGGATTCACCGGACTGGGGAGGCGCACTGGCATCCTGGTGCGTGGAGCCGGAACAGGACGTACCGGACTGGGCAGACGCTCCTCTTGGCGCCTGCGCTGCAGCTCCTTCCATGCCACGACCTCTCTCTCGTATCCCTCCTTAAACTCCTCATAACTCCTCCATTCGGGCTGTGGCTCTCTCCTCAGCCCGACCAATAGCCCCATGTGCCTCCCAAAAAAAAAAAAAAGATTATTGGGGCTGTTGTGGCCGTGGACCACGGCGTCGCCGCTGTGCTTCCTCTCTCCTTGGCTTCTCCCGAGTCTCACAGCCCCCCATTATCTCCTCCCAGGTCCAAAACTGCTTCTCCTCCACCATATGGGTACGCTGCTTGCTCCTGGTATGGTTGGTTATTCTGTCATGATCTTGTGGAAGAAAGGACCAAGATGCAGCGAGTGTAGGGTTCCACATAATTTTTTATCAAAAGTGAAACTATCAAAAAACATCAAACAAACACCAGATCGTAACGTCAATGTGTAGCGCACAAGCACTAACAGAAATACATTCAAATAATAACCCACAACCACAGGTGGGGAGAAAACAAACTATATAGGATTCCCAATTAGAGGCAACGACAACCAGCTGCCTCTAATTGGGAACCAACTCAAAACCAAACATAGGCTCTCTATGGCCAGGACGTGACACCCATCAACAGAGGTAACAGACAAGAGAAAGAAATCCCCCTGCGCTGCATGATCATACCCATATTTTTTTAATGAATCCTATAGGTCAATATTCTTACCAAAGGAATCCTGCAGAAAACCATTACTCTGCTGTAATGTGTACAGTGAACCTAGCTGGTACTCACCCTGAGATGCTACAATCTACATTGTTGGGGATATCTCTTCCTCTATTAACATCAACAGTATGGGTGACGGATCTTGATATTCCGATGTTTGGGGATGAGTCTGGAGCTGGGGTGGAGGCCAGGGCTGCCCGGAATCCCCCGGCCCACTCTCAGATCTGGAGCCAGACACGACAGAGGATCCATCAGTGGCCTGCTCGCCCAGCTCCCTGTGCGTTCATGCCTGCCGCGTCCAATTTCCCCACAATCAAAACACTTCAGACTACCTGTGGTCGCATAAACCATGTAAGCTTTCCCTTCATACCTCACCTAATACATGTATTGATGTATTGTTGTCTCTACCTTCTTGCCCTTTGTGCTGTTGTCTGTGCCCAATAATGTTTGTACCCTGTTTTGTGCTGCTACCATGTTGTGCTGCTGCCATGTTGTGTTGCTACTATGTTGTTGTCATGTTGTGTTTCTACCATGCTGTGTTGTCATGTGTTGCTGCCATGCTATGTTGTTGTCTTAAGTCTCTCTTTATGTAGTGTTGTGTTGTCTCTCTTGTCGTGATGTGTGATTTGTCCTATATTTTTATTTAATTTATTTGTATTTTTTTATCCCAGCCCCCGTCCATGCAGGAGGCCTTTTGCCTTTTGGTAGGCCGTCATTGTAAATAAGAATTTGTTCTTAACTGACTTGCCTAGTTAAATAAAGGTTAAATACAATTAAATAAAAAATGTCAAAAGTTTTTGTCTTGAATATAAAAACATGAAAACCTGACTTCTACAATCAGTAACATCTTCCAACATTGTATTTGTACATACAAGTAATAACTCTCATTTGGCTGGCGAATTTCCAGTTGTAATGCGTCTGTGTGTAGCTGGTGTAGAGGAGACAGGCGCAGGACAGCAGACATGAGTAATAAATGCAATTTACTCAATGAGAAAAACAATAAACGTCAAAATATATCCAAGCCCACAATAACGGACCGCAATACAATAAACAAACACTCACAAACAAACATGGGGGAACAGAGGGTTAAATAATGAACAAGTAATTGTGGGATTGAAACCAGGTGTGTAAAACAAGGACAAAACCAATGGAAAATGAAAGTGGATAGGCGATGGCTAGAAAACCGGTGACGTCGACCACCGAACGCCGCCCGAACAAGGAGAGGGACCGACTTCGCTGGAAGTCGTGACACCGGTAACATGTGAGCTCTCGCATCAGGTCGCCATTGGGAATTAACAGTGGCAGAATGGATATAGTAACCCTCGTAGCCGGGGAGAAAAGTGGGGTGATTTGCAAAGAACACATAATTTAGAGTAACACCTGTCTCAACCAGCACGCTCCTCTTTCAGAAACAAAGCCACTGCTTTTATCATTCACAAAGCAGTTATTCGATTTTCATAGCAAACCTGTTCTCCCACAGCGAGGAGAACATCCTCCATGGAGGAGAGACATGGACGGTTTCTCCACGTGAGGCGCCATCCCCACCGCTACCAAACAAACGCCACCCAAGAGACAAACTCACCCAACAATGTAGGCTATGTAACCACTAAAATAAATCCCTTAGCCTAATCATGCTGGTGGAAAAAGATAAAGAAATAAAAATGAATTGACATAAAAAGGGACCGCAAACCCTCACCACTCACAGAAAACCCTCCTCACCCACAGCACCCTCAAACAACCAACACCAGAGAGAGAATGAGAGCGAGAGAGTGAGAGAGAGAGTGAGGGAGCGAGAGAGAGTAGAATTTTGAAGGGAGAAAAGTAATCTCCAATAAGATATTTTTGGGAACACCAATAAAAGATGCAAGCTGACTCTCTCACACCTAAACAGCTGAATGACGTCCGTTTGTGAAGCTCTTTTGCCAAGGGAATTCACTCCAAAGACAAAAAGTACAAAACCGGATGAAAAATAGAAGAATTTCAAAAAGCTCTTGAAACTAGGACAAATGTTCCAGTGTTTGTCTGGAGTCTGTCCCTAGCTATCACTGATAGATGATGAAAACACACACGTGAGACTAGGTTTAGCCCGGTGCTTGGGCAGGTACGTAAAGGAAAAGCTGTGTGTGTGTGTGTGTGTGTGTGTGTGTGTGTGTGTGTGTGTGTGTGTGTGTGTGTGTGTGTGTGTGTGTGTGTGTGTGTGTGTGTGTGTGTGTGTGTGTGTGTGTGTGTGTGTAACGTTTGTGTGTAACGTGTGTGTGTAGGGGTGTTAGAGTTGGGCAGAGTGCCAGTCAGCCCTCTGCCTGGAGAGATAAACCTTCCTGCTGCTGGTCCCTCCACTTACACATCAAACAGCCATAATGATCCCACTACGGACGAAAAGAGAGAGGCAGGGAGGGAGGGAGAGGAGGGATCGGTGGGGGGTAGAGGGGGGATAGAGAGAAAGAGGGCTGATACATAGGAGGACTGGGGAGAGGGAAAGGGAGAGAGAGAGGGATAGAGTCCCAGAATCAGAGGGAGAGAGAGGGATGGGGAGGGGGGCTGAAGATTTCTCGAACAGTACCCCTATAGAGACACGTATGACTTCAACGCTTTACCAACCCTGATGATTACAATATAAGTTATATAATATAATATCACAATAATGTGTTCTCCCCAAGAGTTCTTCAACAGACTTCTGAAAGCACCAGTCATGGATAGGGTTAGGAGTGTCTGGTTAGGGTTAGGAGTGTCTGGTTAGGGTTAGGATTGTCTGGTTAGGGTAAGTAGTGTCTGGTTAGGGTTAGGATTGTCTGGTTAGGAGTGTCTAGATAATGTTAGGAGTGTCTGGTTAGGGTTAGGAGTGTCTGGTTTGGGTTAGGAGTGTCTGGTTAGGATTAGGAGTGTTTGGTTAGGGTTAGGAGTGTCTGGATAGTGTTAGGAGCGTCTGGCTAGGTTTAGGGCTATGGGGTTCATGTCATTTTGTCAGCCGTTAATTAACATAAACATGTTTAGAATCTCCAGGCCTCCACGCATACAAGATACATAAACATATATTAGGCTAGATTTAGTAATTTGGTAACTTTAGCTGTGAATGATACAAACCTTAGAATGTCTTAGAAATCAAAAACATATCGGTTGCATGACGGTACTATTTTTATTATTAAAAAAAGCTTGCCCTCTGTTCCTGGCCTCACATGCTGTTATTTTATCAAGTGATAATATTCTCACCCATCAGACTACTCTCAGTTTCATGTTGTCTTTACTAATACGTGCAATTTGTTTTGATTTAGAATCTGCCCAAATGGGCAGGAACAGGGGCAGGAACAGGGTCAGGAGAAAAAAGACATGTCATCTTTAAACACACTTGAAGAGTGAATGTAGGCTGAAATTTCCAGGTTCCTTTTTCAATCATGCCAGGCAGTCTACTCCAGGTTTACAGTGGATTAATGTTCTGAAAATGAGCAGCTGAGAAAAAAATATAGTAGCAGTAGAAAGCTGGGATCCTTCTCTTTTAATGGCAACCATCAAAACTCAGCTTTCACACAGAATTGCATAAAGAAATGTCTGGGCTTATAAGAACACGTATTTCACTCCATGAATCAACCACTGTTCGAGGAGTAGCCTCTTGCTGCGTGACAGGTGATATATTCTGCCTGAAATCTGTCTGCCATTGGTTTTCCAACCCTGTTCCTGCAGCTACCCAAGTGAAATGTGTTCGGGAACATCGATGGTGTTTTTACAACAAAACATATTTCATTAAACTTGGCATCCCTTCTCTGCATGCTCAAGAAAGCAGAGAGAGGAGGAGATGGTAACGCACGGTGGTGAGAAATTCTGAAGCTAAAGGTAATGTGTTAGCTTATTAAAAATTAAAATAAATCCCTATTGCTAGGTTATTTAAAATCAAATCCAATTGACTATAATTGTAGGCTACCTCTCAGCCCTACATAGTCAATGAACCAACAGCACTGCCTCGGCTTATACGTTGTTTCCCATACTCACGGACAGACGTTTTGGAGAATAGGTAACCAGTCCATCCATTATGTATAATAATACAGTCCACACTCAAAGTCAATTACTTGAGCTTGTTTAATTGCGGAGTATAGGCTAGACCAATTATGTACCAAAGACACCTTATATATATGTTTTCCGCAATTAAGGCTTTTTTTGCGGGCTTGGACTATAGGCCTATTATTATGGATAAGCTCTAATGTAGAACATGTATGGACGTGGACTGTACGTAGAACATGCAACATCTTACACGCTTTGAATGAATCATCAACTTAGAAAGCGCTGTCCATTTCATTGTTTGGCTTTGAAACAAGTTCCACAAAGACCATGTTTTCCACTCGGTTTCAACCTGTTGTTGAACTTCTTAATTCAACCTGACCGATCACAGTGAGGTCAAACAACGTAGCCTAACAGTGAGTTTTAAAAGCGTGATACTATTTTGATGATAAGTATTTGATGTGATTTTAATTTGCATTAATTTAATTTGCATTAATGTCAGAGTGGTTAGAGGGTCAACAGAGCCTTGAGTACCAGACCATTAGGACCTGATGGAGGAACAATAGAGCCCTGAGTACCAGACCATTAGGACCTGATTGTGGGACAAAAGAGCCCGGAGTACCAGGCCATTAGGACCTGATGGAGGGCCAACAGAGGGCTGAGTACCAGACCATTAGGACCTGATGGAGGGACAATAGAGCCCTGAGTACCAGACCATTAGGACCTGATGGAGGGTCAACAGAGGGCTGAGTACCATGCCAGTAGGACCCGATGGCCATTAGCGACCTGCGGTCATTAGAGAGTTGGGTACTACCAATGCATTATCACCATTAATGTAGCCTACAGAGCATCTACTGTAGAAGGAGATTACCATGACTCAATCATCATGTGGGATTTTACTGACTCATGACTGCTGCCACCACCTTTAGTTGGTTAGGGTTAGGATTGTAGGGTTAGGAGTATGGAGTAGGAATACAGTCTCACAGGATCCCTAAAAATATGTAATGCACTTTTGTGTGATCTACTGTACTCCTCTGCTGTTAAGTTTATGTTTATTGTCATGAGTCTTGACCTGGAGGCAGAACTGAGCAATTTCCCCAATATTGTAAAAAGTTGCTCTTTTCATTGTACTAGGCAAGTCAGTTAAGAACAAATTCTTATTTTCAATGACAGCCTAGGAACAGTGGGTTAACTGCCTATTCAGGGGCAGAACGACAGATTTGTACCTTGTCAGCTCAGGGATTTGAACTTGCAGCCTTTCAGTTACTAGTCCAACACTCTAACCACTAGGCTACACTGCCACCCCATTTAAGGTTAGGGTTAAGCATTCGGGTTAGCAGTGTGGTTAAGGTTGGGGTTAGGGTTAAGGTTTATAATCAGATTTTATGACTTTGTGGCTCTTCCAGCTTGTGACCCCTCTGCAGAGCTGCTTCCAGAACAAGATTCATGATGAGAAACACTAATCTGCTTAAGAGTGGTCAGGACATGCGGTTTGAGAGTCATATCCGACGGTGCAGGTTATTGAAATTCATCATCCGTTTGTAAGGAAAGTTTTGCATTACAGGATAATAATATCAAACATTGTGTGTGTGTGTGCCAAGATCCCCTCTGAGGTGTGTTTATGGATTTATACACTACAGAAACAGCTCTCTCATGCCAGCCAGCACTGTCTATCTCAGTGCACCTACATCTCTCTCTCTCTCTCTCTCTCTCTCTCTCTCTCTCTCTCTCTCTCTCTCTCTCTCTCTCTCTCTTCTCTCTCTCTCTCTCTCTCTCTCTCTCAAATGGCAAATTACCCATTTCAAGTCGTTATCAATAATAAAGATGTAGTCATATATTCACCACTTGACAAAATAAATTTAAGTGGAGAGCCCCAGAAGCAGTGAGCCATCCCATTCCATCCCATCCTAAGCCAAGCCTTTCAAGTACATTGATTCACTAGCAACATGAGCTCTATTGATTATTACCTAAACTCATAAACAAACACAGTGTGATACCCTGGCTGTTGAATATGAAAACGGATTGCTCTCATGAAGCAGAATGGGGTTTAATTTCATTACAATGTACATGCTAGAGCTGTTTACAATTCAATTAGGCTCTAAGTAAAACAAAAAACACTTCATAGAAGCTGAGGGTAACATTAATGTAGCGATAATCAACTGCGTAACTGCAGTAGCATTTCAGAGGATTTAAGAGATATTTAAGTATTCTCTTTCCCTCATCTTTAGTCATAATTTGGGTAGTTTACGTAGCTGAGTGGATAGATTAAAGCCACTTCTAATTTTAGTTCAACATTCTCTTCTTAACCCACCCATTTAGAACAGACAAATATTATATCCCTAAAATAAAAATTACAAAGAAAGATGTGATATAAGAATTAAGGGACTAAACAAATTGTAATTATTTAATAGGTACAATATGTTATTTAAAAAAATAAATAAATGGCTTATTCAGGAACTGATGGACCGTAATGGGAATGCACTCAGCTGGTCAGCTAAACTCAAAACTCAGCTAACGTTAGCTCTGCTACAAATCATACTATATATACTGACATAGACTGACCAGGTAAAATTAATTGATTGGACAAGATTTGGAAAGGCACACACCTGTCTATATAAAGGTCCCACAGCTGATGTCACGTCCTGGCCATAGAGAGCCTCTGGGCTCTCTATGGAGGTTTAGGTCAGGACGTGACTAGGGGGTTTTCTATGTTGTTTATTTCTATGTTTTGGTTTAGTATGGTTCCCAATTAGGCAGCTGATTGTCGTTACCTCTAATTGGGGATCATACTTAAGTTGTTATTTTTCCCACCTGCTTTGTGGGTTATTGTTTGTTTATGGTTAGTGCCAGTGAGCGCTACTTATGTTGCGATCAGTTGTGTTCTTTATTGTTTTGACGTTTCACTTTGAATAAAAAAATGTGGAACTCTATGCACGCTGCGCCTTGGTCCGTTCATTATGACGATCGTGACAGAATAACCCACCACCAAAGGACCAAGCAGCGTGCAACGAAGGCTTCGAAGGAGAGTTGGACCTGGGAAGAAGTCATGGGTGGATGCGAGACCTTTCCTTGGCGGGAGTCGCCGAGGAGAAATGAGGGACAGCGACGACGCCGGGGTGTCCGCGGTCACAAGGAGCCCAAGGGCAACCCCAAGATTTTTTTTGGGGGGGGCACATGGGGCTGTCGGCCAAGCAGAGGAGAGAGCCAGAGCCTGAATGGGAGACGTATGAGGATTTTAAGGAAGGTTATCGAAGAGAGGTATTGGCGAGGAATAAGCCGCAGTGCAGGCGCCTAAAGGAGCGTCTGCCCAGCCAGGTACGTCCTGTGCCGGCTTCCCGCACTCGCCCTGAGGAGCGTGTCATCAGTCCGGTGAAACCTGTGCCGGCTCCACGCACCAGGCTTTCAGTGCGCCTTCTCAGCCAGGTACGTCCTGTGACAGCTCTCCACACTCGCCATGAAGAGCGTCTCATCAGTCCGGTGAAACCTGTGCCAGCTCCACGCACCAGGCTTCCAGTGCACCTTCCCAGCCTGGTACGTCCTGTGCCAGCTCTCCGCACTCACCCTGAAGAGCGTGTCATCAGTCCGGTGAAACCTGTGCCGGCTCCACGTAACAGGCTTCCAGTGTGCCTTCCTAGTCCGGTGCCAGGGCCGAAGCTTTCCTTTGCGACGGGGACCAATCCGGGCAAGGCATTCAGCCTGTCTCCGCTGTCTGAGCGGGTGCTACGTCCCGCACCGGAACAGCTGATTGTCGTTACCTCTAATTGGGGATCATACTTAAGTTGTTTTTTTTCTCACCTACTTTGTGGGTTATTGTTTGTTTCTGGTTAGTGCCAGTGAGCGCTACTTATGTTGTGATCAGTTGTGTTCGTTATTGTTTTGACGTTTCACTTTGAATTAAAAAATGTGGAACTCTATGCACGCTTTTCTGGTCCGTTCATTATGACAATCATGACAGCTGACAGTGCATGTCAGAGCAAAAACCAAGCCATGAGGTCGAAGGAATTACCCATATAGCTCCGAGACAGGATTGTGTCGAGGCACAGATCTGTGGAAGGGTTCCAACACATTTCTGCAGCACTGAAGGTCCCAAAGAACACATAGGCCTACATAATTCTTATTTTCTTAGGGGAGCGGCTGCATAGGTGACGGTTTTGGAGAGTCTGGCGTGCCCAAAGTAAAATGCCTGCCACTCAGGCCCAGAAAATAGGATATGCACATATTTAGTACTATTGGATAGGAAACACTCTGAGGTTTCTAAGAGTGTTTAAATAATGTATGTGAGTATAACAGAACTGATATAGCAGGCGAAGACCCGAGGAAAATCCATCCGGATTAGCATTTTTTTTTGGAGATGACCTTCTTCTCCAAGTTGCCTATTGCATACAACGTTATGTAGGACTGAGACTGCAGTACCTATGGCTTCCACTAGATGTCAGCAGTCTCTATACAAAGACTGGGATCGATTGGAGTAAGCAGAACAGATAGGAACAGGAAATGGTCAGAGGACCACTTTTGTAAACAAGGTTTGATGCGCACGAGATTGTGAACGCGCACCACTTTATTTTCCTTTCCTATTGTTCACGTTATCGTCCGGTTGAAATATTACAGCAAATATACACAAAAGGATACCTAAGGATACATAAAAAATTATGTTTGATTTGTTTGTAGAAAGTTTATAGGTATAATTTGAACGCGTTCTCTTCACGGTTCAATGGGTGACTCAACGGTGGATTTTATGATCATAACGCGCCAAACAAACGGAGATTTATGGATATAATAAATGACTTTTTCTAACAAAAGAACCATTGGATGTCTTCGTTGGACACTTGGGAAGCCCTCAGCAGAAGTTCTTCAAAAGGTAAGGGATTTGTTTTCGCTGTGAAATGGGTTTTGTGTGAACCGCGCTGGTTTATGAATTTATGCTAATGCAGAAATATTAGAGGTGCTATCCTCAAACAATCAAATGTTGTGCTTTCGCCGTAAAGCCTTTTTGAAATCTGACAACGCTGTGATATTGCCAAGAATCAGAGCTTTTGATGACTATGCAACACTTGTATATTGATGAATGTTTAATAATTAAACTTTTGGATTTTGAATTTGGCGCCTTACATTTCACTGGGTAGTGTCGGGAGTGGCCCGCTAGCGCGCCGCTACTCCCTAAGTAGTTTTAATTGGAAAAAGTTTGTAACCACCAAGACCTATAGCTGACCTATAGCTTCCTATAGCTGGCCGCCCGGCCAAACTGAGCAATCGGGGGAGAGGGGCCTTGGTCAGGGAGGTGACCAAGAACCCGACGGTCACTCTGACAGAGCTCTAGAGTTCCTCTGTGGAGATAGGAGAACCTTCCAGAAGGAAACCATCTCTGCAGCACTCCACCAATCAGGCCATTATGGTACAGTGGCCAGGCAGAAGCCACTCCTCAGTTAAAGGAACATGACAGCCCGCTTGGAGTTTACCAAAAGGCAACTAAAGACTCACAGACCATGAGAAACAAGAATCTCTGGTCTGATGAAACCAAGATTGAACTCTTTGGCCTGAATGCCAAGCGTCACGTCTGGAGGAAATCTGGCA
Organism: Brachymystax lenok tsinlingensis; assembly: GCA_030435695.1. Lineage (NCBI taxonomy): Eukaryota > Metazoa > Chordata > Actinopteri > Salmoniformes > Salmonidae > Brachymystax > Brachymystax lenok. Next base: position 13,130,229 of record CM059781.1, read on the forward strand.
CCATCCCTACGATGAAGCATGGTGGTGGCAGCATCATGCTGTGAGCATGTTTTCATGCAAAGATGAACAGAGCAAAGTACAGAGAGATCCTTGATGAAAATCTGCTCCAGATTACTCAGGACCTCAGACTGGGGCGAAGGTTCACCTTCCAACAGGACAACGACCTTAAGCACACAGCCAATACAACGCAGAATTGGCTTCAGGACAAGTCTCTGAATGTCCTTGAGTGGCCCAACCAGAGCCTGGACTTGATCCCCATCGAACATCTCTGGAGAGACCTGAAAATAGCTGTGCAGCATCGCTCCCAATCCAACCTGACAGAGTTTGAGAGGTTCTGCAGAGAGGAATGGTATAAATTACCCAAATACAGGTGTGCCAAGCTTGTAGCATCATACCCAATAAGACTCTAGGCTGTAATCACTGCCAAATGTGCAACATCTTCTAAAAACCTTTTTTTGCTTTGTCATTATGGGGTATTGTGTGGAGATTGATGAGGGGGAAAAAACTTTTTAATAAAATTTTAGAAAAAGGCTGTAACATAACAAATGTGGAAAAAGCCAAGGGGTCTGAATACTTTCCGAATGCACTGAGTGTACAAAACATATTGAGTTGCACCCACTTTTGCCCTCAGAATTTCGTTGGGGCATGTGTTCCACAGGGATGCTGGCCCATGTTGACTCTAAGTTATGGAGTGGTGGACCATTCTGGGTGGTGGACCATTCTTGAAACACACTGGAAAATGTTAAGCGTGAAAAACCCAGCAGCGTTGCAGTTCTTGACACACTCAAACTGGTGCACCTGGCAACTACTACCATACCCGTTTAAAGGCACTTAAATATTTTGTCTTGTCCATTCACCCTCTGCGTGGCACACATACACAATACATGTCTCATTTGTCTCAAGGCTTAAAAATCCTTCTTTAACCTGTCTCCTCCCCTTCATCTACACTGATTAAAGTGACATCAGTAAGGGATCAAATCTTTCACCTGGATTCACCTGGTCAGTCTATGTCATGGAAAAAGCAGGTGTTCCCAAGCTCTGTGAATTCAGATCTTGGGACTATAAGGTTCTATCTAGATTTTGGTCAAAATGTAGTTATGGACATAGCCTGGTTCTGTTCAATGTTTTCTACCTGCATAGTATTATAAATTCCCCAATTCAAACAAGAGGAAAACAGCTGCCACCAATTGCCGATTTTTGAATTCTAACTCCCAAAAGTAAATTGAGACCCTGACCCTGACTTAGGTCCCCAATTAATTAATTAATTTTTATATAAATTACCGAGGTCTGGAGCTCGATGTCGTAATACTGTATGTACAGTTGAAGTAGGAAGTTTACTTACACTTAGGTTGGAGTCATTAAAACGTGTTTTTCAACCACTCTACAAATGTCTTGTTAACAAACTATAGTTTTGGCAAGTCGGTTAGGACATCTACTTTGTGCGTGACACAAGTTATTTTTCCAACAATTGTTTACAAACAGATTATTTCACTTATAATTCAGTGTATCACAATTCCAGTGGGTCAGAAGTTAACATACACTAAGTTGACTGTGCCTTTAAACAGCTCGGAAAATTCCAGTAAAGGATATCATGGCTTTAGAAGCTTCTGATAGGCTAATTTACATAATTTGAGTCAATTGGAGGTGTAGCTGTGGATGTATTTCAAGGTCTATCTTCAAACTCTTGACTGCTTGACATCATGGGAAACTCAAAAGAAATCATTCAAGACCTCAGAAAAAGAATTGTAGACCTCCACAAGTCTGGTTCATCCTTGGGAGCAATTTCCAAACGCCTGAAGGTACCATGTTCATCTGTACAAACAATAGTATGCAAGTATAAACACCATGGGACCACGCGGCCGTCATACCGCTTAGGAAGGTGACGCATTCTGTCTCCTAGAGATGTACTTTGGTGCAAAAAGTGCAAATCAATCCCAGAACAACAGCAACCTTGTGAAGATGCTGGAGGAAACAGGTACAAAAGTATGTGCACAGTAAAATGTGCCATTAATCGACAATTTAAAGGCAATGCTACCAAATACTAATTGAGTGTATGTAAACTTCTGACCCACTGGGAAAGTAATTAAATAAATAAAAGCTGAAATAAATAATTCTCCCTACTATTATTCTTCACATTCTTAAAATAAAGTGGTGATCCTAACTGACCTAAGACAGGGAATTTTTATTAGGATTAAATGTCAGGAATTGTGAAGCACTGAGTTTAAATGTATTTGGCTAAGGTGTATGCAAACTTCTGACTTCAACTGTAGCTACGAGGAGTTCCCCTGCTTGAGGAACTACTTGGGCAAAACCATTGCCTCAACATGTAGGGGTGTACCGCGGGAAAAGAAGAGTGCCTCTCAATCAACTGCAGGTGATTACGCTCACATCTGCAGGCAGAGCTCCGAGAAGTGGCACCAAACACAAGACAAACACAAACACCGGACATGAATCCACGCACAGAAGGTAAATAAATAGACTGGAGTTACCAAGATAGCCGGGTATTTTGCTAGCATTAAGGTAAGAGGAATATTATATCTACCACAACCTTACCAGTTCCAACAGGAGTTACACTTATCTGGCCTAGGAACTGTGCTTAGAAGCCAGAGTTTCCAAAACTAGGGGTCGCCTGATTTTAAAATTGGGAGAAAAGAGAACATGCTTGTTTGGTTCATAGACCCGGGGTAACGTCAATAACCTCTAGTAGCCGCTAGAGGAGGTTGTAATAAACAGAGCGGGTTCTGTTTTCTTCCTACAAATGTGACTCTATCTTTTGAATGGTTTAAGATGAAATCTTATGACCCCATCACTGAAAGATAAGACTCTCAGGAATACATGCATACTGTTTCCTTCTAGTATACCCACAATCAGGCTGGACCGAGTGGACAATACTAGGCACTACGTCAGACTGGGGGAAAAAGGATATCATCAATCATGATATTATTTTCTACACAGAAGATCATACAACATTATTGTCTGATGATCTTAAGATCATGTGAACTTCGCAATAACTTTCTGATGCATTTCAGTCACTTCAAACCATTTCAGAATAAAATACTGTGAAAGAAAATACTGTCAGACTGTCATAGCCCTAATTAAAAATGTAAACATTGGCCGTTGATTACTTTTTTTACATGGTGGGGTCATTAAAGAATTTTTATATCAAAATGGGGTCGCGGGCCAAACATTTTGGAACCCCTTCTATAAGCAATCAACATCATAATAATAATGAAATTAAACAATTTCAACATCATACATTTTAACAATTGAAATAGAAGCAATGTACCCACATTAAAGACAGATCAAAAACAATTACATTTTTAAATAATGAAAATAAATTATGCAATTCTGCATGGGATGATCACAGAGTTAGAGGCCAGAGTAATCAAGCACAGTCCCTGCAATGTATGTTAGTGATTTTAGATTCAGGTCACATCATGTGCTTCCACTATTGGAGATGTCTATATCTGAAATGAATTTCATCCCCACAGTATAGGATTCACCTCACGTGTTATTACATTAATTAAATATGTATACTGTGGTATATTTAATGAGCTACGTCCATGTGGATTTGAAGGCTGTAGTGAACTGCTGAGTACTCCCTACGTCTTATCCAAAGACCGCAGTCAGATTAACAATATCCCCAAAGAATACTAATAGTTCATTGTGAATAAGCACATTATATATCACTTTGGTCATGATGATGCAGAGATCAAAGATTGTAGGAGAGTAAAGAGATGAAAAGATAATCTCAGACTGTAAGTTTGTTTAGTTTACCACAAACATCCAGAGGGCTAGTTTGACATCTTGCGTTAAAGACTTTCATTGACACAAGTAGACACATACACATAGGCAGGCAGGGAAGCAGGTACACACACGCACGCACACATGCACGCGCACACACACAAACACACACAAACACACACACAGCCCTTTAAAATAAAATGGAGGTACTTCCTTCTCCATCCTACAGGGAAAGTTTGTTTAGTATGTATCCCCAGTCTCTATCCTGGCGTCCAGGTGACCTACAAGCAGCCAGGTGACCTACAAGCAGCCAGGTGACCCACAAGCAGCCAGGTGACTTACAAGCAGCCAGGTGACCACAAGCAGCCAGTTGACCTACTATCAGCCAGGTGACCTACAAGCAGCCAGGTGACCTACAAGCAGCCTACAAGCAGCCAGGTGACCTACAAGCAGCCAGGTGACCTACAGGCAGCCAGGTGACCTACAAGCAGCCAGGTGACCAACAAGCAGCCAGGTGACCTACAAGCAGCCAGGTGACCTACAAGCAGCCAGGTGACCTACAATCAGCCAGGTGACCTACAAGCAGCCAGGTGACCTACAAGCAGCCAGGTGACCAACAAGCAGCCAGGTGACCTACAAGCAGCCAGGTGACCTACAAGCAGCCAGGTGACCTACAAGCAGCCAGGTGACCTACAAGCAGCCAGGTGACCTACAAGCAGCCAGGTGACCTACAATCAGCCAGGTGACCTACAAGCAGCCAGGTGACCTACAAGCAGCCAGGTGACCAACAAGCAGCCAGGTGACCTACAAGCAGCCAGGTGACCTACAAGCAGCCAGGTGACCTACAAGCAGCCAGGTGACCTACAAGCAGTTCCAACGGCATGTTTTAACAGCTGAATGATACCTTTCCTTCCCACTACCTCCGCCCTTCCTCTCCCCCTTCTCACACCCTCCTCACCCACCACCGTTAGTTCAAATATTCCCACACGTATTTTGTTTTGCTCCCCTCCCCTTGGGGATGACGCATTGTGTGAGTGTGTGTGTTTGTGCATGTGTGTGAGCGCACAATCAATCCCATTGAAGGTGAGAGCAGGAGGTCTGTGAAAAGCAGATAAACGAGGGAACGCCATGGGAGAATAGAAATAGTTGTTGTTTGAATTGTTTCACTGTGAGAGGGGAGGCAGGGGGAGAGGGCGGCAGAGGGAGGTGGGGGCAGGGGGAGAGTGCGGCAGAGGGAGGGGGCAGGGGAGAGGGCAGAAGGGAGAGAAAGGAGAGAAGGGGAGACGGGGGCAGGGGGCAAAGGGGAGTGGGGGAGGCTGGGGAGAGAGGCGGCAGGGGAGAGTGGGGTGGTAGTGGCAGGGGGGGCTAGAGGGGGAGAGGGCAGAAGAAGGGAGAGAAGGGGAGGCGGGGGTGGGCAGGGGGCGAAGGGGAGAGGGGAGGGGGGTCAGGGGAGAGGGGCTTTGGGAGGCAGGGAGAGGCAGGGGAGAGGTTGAGAGGGGGAGAGGGGGCAGGGAGAGGGGACAGAGGAGGCAGGGGGAGAGGGGGGAAGGGGGAGAGGGGGAGAGGGGGAAAGGGAGCTAGAGTAGAAAGCAGATAGAAGGGAGAAGGACAGGGGGAGATTTACCGGCACTAGAAGAAAACCAGGCAGAAATCCATAATGAATCTTTAAAAGAGGAGGGAAGGAAAAAGGATTATTAGGAACAGATGACCTGTTGCCTTTCTAGTGCCACCCTCACTATATCGTATGAAAGTGTTTAAATCACAAACAGCAAAGTACAATAACGTAGCTGGAGTGGCCATGTCGTTTTGGAGGCATGACGCAGTTATTGTAGCTAGAGGAAAGATAATTCAATGTACTGCTATTGCTGTGTTCCGCGTTCAGTATTCATACTTTCTGTTCCATACCGTAACTCTGAACTAGCTCTCCTCTGGATCATGAGGCGGTGTGTGTGGGTCATGTCTGTGTGTGCGTGCGTTTGTGCGTTTCTGCGTGTGTGAACCGGTATGTGAGTGCGTTTATGTGTGTTTGTGTGCGTCTGCTGATGTAACAGGCTGTAATGCTCTGTGTTGTCTACTGCTGCTGATGATTTTAGAGTGTGAGACTGTACGTGGAGGGTAGAATCACACATACAGTACTTATGATAACACATTATACACCCTCTATATAGAAGGAGAGGTCGTTATTGGACACCAAGCTGTTTGTGATTGCCTGTGGAGAGGAAAGGAGAGCACTCTGTTAAATGGCACAGTGTGTGTGTATGGTTGTGTGTGTGTGTGTGTGTGAGAGAGAGAGAGAGAGAGAGAGAGAGAGAGAGAGAGAGAGAGAGAGAGAGACAAGCCATAATAAAAGGTTCTGTCATCTCCTGTCTAGGTTCTGTCAAGCTTTGAATGCTAATGTGACCGTACAGGGACACAACACGTCCAACCAGACCAACATCCCCATCATGGCCAAACAGACCAATATCCCCATCATGGCCAACCAGACCAACATCCCCATCATGGACAACCAGACCAATATCCCCAGCATGGCCAACCAGACCAACATCCCCAGCATGGCCAACCAGACCAACATCCCCATCATGGCCAACCAGACCAAAATCCCTCCATCATGGCCAACCAGACCAACATCCCCAGCATGGCCAACCAGACCAACATCCTTCCATCATGGCCAACCAGACCAACATCCCTCCATCATGACCAACTAGACCAACATCCCGGCATGTCCAACCAGACCAACATCTCCATCATGGCCAACCAGACCAACATCTCCAGCATGACCAACCAGACCAACATCTCGGCATGTCCAACCAGACCAACATCCCCATCATGTCCAACCAGACCAATATCTCCAGCATGACCAACCAGACCAACATCTCCAGCATGACCAACCAGACCAACATCTCGGCATGTCCAACCAGACCAACATCCCCAGCATGACCAACATCCCAGTGTTCAGGCCTGCCATCAATGGACCTCAATGAGTAAAGAGCAATCTTAGCTTGGTCCCAGATC
>CM059781.1:13739484-14014484 GCA_030435695.1 Brachymystax lenok tsinlingensis
GAAAGACACACACCTGTCTATATAAGGTCCCACAGTTGACAGTAAATGTCAGAGCAAAAACCAAGCCATGAGGTCAAAGGAATTGTCCGTAGAGCTCTGAGACAGGATTGTGTTGAGACATAGACCTGGGGAAGGCTACCAAAACATTTATGCAGCATTGAATGTCTCCAAGAACCCAGTGGCCTCCATAATTATTAAATGGAAGAAGTTTGGAACCACCAAGAATCTTCCTAGAGCTGGCTGCCAGGCCAAACTGAGCAATCTGGGGAGAAGGGCCTTGGTCAGGGACGTGACCACGAACCCGATGGTCAGTCTGACAGAGCTCTAGCGTTTCTCTGTGGAGATGGGAGGACAACCATCTCTGCAGCACTCCATGAATTAGGCCTTTATGGTAGAGTGCCAGAATGCTAAGTGTCACGTCTGGAGGAAACCTGGCACCATCCCTACAACAATACATTTTAAAATAAGGCTGTATCACCAGGGTTGGGTAGGTTACTTTCTAAATGTAATCCGTTACAGTTACTAGTTACCTGTCCAAAATTGTAATCAGTAACGTAACTTTTGGGTTACCCCAAACTCAGTAACGTAATCTGATTACATTCAGTTACGTTTAGATTACTTTCCCCTTAAGAGGCATTAGAAGAAGACAAAAATGTATGTTACCAATTGAACCTCATTTATTGATTTATGCTGCAATGTTAAAATTTACATAGCTGGCCACATATTGATATTACATTTGAATTTATGCGTTGGTTATGTAGGCGTCTTCTAACCCATCGCTTTCTACTACATATAATAATATGTTTAAATTATATTTTTACATTAAAATCCTGAGTTTATCAGAATTTCAGTCATTCCAATAAATGGTATACACCTTGATCTTCAAGAATAGGACTTGGAAATATGGAAATATAGATTAGCCTGAGCATAATCCCAAAACTAAGGATTTATTAGCCAGCCCTGCTCTGTTATTTATGATTTTGTTGTCAATGAGGACTCATTGATTCGAGTTGAAAAAGAAATGCAGCGCACTCCTGAAAAGTGATATTTACATGTGAAGAATGAATGCCATATGCTGCATTTGTTATAGGCCTATTGTTTAACTTTGATATCTTGATAATATGCAGCTGTTCTAAAAGTGTAAATCCACAGATGAAACAATAACAAAATTGTCACCCCACCTCTGTTTTGATAAAACGCTGAGGGATGGGCCTGGAGAAATGTAACCACACTTGGATTAATAGACAGAGATCTGACCATCTATGATATCGAAACGATTGTTTTAACCATGTTATGAGGCTATACAGTGTTTGTTTACATTTACAATGTTTACAAACATTGGAGAAAAACAATCTTATATTGTGGGTTCTCATGGAGTGTGACTGTTGAACTAAGCTCATGAGGCATTTATAAGTTATATTCTTCAAGAATCAATGAATATACTTTATATATAATTTGTAAGTCCAAAAATGGATGTAGCAACTATAGATTGCCCCTTTAAGTCTATCAAAAGTGTGTGAGTTTAAACACGTGTCCATTAGGCATATGGATAAAAAACTATCAGCATGAATTAGATTGAGCAATAAAAGCCCCACTTTTGTTCCATAGGCTGGGATCCGCACTATGCAGCTGTTGCAAGAGCAGATTTTTTACAGGCTGTCCACTGTTTTCAAAAACAATGACTGAGAGGCAGCTTAAACTTCTTGAATTCAACCATTATTGGGTTCAAATACACATTTAGATTTGTGAACAGCCATCCACCACAACCACCGTAAGGCGCAAATAGCTAAATGAGAGAGCAGCAGTGTGATTCACATCAATGCGCTATATAGATGACAATAAGTGATATCCGTATCGCCATAGATTACACCACTGCTGTCATCCTTACCTCCAAGCATTTTTTCAAGTTGGATAATATTTGGATGCCGACAGCAGTCGTACCATTGGAAGACATGGCTTGGACTGGGGCCTACAAAAGCTCTTTCCTGCTCTTTTACCGTGATCCATCAAACACATTTGGTGTGTCATCATAGTGGTCTCTGACTTGTGGTCAGACTCGCTCAGGTGGAACAAATTTACATTTGCACCTTTTTTCAATGCTGATTTGAATGTCACTGAGAAAACAGAAGTGGCAAATATTTTTTTCTCGCAAACCTCCTTTCTGAATTTAAAAGTTATCCTCGATGTAATCATCTAGTTTTTCAAAAGTATCTGTAATCTGATTACAATATTTCTGCTGGTAACATAACTCCTTACAGTTACCGTTTTTTGTAATCCCTTACATGTAAAGGATTGCATGTAATCCATTACTTCCCAACCCTGGCTGTAACCTAACAAATTTTGAAAAAGTCAAGGGGTCTGAATACTTTCCGAAGGCACTGTACAAACCCTCTTACTGACCGTTGAGCGAGTCGCTCATGTAGATTTTGTATCTAAGGGAGTTGCATAGCTGGATGCCCACAAACTTGCGGTACCAGGTCCTCTTCACGTACTGCTTCCCGTTACACTCCGAGTAGGAATCTGCCTTGAAGGGGAACTGTGTCCAGATAGCAGCTTTACCTGGAGGCAGGAGAGAGAATATATGTAAGGATTCATGTGACACTATTGCACAGAGAACGGGACACAAACTATGGAGGAAAAATTATTCTGAACATGATTATACTGAGTCCACTCACCTGAGACATTCTCACTCACCCGAGGGTCCGCTATGGAGGAGAGAGTGAAAGAGAGAAAACATAATTAGTCACACATCAGTCCATTATTACTGCATTAATACAGTAATAAACAATACTTGCACATGGACAACATCTTAAAAACATGCTTCAGATTACCACAAAAACACATCGCATTATTCTAGTTAGCACACGAGGACCAGTGGCCTGCTGCCCTGATATAGCCAGCTACATAGTCGTGTCCCTCCCAGGGCGAAACAGTCTGATTTCACTATAGGGCAAAGAGCCTTTTGTCCTATCACTCCTCTTTATCAGTGTTGGAGATCAATTCAGCCCAGTCACATCAGTCGACTCTTATTTCTGTTTGGACACAATATTGCTTTGAATGAAGTTAGTTCATTGAGTTCATTAGTGTGCATAACGGATATGATATGAATCCCAAAATCCAGTCCATCTGTAGCTATTATATGACTATGACTATAACGTTGAAGCTGTCAAATCGTTGAGCAGCTGCTCTTGATCAATGTCGCGAAGCCACACCCTCCCTCTCAGGTTAGAAGTTCAGAACGAGAAAGTGTAGGCTATATAGAAAAAATGACGCTCAAATTGAAAATCATTAAACAAAATAATTAAGATTTCTATCAGCCTAATCGAGGTTACATCTCACATTCCAGTGTTCTAACTTGTTAACAAGGCTGCATGGGATGTATCTTAATGTGACTCTGTGCAGCCAATGGCAATGTCCCCTTTAGGTACACTGAACAAAAATATAAATGCCACATGCAACAATTTCAAAGATTTTACTGAGTTACAGTTCCTATAATGAAATCAGTCAATTTAAGTTCATTCATTAGGCCTTGATCTATGGATTTCACGAACGGGATACAGATATGCATCTGTTGGTCACAGACGTCTTAATACCAGAAATATCAGAAAAACAGTCCGTATCTGGTGTGAACACCATTTGCCTCATGCAGCGTTAAATCTCCTTTGCAGGCCTGTGGAATGTTTTCCCCCCTTGGCGGTAACTAGAACACACTGTCGAACACATTGATCCAGAACATCACAAACATGCTTAATGGGTGACATGTCTGGTGAGTATGAAGGCCATGGAAGAACTGGGACGTTTTCAGCTTCCAGGAATTGTGTACAGATCCTTGCGACATGGGGCCGTGCATTGTCATGCTGAAACATGAGGTGATGGCAGCAAATGAATGTCACGACAATGGGCCTTTAGGATCTCGTCACTGTATCTCTGTGCATTAAAATTGTCATCGATAAAATGCAATTGTGTTTGTTGTCCTTAGCTTATGCCTGCCCATACCATAACCCCACTGCCACCATGGGGCACTCAGTTCACAATGTTGACATCAGCAAACCGCTCGCCCACACAACGCTGTCTGCCATCAGCCCAGTACAGTTGAAACGCTGATTCATCCATGAAGAGCACACTTCTCCCGCATGCCAGTGGCCTTCAAAGGTGAGTATTTGCCCACTGAAGTCGGTTACGACGCCGAACTGCAGTCAAGTCAAGACCCTGGTGGGGACGACGAGCACACAGATGAGCTTCCCTGAAACGGTTTCTGCAGTTTGTGCCGAAGTTCTTCGGTTGTGCAAATCCACAGTTTCATCAGCTGTCCGGGTGGCTGGTCTCAGACGATCCCACAGATGAAGAAGCCGGATGTGGAGGTCCTGGGGTGGCGTGGTTACACGTGGTCTGCGGTTGTGAGGCCGGTTGGACATACCCAAAATCTCTAAAATGTCATTGGAGGTGGCTTATGGTAGAGAAATGTTCAATTCTCTGGAAACAGATTCCCTGCGGTCAGCATGCCAATTACAAGCTACCTCAAAACTTGAGACATCTGTGGCATTGTGTTGTGTGACAAAACTGCACATTTTAGTGGCATTTTATTGTCCCCAGCACAAAGTGTACCTGTATATTGATCATGCTGTTTAATCTTCTTCTTGTATAATGCCAGGAGCCTCTTGTGGATTTGACAGCTCTAACGTAGTTCCACCTCCGACACCGCCGAAATAACCTCTATGCGGATGTCGGCTAAAGTGGATCCGTTCTGACTTAGAATATGTGGACAACTACAAATACCTAGGTGTCTGGTTAGATTGTAAACTCTCCTTCCAGACTCACATTAAGCATCTCCAATCCAAAATTAAATCTAGAATAGGCTTCCTATTTCACAACAAAGCATCCTTCACTCACACTGCCAAACATACCCTCGTAAAACTGACTATCCTACCGATCCTCGACTTCCGGCGATGTCATTTACAAAATAGCCTCCAACACTCTACTCAACAAATTGGATGCAGTCTATCACAGTGCCATCCGTTTTGTCACCAAAGCCCCATATACTACCCACCACTGCGACCTGTACACTCTCGTCGGCTGGCCCTCGCTTCATACTCGTCGCCAAACCCACTGGCTCCAGGTCATCAACAAGTCTTTGCTAGGTAAAGCCCCCGCCTTATCTCAGCTCACTGGTCACCATAGCAGCACCCAGCCCCAGCACGCACTCCAGAAGGTATATTTCACTGGTCACCCCCAAAGCCAATTCCTACTTTGGCCACCTTTCCTTCCAGTTTTCTGCTGCCAATGACTGGAACGAACTGCAAAAATCACTGAAGCTGGAGACTCATATCTCCCTCACTAACTTTAAGCACCAGCTGTCAGAGCAGCTCACAGATCACTGCACCTGTAAATAGCCCATCCAACTACCTCATCCCCATACTGTATTTTTTTATTTACACTGCTCAAAAAAATTAAAGGGAACACTTAAACAACACAATGTAACTCCAAGTCAATCACACTTCTGTGAAATCAAACTGTCCACTTAGGAAGCAACACTGATTGACAATAAATTTCACATGCTGTTGTGCAAATGGAATAGACAACAGGTGGAAATTATAGGCAATTAGCAAGACACCCCCAATAAAGGAGTGGTTCTGAAGGTGGTGACCACAGACCACTTCTCAGTTCCTATGCTTCCTGGCTGATGTTTTGGTCACTTTTGAATGCTGGCAGTGCTTTCACTCTAGTGGTAGCATGAGACGGAGTCTACAACCCACACAAGTGGCTCAGGTAGTGCAGCTCATCCAGGATGGCACATCAATGCGAGCTGTGGCAACATGGTTTGCTGTGTCTGTCAGCGTAGTGTCCAGAGCATGGAGGCGCTACCAGGAGACAGGCCAGTACATCAGGAGACGTGGAGGAGGCCGTAGGAGGGCAACAACCCAGCAGCAGGACCACTACCTCCGCCTTTGTGCAAGGAGGAGCCCTGCCAAAGCCCTGCAAAATGACCTCCAGCAGGCCACAAATGTGCATGTGTCTGCTCAAACGGTCAGAAACAGACTCCATGAGGGTGGTATGAGGGCCCAACGTCCACAGGTGGGGGTTGTGCTTACAGCCCAACACCGTGCAGGACGTTTGGCATTTGCCAGAGAACACCAAGATTGGCAAATTCGCCACTGGCGCCCTGTGCTCTTCACAGATGAAAGCAGGTTCACACTGAGCACGTGACAGATGTGACAGAGTCTGGAGACGCCGTGGAGAACGTTCTGCTGCCTGCAACATCCTCCAGCATGACCGGTTTGGCGGTGGGTCAGTCATGGTGTGGGGTGGCATTTCTTTGGGGGGCCGCACAGCCCTCCATGTGCTCGCCAGAGGTAGCCTGACTGCCATTAGGTACCGAGATGAGATCCTCAGACCCTTGTGAGACCATATGCTGGTGCGGTTGGCCCTGGGTTCCTCCTAATGCAAGACAATGCTAGACCTCATGTGGCTGGAGTGTGTCAGCAGTTCATTGATGCTAAGGACTGGCCCGCCCGTTCCCCAGACCTGAATCCAATTGAGCACATCTGGGACATCATGTCTCGCTCCATCCACCAACGCCACGTTGCACCACAGACTGTCCAGGAGTTGGCGGATGCTTTAGTCCAGGTCTGGGAGGAGATCCTTCAGGAGACCATCCGCCACCTCATCAGGAGCATGCCCAGGCGTTGTAGGGAGGTCATTCAGGCACGTGGAGGCCACACACACTACTGAGCCTCATTTTGACTTGTTTTAAGGACATTACATCAAAGTTGGATCAGGCTGTAGAGTGATTTTCCACTTTAATTTTGAGTGTGACTCCAAATCCAGACCTCCATGGGTTGATAAATTTGATTTCCATTGATAATTTTTGTGTGATTTTGTTGTCAGCACATTCAACTATGTAAACAAAAAAGTATTAAATAAGATTATTTCATTCATTCAGATCTATGATGTGTTATTTTAGTGTTCCCTTTATTTTTTTGAGCAGTGTATTTTGACTGTATGTTTGTTTATTCCATGTGTAACTCTGTGTTGTTGTATGTGTCGAACTGCTTTGGTTTATCTTGGCCAGGTCGCAGTTGTAAATGAGAACTTGTTCTCAACTAGCCTACCTGGTTAAATAAAGGCGAAATAAAAATCTGATTGAATTGAGCACTAAACCTAACTATGACCAATATGAGGTTACCCCCTCGCAAAGTTCCACCCTGGTAAAAGTTGTCCATCTCTTCCTGGAGACTAGTGTGTGTTGTATATGGGAGTAGAGTAGAGTAATGATGAAAAGCCTGGCAGACAGACAGGACCCATAGGTCTCGACCAGACATGTCCCAGTGGTCGCCAAGTTTACCAAAATGGAAAAGGCATGTTGGAGTCATTTAACAACAGCCTCATTGCACACCTCTGACATGCTAGGCCACGCTAATAGTGAGCAGCTAATTACCTACTCACATCTATTAGCCAAAGGTTAAGCTGTACCATGAACAAGTAACTAATTAGCTACACATGTCTGAAAAGCATGTGATGTCAATGTTTTATACACCACTTGAGGTGGAGCCAAGCTAAAGCAAAGTATTCAAGTTGGAACAGTGAGATTGGTATTAGATCTAATTTACTAATTCACTGGCGCAGCTAACGGGGCTCTATAATGCCAACAGTGGGAACTGTGGTTGTAGGTCAAGGTTCTGATCTATGGTCCCTTTTGCATGGTTTCCATCAACGGTTAACATTTGGATATGGGAATGGTAAGCTGATCATAGATCCATCCATGCCCAATGGGAACTTCTATATGGAGCTGGCCTCCATTCCGGCTCCATTATGTAAGTAATCAGACATATTGGCCGCTCTGACATTGCTCATCCATATATTTATATATTCTTGATATATAGTCTTAATTCATCATCCCTTTACTTAGATTTGTGAGTATTGGGTATATGTTGTGGAATTGTTAGATATTACTGCACTGTCAGGAGCTAGAAACACAAGCATTCCGCTATACCCACAATAACTGCGAAACACTTGTATGTGACCAATAACATTTGATTTGATACAGTGGAGTCCATTTTAGCTCCACACCTACCTGACTCTGTGTTGAACGACACCGCTTCACTGGCAGGCCCTTCCCCAAGCTCATTCTTGGGTTTCACTTTGAACTGGTAACTGAAAAAGGAAAGAGAAAAAGTCAGCATGGTGTTAATCCAGCTCAGTCATTCTAAAATCTCCTTTTATATACAGAACTTTCTATTCTGATTGCCATGGTGAGATAGCTTTCCCAGCAAAGGAATTTAAATGGGAGATTCCACATCACAGGAGGCTGTTGAGGGGAGGACTGCTCATAATAATGGCTGGAATGGAGTGAATGGTGCGACGAGCCACCTGTGTTTCACGTACACAAAAAGAGTGCAGGATGGAAACCTTAGTTACACTTGTTTGCTATAATCGTAACCTTAGTGGAGTTTGAGTTTATATTCCACCCGTCTCCAACGCTATGACACTTGATATTTGTATTCTCTACAGCCTTGAGCAGAGGCCAGTGCTTGCTCATGCCCCCCCTCTCCCTTTCTCAACTTCTCCATCTCACTCTTTCTCTCTGCCTCTCTCTCCTCTTCTCTCTCTCACACACACACACACACACACACACACACACACACACACACACACACACACACACACACACACACACACACACACACACACACACACACACACACACACACACACACACACACACACACAGACTCTCTCACTTAAACACACACACATACACACATATACATTCACACTCTCTCACTTAAACAAACACATACATATACACACACACACACTTTGCTAATGGCTGTTCCATAACGTATGTGATGTTCAGATGTTGTGGTGGGTGAAACAGACCCAGCCCAGGATAAGGTTCTGGTTAATCTGGTTTATACTCTGAATCTGTAACTCCCAGCCAAGACCAGGACCAGGACCAATTCCAGGAACAGGACCAAGACCAAGACCAGGATCCAGCATAATTAGAAACACAGTGAACCTTCCCAACCCAACCCTGCTCCAGCAAGCCTCCACACACCACATAAAAACAAACACAGACACACACCTGCTCTCTGGTTTTAAATTCTCCACAGCAGTGTGAGTCTGGTTGGTAGTCAGGATGGACACCTCTTCTCCATTGGGTCCTTGGGTCCTTGAAATGACCTCATACTCTGATCAAACGAGAAGCAGAAAATGTACACAACATGTTTAATTAAATCTTTACAACCTCTTTGATATCATACATATGTGATTTATATGTGGCTTAACGAGGCAAATATAACATTTCAAGACAGGACTCTGAGGATTTGGGTGGGGTTGACAAGGACTGGGCCAATGAAAGCATTCTGTGTTGTCACAATGCTCCACCTCCACGACATGTTCTTGTTGTAGAGTTCTCCTGATGGAGCACAGATGGAGTTTCAGAATGTTATTAAAAGACCCACTGTAATAGAGTCTTATGAGTTAGGACTTCACCCTTCCATAACCTAGAGAGCTTTATGAACCTCTGGGCATGTGGTCTTACACATACACACGTATACGCACACACACACACACACGTATACGCACACACACACACACACGTATACGCACACACACACACGTATACGCGCACACAAACACACACACGTATAAACACACACACACACATATACGCACACACACACACACACACACACACACACACACACACGTATACGCACACACGCACACACGTATACGCACACACACACATATATATGCGCACACACGCGCGTATACGCATACACACACAAACACACACACACGTATAAGCACACGCACACACACGCAAACACACGTATACGCACACACACAGACGTATACGGACACACACACACAAACCTGTGGTGTCGTTGTCAGTCTTCTCCCAGTCCAGGATGATGAAGGAGGGGCATCCTTCCACGGTCACCACGGTGACGTTGGAGGGGGACGAGCGGGGGGGTGCGGTGACGTTCTGCTCCACCCCCTCCTCCTCAGGGAAGAAGCTAAGGGAGTGTGTTATGGAACACGGCTCGTCTGGCTTCTTGTCCGTCTTATAGATCACATGAGGGGCTGGAAGAGACATTAAAGGGTTGGTGCTCAAACAATGATATCTTAAAAGACACAGAACTCTGTAGGATAACATATGTCATTTAGCAGACAATTTTATCCAAAGCGACTTTCAGTAATGCGGCATGGCCTACATTTTACATACAGGTGGTCGTGGGAATTAAACCGATTATCCTGGCATTGCTAGCGGCATGCTCTAACAACTGAGCTACAGAGAATCACAATAGGATAAGGCAGAACGATTAAAAACATTGTAACTACAGATTTAGGTAAATGTTTTTTCAGTGCACTTCTAATGTACTGTCACATATTGTTCTACTTCCGGGTTCCAAACAGGAAATTAATGCAATTAATTATACATCGCATTCATTGAAACAGACCTCAAACAGCTTATGATCAGCAGTATAGTAGTATTATTGTTTACATCTCTGACATCTGTACTCCATAGACAAGAGATCTAAGAGCTGGAGCTCAGCCAAGCATCTGGATACAGACAAGACAAATCCAAAACAACTGGCGGTAAGAGGAAGCACGAAAGGCTATTGTACTCCAGGCTATTGTCCTTGTGATCCTCCAGTCCCTGTCCACCGTGAGTTTAGTCATGGGTGATGCATGTGTCCTTACCTACGAAGCGCTTCTTGCCCAAGGCGTCCACTTCCGAAGCAGGCAGAGAGCTGAACACAGAGGAGTTGTCACCCGTCTCATTACGAGTGGCTACAGAGAGATGGAGAGACGGATGATGAGATTGAGAAACAACAAAGTGTGTGTGTGCATGCTATAAGAGTACTGAGATGATATGTCAACATTCCCTGGCAGATCTTTGTCCTCCATCTCTGGCTCAGTCCTACAGTCAGCACCTTCTTCGGTCTCTGTCTCTCTCTCTCTCTCTCTCTCTCTCTCTCTCTCTCTCTCTCTCTCTCTCTCTCTCTCTCTCTCTCTCCTCTCTCTCTCACACATGCCACTGAACTCAGATAATCTCTCACACTATTATACTCAGAAGTAGCATGATTCAAACACACACATGTATATGGTCACACATAGGTACACACATTAACGCACACTGGCTAGATTTGAGAAGTAGATGTCTTACTCTGGTTGGAAAGCAATGTGTATCTGAGAGTGGTGGAAATCAAGCTAAATTCTGGAATGTGGTCAAATCTTTGAAACCAAACTCCACCCCCTCATTGCCCTAACAGGTTATGACAGCCTCTGGTCCCAGAACAGTGAGAAGAAAAAAAATAACCAACTGTAGGCTAAGAACTTCCAATTATATTCCCAATGTTTCAGCAGCTACGCTTGTCTTAAATTATGTGTTAAATTGCCTAGATCATAGGCATCACTGTGCTGCCATATTTATAGACCCACAGTGTATCTAAGGACGTTGATACTGTCCAAAAGTTGTCTGAAATGGGCCTCGACCAGGCGTCTTGCAAATGGTTTGGGAACTATCTGTCAGACAGGACACGTGTGCTTTTTGATGGTGTCAAGTCAAGTTTCCTCAATACTACTAAAGGTGTCCCGCAGGGGTCGATTTTGGGACCTGTCCTCTTTACTATTTAAATAAATAATATTGGTCTATCTGCAAAATCCTGTAACATTCATCTGTATGAAGATGACACATTTGTATGCTATTGCCCCTACTGCTGACCAGGCTGTTAAAGCTGCAATCTGATTTCGTTGCCTTACAGAAAGCCCTTGTTGATTTAAAATTGGTACAAAGTATATGTTGTTTTCACAATTTTGACAAACTGACTTGTTTGAAAAGTGGCATCCTATGACGGTGCCACATTGAAAGTCACTGAGCTCTTCAGTAAGGCCAGTCTACAGCCAATGTTTCTCTATGGAGATTGCATGGCTGCTCCATTTTATACACGTCAGCAATGGGTGTGGCTGAAATAGCTGAATCTACTATTTTGAGGGGTGTCAACATACTTCTATAGAGTGCCTACCGAAAGTATTCAGACCCCTTCCCTTTTTCCACATTTTGTTACGTTACAGCCTTATTCTAAAATGGATTAAATAAATTACTTTCCTCATCAATCTACACAATACCCCATAATGACAAAGCGAAAACAGGTTTTTAGACATTTTTACAAATGTATTAACAATAGAAACAGAAATACCTTATTAACAAAAGTATTCTGAACATGTGCTATGAGACAAAACATTGAGCTCCGGGACATCCTGTTTCCATTGATCATCCTTGAGATGTTCCTACAACTTGATTGGAGTCCACCTGTGGTAAATTCAATTGATTGGCCATGATTTGGAAAGGCACACACCAGTCTATATAAGGTCCCACAGTTGACAGTACATGTCAGGGCAAAAACCAAGCCATGAGGTTGAAAGAATTGTCCGTAGAGCTCCGAGACAGGGTTGTGTCGAGGCATAGATCTGGGGAAGGGTACCAACAAATTTCTGCAGGATTGAAGGTTCCAAAGAACACACTGGCCTCCATCATTCTTAAATAGAAGAAGTTTGGAACCACAAAGACTCTTCCTAGAGCTGGTCGCCCGGCGAAACTGAACAATCGGGGGAGAAGGGCCTTGGTCAGGGAGGTGACCACGAACCCGATGGACACTCTGACAGAGCTCCAGAGTTCCTCTGTGGAGATGGGAGAACATTCCAAAAGGACAACCATATCTGCAACACTCCACCAATCAGGACTTTATAGTAGAGTGGCCAGACGGAAGCCACTCCTCAATAAAAAGCACATGACAGCCCACTTGGAGTTTGCCCAAAGGCACCTAAAGACTTATCTGATTATCTGGTCTGATGAAACCAGTATTGAACTCTTTGGCCTGAATGCCAAGTGTCATATCTGGAGGAAACCTGGCACCATCCCTACGGTGAAGCATGGTGGTGGCACCAACATGATGTGGGGATGTTTTTCAGCAGCAGGGACAGGGAGACTAGTCAGGATTGAAGGAAAGATGAATGGAGCAAAGTACAGAGAGATCTTGGATGAAAACCTGCTCCAGATTGCTCATGACCTCAGACTGGGGCAAAGGTTCACTTTCCAACAGGACAATGCAGGAGTGGCTTCGGGAAAAGTCTCTGAATGTCCTTGAGTGGCTCATCTAGAGCTTGGATCGAACATCTCCAGAGAGACCTGAAAATAGCTGTGCAGCGAACCTCCCCATCCAACCTGACAGAGCTTGAGAGGATCTGCAGTGAAGAACGGGAGAAACTAACCAAATACAGGTGTTCCAAGCTTCTAGCGGTATACCCAAGAAGAATCAAGGCTGTAATCGCTGCCAAAGGTTCTTCAACAAAGTACTGAGTGAAGGGTCTGAATACTTATGTAAATGTAATATTTCCGGTTTGAAGTTTTTGTAAATTTGCTAACATTTCTAAAAACCTGTTTTTACTTTGTCATTATGGGGTATTGTGTGTAGATTGATGATGGGAGAAAAATCTGTAAAAATTCAAAGGGTCTGAATACTTTCCGAATGCACTGTATTTATATAGTGTATATTCTTAGAAACACAATCACTGAACCGAACCGTTCAAGGCTGGGGCGATGGTTGTGGTCTTTTGTTTGGAGGGCTTAGTCGTAACCAGAGGGAAGGGCTTCAAGATGGATGCCTTGTCTCCCAGCTTCAGGTCTATGGGCTTATCTGAGGACAGAGGGGGAGAGAACACAGCTCAGTCATATTAGCTACAGATGCAGTTGTGGTCATCTGCTACCCAGCCAGGTGTATCTCTAAGAGGTTTTCCTGCTGAAGGAAAATATATTAAATATGTGTGTTGCATAATTGTGTTGGTGTTATGTCAGAGAAGTGAGTCAGAACAACACACACATACTGCACACATACACACAGGCACACAAGAACACACATGCACACATACATACTGGCAGGTGCGCACTCACACACACACACACTCACACAAAGTTGTTGCGTTTAAAGCTGTGTGTGTATTCTTCAGAGAAGTGCAAGGCACTTTAGAAGGAAGAAACATCAAAATGATGACAAAATGAAGACGTCGGGGAAACTTTGGTGAAGTGTTGCTTTAACAGAACTCAAAGTATTCAGCAGCCAAAACAGTTGTCAGTTCTGCCCTCACCCTTGTCCCCTGTTTTCCCCACCAGGTTGGGCCTCTTGTTGACAGGAAGAGAGGGACGCAGGACTGCAGGGGAGCCTGGGAAATAGAGGCCACAGCAGGGTTAGGAAATACATATTTGGAGGCTGCTGGAGTGCACTGTTGAGAGGCCTACTAACTCATAACTGAGGATGGATATTGTGCTTTTGAAAAAACAGTGGAATACTTTTCAAGAGGGATGAAGAAGAGAGAAGCCGCAGTGTCAACTGAACCACTGGACAGGAGATGGTGATGGACAGAAGCAATTCCATACAAACAGGCCCATTAGATTGGACTTGTAAAAAAAAGGATGTTGAGAATTCCTACTACATTGCACAGCCATAGGCTATGAGTAACACCACATCAACTCTTAATAACCTTGGACTATAAACCTAGCTGTCACATAAAAAACACAAGAGCAGCCATAAGAAGAAACCTAAAAACCACATGAGGATTCAAAGAAATGGTCAGCAAGACTGAGGCCTAGATTCAATCAGATCAAGCATTTACCGGCGATAGCCGACACATACAGCGCCTTCGGAATGTTTTCAGACCCCTTGACTTTTTCCAAATTTTGTTAGGTTACAGCCTTATTCAGAAATGTATTAAATCATCAATCTACACACAATACCCCATAATGAAAAAGCAAAAACTGGATTTTAGAAATGTTTGCTAATAAAAATAAATGAAATATCACAATTACATAAGTATTCAGACCCTTAACTCAGTACTTTGTTGAAGCCCCTTCGGGCAGCAATTACAGCCTCGAGTCTTCTTGGGTATGACGCAAGAAGCTTGGCACACCTGTATTTGAGTAGTTTCTCCCATTCTTCTCTGCAGATCCTCTCAAGCTCTGTCAGGTTGGATGGGTAGGTTCTATTTTCAGGTCTCTCCGGAGAATTCTGGTCCGGGCTCTGGCTGGGCCACTCAAGGACATTCAGAGACTTGTCCCGAAGCCATTCCTATGTTGTCTTGGCTGTGTGCTTAGGGTCGTTGTCCTGTTGGAAGGTGAACCTTTCTGAGGTCCTGAGCGCTCTGGAGCAGGTTTTCATCAAGGATCTCTCTGTACTTTGCTCTGTTCATCTTTGCCTCGATCCTGAAAACATCCACACAGCATGATGCTGCCACCCCATGCTTTTTTTGTAAAAAAAAAAACAACCTTTATTTAACTAGGCAAGTCAGTTAAGAACAAATTCTTATTTTCAATGATAGCCTAGGAACAGTGGGTTACCTGCCTTGTTTAGGGGCAGAACAACAGATTTTTACCTTGTCAGCTCAGGGATTTGATCTTGCAACCTTTTGGTTACTAGTGCAATGCTCTAACCACTCGGCTACCTGCCGCCCCAAGAGGGCCAAAGGATGATCAATGGAAACAGGATGCACCTGAGTTCAATTTCGAGTCTCATAGCAAAGGGTCTGAATATTTACGTAAATAAGGTATTTCATTTTTCTTATTTTAGAAATTTGCTAAAATGTCTAAAATCCATTTTTCGCTTCGTCAATATGGGGTATTGTGTGTATATTGATGAGGAAAAAAAACATTTAATCCATTTTAGAATAAGGTCATAACATCACAAAATGTTGAAAAAGGGAAGAGGTCTGAATGCTTTCCAATTGCACTGTATGTTGCAACAAGCATAACAGTAATTATGTATATCAGTGGAAAATATTTTCTCTGGGAATATTGTTCTGGGCAAACCTAAAGCACAGTGTTTTGAATAGTGTTTTTCACTGTCTTGCCAGAGGATTCTGACAGAAACCAGCACACACAACAATCTACTGCTGGTAAAGCTCACACTTCAAAACAGTGTGTGTGTGTGTATGTTTGTTTGTGTGTGTTTATGTGTGTTTAAGTGCGTGGGAGCATGTGTGTCACTGCTGTTGTAAAACAGTGCAGCGGTTAGGTGTTTGTCACACAAAGAGACCAGTGAGTGTTTTGTGGGGTGTTGTGAGTAATCTGGTTCTCCCATAGCCAGCTGCAGGGTTCAGGATGATAAACAGAGCTTCCTCATGACATCACACCTTACGTTCCCATAACGCTGATCCCCATCACCCAATGAGCAATCAACAGAAGTTTTAGAAAGAGGTATTTAAGGAGCCACAAGCTTTTACACACAGACACATTTTCTTTGGCTGAAAGCGACACTGTGGCTCTCCAGGACTTTCCCACGCTTGGCATCAAGTTCTACTTATCCTTGTCTGGTCTCCGTAGCCCCATTGAGGTTGGAGCTCAGTCGGATTTACCCCTGAAAGAGTGGCAGGCATGCAGGGTCAGATCCAACTGGGCCAGGGGGTTGACACAAACCAAGTTAATATTTATGAATGTGTAACACAACCACTAATCATTCTCTTGAGATAAGAGTGGGTGGGCCAAGTGTAAATGACATGACATGACATGGGTCCTCCTGGGCTGCACGCTGGGTGGTCAGAGCTATAGACATAGGCTACAGTGAATAGAATGAACCAGTCTCCCAAGCATTCAAAGAACTGCCACAATCACGCTCAGATAGTGTCTACCACATCAAAGCCAACGGTATGGAGAGATGACGCATGTCCGGTAAGTGCATTTACTCAATGAGACCTGAAATAGGGTTGCCAACCC
Organism: Brachymystax lenok tsinlingensis; assembly: GCA_030435695.1. Lineage (NCBI taxonomy): Eukaryota > Metazoa > Chordata > Actinopteri > Salmoniformes > Salmonidae > Brachymystax > Brachymystax lenok. The sequence goes on from CM059781.1 coordinate 13,756,256, forward strand.
TCTCAGTTTGTCCAGGAGTAAAGATATTCAGGGAGAATATCCTGAACTGGATTGCTTAATAGTAGATCTGAGTTCAGTCTGAGTGGCCTGTTCTGAGTTTGATACTCATCACAGTCTTCATCACAGAGCTTTGTCCCTAAAATTAGTAAACAGCCTGCTAAAGCTCCAACAGACTTTAAAAGAACATCATTTAGAGGGAGTCTGAACTGGCATCTGCCTTATTCCCTGGGTTGTGTTTAGCTTGATCCTATTCGTAGTTTCTGGAATAGTAACAATACAGGGATTGTGAAGAATTTTGGCTTGGCTGTAGCAGAGGAATAATTGAGAACAGGTTTCTTGCTTTTCATATAAAAGATATAAGAACATGCATAAAATGTTATGGTGTCTTGGGGGTCTATTCAATCATCTCTGCTTTAGGTGACATCCACATAGCGGCTGTTTTGGCGGTGTCGGAGGTGAAACTGCGTTATAGCTGTTAAATCCACAAGCTGCTCCTGTGGCATTATACCTAAAGCGGACATTGGCATTGGCTGCAGGGAGTCACATTAAGAGAAATCCCTGCAGACTTTTTTTTACAAGTTCGAACACTGGAATGTGAGACGTAATGAACAACTCGATTAGCCTGATAGAAATCCTCATTATTTAGTTGAATGATTTTCAAATTGAGCGTAATTTTTTCTACAGTAAATAGACTACACTTTCTTGTTCTGAAGTGGGACGGTGTGGCTTTGTGACAATAATCAAGAGCAGTTGCTCATTGATTTGACAGCTGCAGTTTCACCTTGAATGCAGTTCCACTTCTGACACCGCCAAAACATTTCTGCAGGATTGAAGGTCCCCAAGAACACCTCAATCAATCTTAAAATGTCCTGCGTCCCTCTCTTCCTGATCAAGAACCCGATGGTCAGGCTGACGGAACTCTAGAGTTCATCTGTGGAGATGGGAAATCCTTCCAGAAGGACAAGCATCTCTGTAGCACTCCACCAATCTGGCCTTTATGGTAGAGTAGCCAGACTGAAGCCACTCCTCAGTAAACGGCACATGACAGCCCACTTGGAGTTTTCCAAAAGGCAAGGCCCACACCTGTCTATATAAGGTCCCACAGTTGACAGTGCATGTCAGAGCAAAAATCAAGCCATGAGGTGGAGGTAATTGTCCGTAGAGCTCCGAGACAGGATTGTGTTGAGGCACAGATCTGGGGAAGGCTACCAAAAAAAGGGAGAACCTTCCAAAAGGACAAACGTCTATTCAGCAATCCACCAATAAGGCCTTTATGGTAGAGTGGCCAGACAGAAGCCACTACTCTGTAAAAGGCACATGACAGCCCGCTTGGAGTTTGCCAAAAGGCACCTAAAGGACTCTCAAACCATTAGAAACTAGATTCTCTGGTCTGATGAAACCAAGATTGAACTATTTGGCCTGAATGCCAAGTGTCACGCTTGGAGGAAACCTGGCACCATCCCTACGGTGAAGCATGGTGGTGGCAGCATCATGTTGTGGGGATGTTTTTCAGCGGCATGGACTGGGAGAATAGTCAGGATTGAGGCAAAGATGAATAGAGCAAAGTACAGAGATATCTTCGATGAAAACCTGGTTCAGTGAGTTCAGGACCTCAGACTGGGGCAAAGGTTCACCTTCCAAGAGGACAACAACCCTAAGCACACAGCCAAGAAAACGCAGGAGTGGCTTCAGGACAAGTCTCTGAATGTCCTTGAGGGGCCCAGCCAGAGCCTGGACTTTAACCTGATCGGTACGCCTCTGGAGAGAACTGAAAATATCTGTGCAGCGAACCTCCCCCAAGAGGACCTGCAGAAAAGAATGGGAGAAACTCCCAAAATGCAAGTGTACCAAACTTGTAGCGTCATACCCAAGAAGACTCAAGGCTGTAATCACTGCCAAAGGTGCTTCGACAAAGTACTGAGCAAAGGCTCTGAATACTTATGTAAATGTAATTTTTGTTTTCTATAAATTTGCAAAAATGTCTAAAAACAAGTTTTTGCATTGTCATTATGGGGTATTGTGTGTAGATTTATGAGGGAAAAATACAATTGAAGCAATTTTATAATAAGGCTGTAACGTAACAACATTTGGAAAAAGTCAAGGGGTCTGAATACTTTCCGAATGCACTGCATACTGGAGAAACTCAATGTCACTATCCACTCTCAAAGCAGAGGGCTCAAAACAATGTAAGGCCTATATAAACTATATAGACCACATTCACAGTTGAACAACATCAAATCAAACATGAGATGTGCAATGTGCAAGACATTGAGGTACAGAACACAGATATGACCAATCCATCCAGTGTGGAATTCACCCTGAGAAACACATGCTTCAGGAGGTGGATGGGACCATAGAAATAGGAGACAGATAAGCCCAAGACAGACATACACCACTGACAGACAGACAGACACCACTGACTGACCGTTTAGACACATAAAATTCGCAACTACATCAATGATTTACTTTTGCAGTTCATAAGAAACCAAAAAGTGCAAATATTGGAATAACGTTGCTGTGGGGACATTTGAAATGTAATATTTTTTCATTGGTAGTTCAGATTGGTTTTTGTAGACAAAGTGTGTTTTTAATTCTGTAGAGCTGCATCCTGCAAGCCCTAAAGCTCCTTGATGACCTCTGAAACTCTGCCAGTTTCACAGAAACACACACACCAGCTGAGACTGAAGCAGAAACTGAAGCCAACAGCTGGTTATAGTGAAATATAGGTGTGGACATCCGTGACTGTGGTCATTTTTGGCTTGAGATGTAACACATTTTCGAGCAAATCATGCATTGATGTCAACGGGAGATTTGTGCGAAAATTCTAACCATGCTCCCAGATATCAAGTTACTGTAAGATACAGTATTTTATGACCTGAACAACAGGTCTAGGATCAGACTGTAGTGATACGATCAGAGGGGGAAGATTTTTCTTTAGTCTCAGTCTTAATGACAGTCAAAATGTGGACAAACACTCCATTAGATTCAGACCCACACCAACAATAACAGGCACAACACGCAAATGGATGGTGATGCTGTCAGACAGACATGATGCCCAATAAGAATGGACAGTCACGCAGACAAACAGACAAGCTTGCCAATCTTAGGACAGGACAAGCTGTTGTGGCTTAAGCGCATGGAGGGCTCGCTGCGGGGAACATAAAAGAAAATGGCGTCTCTCGGGGGAGATGGGTTAGTGGGTGAGAGACACTGAGAAGTAACGATCATCTCTGTTTTTTACCCAGTCGGTTTCCGGACCAGACTGCAGGTTTTGGAATAGCAAGACCCTTGTGGTGCTCCCCGTCGGCTGTTGGAGGGAGAAGAGGGCTCATTAAATTAAACATGTCTGCACACCTAGAAAACACGCTAAAGACATGCTAGGAACACACGAGAGGACACCAACAACAAGACTAAAAGTGGATAACATAATCTCATCTGAAAACACTGTCTCTTAAAAGTAAATGGTCAGATCAGTCTGGTGTTTGGGATGATTTGAAGCCAGTTTTTCTACACATTCTTTGACCCACACTGTGGACCAAGACCACATGACACCCAGATTGATTTGTGAGAGGAAAGAGAGAGCGAGAGAGAGAGAGAGAGAGAGAGAGAGAGAGAGAGAGAGAGAGAGAGAGGTGAGACCTGAGCTAGTGGTGAGGATAGAGGGAGGAAGATAAGGAAGAGGAAGAGGAAAACATTGCTCCATTACCCTCACGTGTGACGGAGGTGAGGGGGGAAGTGGTGTTTTTGTTCCTGGGTAGAGAGAGAGGTCTGATGCTGTTAGGGGTGGAGTAGAGAGAAACGCGACCACGAGGCAACGTCGTGTTCCTGGCTGCCGTGGCAACGGCAGAGCCTATAGAAGAGCGAGGCTCAGTGGTGGTCAAAGGTCTCAGGAAGCTGGTACCTATATGAACAGAGAGAGGGGCAGTAAGAGGGGTTAGAGAGAGAAGTGGTCCAATCCCATGGAGACAAGGTTCAAAGGTCATTCAGGTGAGATGGTAGGAGCCCTGGATGGAAAAACAAATGAATGAGTGCAGACGAGGAAAGGAAGAGTGAAGTGAAAAGAATGGATGGAGATACAAAACAAAACTTTGGTTGAACTGCCCTTTTCTTTTCCATGAAAGATGGATGATTTAATGCCAGTGAGACCAGACTATCCAGCGTCTGGAAAGATCAGGAATGGGGTGAGTGTGGTGGAGTAAGGATGAGATGGATAGGCAAGGGTGATGGAGAGATGCAGGGGTTTAGGTGTACAGTTTGTTGTAATGGGATGGTAGGAGGGAGAAGGGGTTCAGAGTGCAACACAGACAGCTTCAACCAATAGTAACAGTGTGCGGACTGATGAAAATAGTATTATGGGTAAGCTATGAGGTCATCCAATAATTTGGAGAGCAGACATGACCAATGAGAGCTTTGGGTTTCATGAGGTTGGATGACAACAGAGATGGTGATAGGACAAAATGGTGTCATCGTTACCCCGGGTGTTACTATTGGCCCTCTCAATGGCGAGGGCGGGTCTTGGCAGAGGTTGTCCCACCTGATATTGGCTGGGAGCTGTGTGAGAGAGAACTTTATTTTTTATCAGAGGATTGGACTCAATGATCCATTATAAATGTTTTTATTTCTCTGTTACAGCCTAGGTGAGTGGAGAGAGCAGGGTCTTTACCCGTGGGGGTCTGTAGGTTCTGGGTGACCTTAGCAGGTTGTTGGGGCTGGGCCTGAGGCTCTGGCTGGGGTCTGACCTGTTGGGGTCTGGCCTGTCGGGGTCTGGGCTGTTGGGGCTGGGCCTGAGGTTGGGCCTGAGGTTGGGCCTGAGGCTGGGCCTGAGGCTGAACCTGTTGGGGTCTGGCCTGTTGGGGTCTGGCCTGTTGGGGTCTGGCCTGTTGGGGTCTGATCTGTTGGGGTCTGGCCTGTTGGGGCTGGGCCTGAGGCTGGGCCTGAGTCTCGGGCTGGGGTCTGGCCTGTTGGGGTCTGACCTGTTGGGGTCTGGCCTGTTGGGGCTGGGCCTGAGGCTGGGCCTGAGTCTCGGGCTGGGGTCTGGCCTGTTGGGGTCTGGCCTGTTGTGGCTGGGCCTGAGGCTCGGGCTGGGGTCTGGCTTGTTGCGGTCTGGCTTGTTGGGGTATGGCCTGTTGGGGTCTGGGCTGTTGGAGCCTGCCCTGGGCCGGTCCCCTGTGTCTCTCTTCGTTACGATGGGGGTTAGGCGCAGGGGCCATGGGGGAGGCCAGGGGAAAGGTGGGGGCATGGGGGAGGGTGGGGGAGGGTAAGGGGAGGGTGGGGAGGCAAGGGGGACAGTGGGGGAAGCATGGGGCGGTGGGGGAGGCACGGGGGACGGTGGGAGAGGCACGGGGGAGGGTGGGAGAGGCACGGGGGAGGGTGGGGGCGGCACGGGTGATGTCCACGGAGGGAGAGGAGGCAGATCTGATCTGGTCTGCTCGTCCTGGAGTGGGTGAGAGAGGAGAGTAGAACATTGAGGCCATAGAAATATGTTTTATAGAACATACAGCACACCAAGGACAGGTCTTTGACACTGGAAAAATAAATATTTAAATGGATTAGAAAAACTATAGAATCCATTGACAGATAAAATAGAAGAACCATAGAGAATAGATAGCAATGCTCCCTGATAACCAGAATAATATGGGTTTACGACTTGGGCTGGGGAGAGCTTATCCTGGACCTCAACCAGAACATAACAGAAATAAACCTTTACCTGGCATGAGGTTGATACAGAGGGTTTGATTTCAAAGGAGCTGAGCCCATATGGAGCGGTTTGAAGTGTAAAGAACGTGTTACTACACACAGAAGCAGCTACCAGGCTATCAGGACAAGGACAACTCTGAGTGACTGCTGTCCAAAATGCATTTGTCTGTGTGCTTTTGGAGGACTGTGAACCATGAGGTTTTAACAGGGTGAGGGTTGATCACCAAGTGTTAGGATTTTAACGACCATCTCTAATTGATTGTTAAAGCCAATCAGGTACTTTACCTCGACTCCCAGAGGGAGAGAAAAGAGGGAATATAGAAAGAAAGGGAGATGGAGATGGAGAGAGAGAGAGAGAGAGAGAGAGAGAGAGAGAGAGAGAGAGAGAGAGAGAGAGAGAGAGAGAGAGAGAGAGAGAGAGAGAGAGAGAATGAGTTGGAATGTTGTAGAGGAGTAGATAACATGACATTCCGGGGTTTTTGTGTCACTTCTCAAGTTTATGGCCATGTAATATTGATGCTACCACAGTTAAGGCCAGGTAGAATGGGCTTTTGAGGGCTGGTTGTGGTGTAATTATGCAATAAACTTAATGAGGGAACAGCACATTTCCAATAAGTGTATTGTGTTTATTAAAGACATGCTCCGGTGCTTTAGGGACTAAGAAAGCATTTTTTAAACCTCCCGCTTTGGGCTGGATGTGTCTATGTGTAGTTCATACATGCATAATATATGAGCAGAATTACTGTCTTACCTCAATTAGCCACGAAATCCCTATTTTGGTGACTGTTATTTATAAACTGTGCCGTGCCATTTTCCTTACATTTCCCACCACGTGGGCCAGCCCCCTAGCAATTCGAGTTCTAGCCAATGAGCTTCAGCCCTTTGAATTTAAGTGACAGCTAGCAAGAGGCCTGCCCAGCATTATCCAATGAGGTTGCAGGGCAGGCCCAACAGCTCAGTAGATACAACAGACAGAGAGAGAGAGATGCCGATTTCAAGTGCTAGTCGGAAAAAGGAAACTCTGAAATTGTCGACATGCTAACTGGTTGTAGTTACACACGTACCACATTCAACGAATCAGCAAGTGAGAAATGTTCCCTAGTTCCGACTAGCATATGAACACTGCAATAGAGAGAGCAACGACGTGGTGCACATATCTGCACATATGTGACATAATAGGCCATTTTCTGGGACCACTTTTGTCTCATGAGTGATATTTTAAGAACTGCTGTCTAAAATAAATAAAGGGAACACTTAAACAACACAATGTAACTCCAAGTCAATCACACTTCTGTGAAATCAAACTGTCCACTTAGGAAGCAACACTGATTGACAATAAATTTCACATGCTGTTGTGCAAATGGAATAGACAACAGGTGGAAATTATAGGCAATTAGCAAGACACCCCCAATAAAGGAGTGGTTCTGAAGGTGGTGACCACAGACCACTTCTCAGTTCCTATGCTTCCTGGCTGATGTTTTGGTCACTTTTGAATGCTGGCGGTGCTTTCACTCTAGTGGTAGCATGAGACGGAGTCTACAACCCACACAAGTGGCTCAGGTAGTGCAGCTCATCCAGGATGGCACATCAATGCGAGCTGTGGCAACATGGTTTGCTGTGTCTGTCAGCGTAGTGTCCAGAGCATGGAGGCGCTACCAGGAGACAGGCCAGTACATCAGGAGACGTGGAGGAGGCCGTAGGAGGGCAACAACCCAGCAGCAGGACCACTACCTCCGCCTTTGTGCAAGGAGGAGCACTGCCAGAGCCCTGCAAAATGACCTCCAGCAGGCCACAAATGTGCATGTGTCTGCTCAAACGGTCAGAAACAGACTCCATGAGGGTGGTATGAGGGCCCAACGTCCACAGGTGGGGTTGTGCTTACAGCCCAACACCGTGCAGGACGTTTGGCATTTGCCAGAGAACACCAAGATTGGCAAATTCGCCACTGGCGCCCTGTGCTCTTCACAGATGAAAGCAGGTTCACACTGAGCATGTGACAGACGTGACAGAGTCTGGAGACGCAGTGGAGAACGTTCTGCTGCCTGCAACATCCTCCAGCATGACCGGTTTGGCGGTGGGTCAGTCATGGTGTGGGGTGGCATTTCTTTGGGGGGCCGCACAGCCCTCCATGTGCTCGCCAGAGGTAGCCTGACTGCCATTAGGTATCGAGATGAGATCCTCAGAACCCTTGTGAGACCATATGCTGGTGCGGTTGGCCCTGGGTCCTCCTAATGCAAGACAATGCTAGACCTCATGTGGCTGGAGTGTGTCAGCAGTTCCTGCAAGAGGAAGGCATTGATGCTAAGGACTGGCCCGCCCGTTCCCCAGACCTGAATCCAATTGAGCACATCTGGGACATCATGTCTCGCTCCATCCACCAACGCCACGTTGCACCACAGACTGTCCAGGAGTTGGCGGATGCTTTAGTCCAGGTCTGGGAGGAGATCCCTCAGGAGACCATCCGCCACCTCATCAGGAGCATGCCCAGGCGTTGTAGGGAGGTCATTCAGGCACGTGGAGGCCACACACACTACTGAGCCTCATTTTGACTTGTTTTAAGGACATTACATCAAAGTTGGATCAGGCTGTAGTGTGGTTTTCCACTTTAATTTTGAGTGTGACTCCAAATCCAGACCTCCATGGGTTGATAAATTTGATTTCCATTGATAATTTTTGTGTGATTTTGTTGTCAGCACATTCAACTATGTAAACAAAAAAGTATTTAATAAGATTATTTCATTCATTCAGATCTATGATGTGTTATTTTAGTGTTCCCTTTATTTTTTTGAGCAGTGTATATACAAAAGTACCGGAGAATCTCTAAGATATTTCAGGGATGACGTTGAGAGTATAGTGTCCTTTTTCTGACGTTTAGCTAACACTTGTTCAAGAGGGATAACAGAAACGATAGAATGATGTGAATAAAGAAAGGATAGAAGGGACATACAGTCAGAGTACTGTATGTATCATTCCAGGCTGTATCACAACCGGCCGTGATTGGGAGTCCCATAGGTCGGCGCACAGTTGGCCCAGCGTCGTCCGGGTTAGGGCTTGGCCAGGGTAGGCCGTCATTGTAAATAAGAATTTGTTCTTAGCTGACTTGCCTAGTTAAATAAAGGTTAAATAAACAAAATATTTAAAAAAAAAATACAAATAAAAAGAGTACACTATGAGAAACAAGAACATTTTATGATAGATCTGTGAGGCTCTGTTCCTGTTGGAAAGAAAGTGGAGTAATTTTGTAACATGATACATTATCATGCAGACTGGACTGAACACCTTCTAGACTGTAACTTACTACTTTATCATGCAGACTGGACTGAACACCTCTTAGACTGTAACTTACTACTTTATCATGCAGACTGGACTGAACACCTTCTAGACTGTAACTTACTACTTTATCATGCAGACTGGACTGAACACCTCTTAGACTGTAACTTACTACTTTATCATGCAGACTGGACTGAACACCTTCTAGACTGTAACTTACTACTTTATCATGCAGACTGGACTGAACACCTTCTAGACTGTAACTTACTACTTTATCATGCAGAATGGACTGAACACCTCTTAGACTGTAACTTACTACTTTATCATGCAGACTGGACTGAACACCTTCTAGACTGTAACTTACTACTTTATCATGCAGACTGGACTGAACACCTTCTAGACTGTAACTTACTACTTTATCATGCAGACTGGACTGAACACCTCTTAGACTGTAACTTACTACTTTATCAAGCAGAATGGGCTGAACACCTCTTAGACTGTAACTTACTACTTTATCATGCAGACTGGACTGAACACCTTCTAGACTGTAACTTACTACTTTATCATGCAGACTGGACTGAACACCTCTTAGACTGTAACTTACTACTTTATCATGCAGACTGGACTGAACACCTTCTAGACTGTAACTTACTACTTTATCATGCAGACTGGACTGAACACCTTCTAGACTGTAACTTACTACTTTATCATGCAGACTGGACTGAACACCTTCTAGACTGTAACTTACTACTTTATCATGCAGACTGGACTGAACACCTTCTAGACTGTAACTTACTACTTTATCATGCAGACTGGACTGAACACCTCTTAGACTGTAACTTACTACTTTATCATGCAGACTGGACTGAACACCTTCTAGACTGTAACTTACTACTTTATCATGCAGACTGGACTGAACACCTCTTAGACTGTAACTTACTACTTTATCAAGCAGAATGGACTGAACACCTCTTAGACTGTAACTTACTACTTTATCATGCAGACTGGACTGAACACCTTCTAGACTGTAACTTACTACTTTATCATGCAGACTGGACTGAACACCTCTTAGACTGTAACTTACTACTTTATCATGCAGACTGGACTGAACACCTCTTAGACTGTAACTTACTACTTTATCATGCAGACTGGACTGAACACCTCTTAGACTGTAACTTACTACTTTATCATGCAGACTGGACTGAACACCTCTTAGACTGTAACTTACTACTTTATCATGCAGACTGGACTGAACACCTCTTAGACTGTAACTTACTACTTTATCATGCAGACTGGACTGAACACCTCTTAGACTGTAACTTACTACTTTATCATGCAGACTGGACTGAACACCTTCTAGACTGTAACTTACTACTTTATCATGCAGACTGGACTGAACACCTCTTAGACTGTAACTTACTACTTTATCAAGCAGAATGGGCTGAACACCTTCTAGACTGTAATATTCTACTTTATCATGCAGACTGGACTGAACACCTTCAACACTGGCTAAAAGCAAAGCACCATGGGTTAAAATAATCATTCTAAATGAACAGTTGTGTGTAGAATGTTCTAAAAGTCTTGAAATCAACAGATGAATGAATGTGGGATACATATGGTACAAGATGCTGATGGATGTTTGGACAGATAGCAACAAAATGAGACAAAGATTGAGGAAGAGAGAGAAAGACGATTGACTTGTTTGTGGGACGTGACTGATGAGAAACATATTGAGTGAACAAGCAGCGCTTATGCAATACGCTCAGAAATTCAAGGGTCGTTCTCACCTGTACCAACCAACCACTAGGCTAGGCCATGCTGCTGTGGCAACCTACCTCCGCCTTCACGGGGACCAATTGTCTGAGGCAGTATTAGAACTTTCAGCCATCTTCTCCTGAGATCCGGATGAGGGGCTCTCTACTTCTGTACTTAGTGCATGCCAATCTTACTCATGCAGCCAATCATAAAAGAAGATCCCTCTGAAATAGCATCCACCCCCCCAGTCATTCATTGGCTGCAGCCAAGCTGACTGACAGTTAAGCCGTCCTGTCTCGTTAGGGAGTAAAGTGTCTGTTTGTTTACCGGTTGGCTCGTTCTGCACCAGAGGCATTGTGGGTCTTGGAGTGGACAGGAAGTGCTGTCTATTGGTCGTGTTTGGCACTGAGGAACATAACAAACTTTAAGAACAACACAAAATCTGTGGAGAGAAACGTGATGTTCTACTACAGGATATAAACTGTGAAATGGTGTCAATGCTTTCCTGAGGAAAAGAAAGATGAATGAAAAGTGTAAGATTGAAAAAGACTACAAGGTCAAGAAGGAATAAGGTCAAGGAGAGATCATAGGATATAGTTGCATGGCTCATTACCGAAGGGGGTCCTTGGAGCCATAGGGGTCCTGAAGAGGGTTCTGCCCTGGCTCCTGTTATGGACAGCTAAACAGAAACAGGGGACAAACATCAACAGCTATCATCACCTTGCCAGCCTGGAGTTTCTCAGTGTGGCTGCTGTGAGGAGCAATTACATTAATTGTATGACAGTGCAGTATGTATGAATTCAGTGTATTACAGTGCAGTATGTATGGTTACAGTGTATTACAGTGCAGGTTGTATGGGTTCAGTGTATTACAGTGCAGAATGTATGGGTTCAAGTGTAATACAGTGAAGTATGTATTTGTTCAGCGTATTACAGTGCAGTATGTAAGACCTGTAAGTATTACAGTGCAGTATGTATGGGTTCAGTGTATTACAGTGCAGTATGTATGGGTTCAAGTGTAATGCAGTGCAGTATGTATTTGTTCAGCGTATTACAGTGCAGTATGTAAGGCCTCAGTGTATTACAGTGCAGTATGTATGTGTTCAGTGTATTACAGTACAGTGTGTATGGGTTCAGTGTATTACAGTGCAGTGTTTATGGGTTCAAGTGTAATGCAGTGCAGTATGTATTTGTTCAGCGTATTACAGTGCAGTATGTAAGGCCTCAGTGTATTACAGTGCAGTATGTATGGGCTCAGTGTATTACAGTGCAGTATGTATGGGTTCAAGTGTAATACAGTGCAGTATGTATGTGCTCAGTGTATTACAGTGTAGTATGTATGGGTTCAGTGTAAATACAGTGCAGTATGTAAGGGTGTTACGTTCCCCAGTTTCTGTGGTGCTTTTGCTTGTATGTGTGTGTTTCAGGATGGCTTCCTGAAATTTTCCCCTTTACTAATTGGAGCTGACCCCGCCCCCTCGTCAGGATACAGCTGTATCCCATTAGACACCTTCTCCAGCTATATAAGCCAGGGTTCTATTGCTCAGAAGGGAGAAGGCTGAGAGAGGAGGCGGATAGATGAGGCTGATGACTGAGGGTGAAGTGAATCCTGAATTTAAAGTTGTTAAGAGATTGTGGTATGTTAGCTGTTACTGATTGTTATGTTCTGTGTTAGTGATTTTTGCTAAAAGAGAGAGATCTATCAAAAGGTCAGTATTGATTATTTGAAATTGTTTGTATTTTCCTGTGTTTGTTCCCAGGGGGGAAGGGGATGGCACCTAGGGAGTGCTTAGGCAAGAGGCCTGCGGGCATACATAACCCGTAGTATTTTACTGTCTATGCACACTAGGTAAGACCTGGACGGACCACCCCCTGTATTTTGGTTAGTGCACCAGGTGGTGCTAAGTTAGGTAAGCTGTGGGTAGGCAGGTAAGGTAGGAGAGGGGGCTTTGATTTTTACTTTCTCTGCTTTGGTTCCGTTCAGCCCCTTTTCCCAAAAAATTACCGTGTGATGGAATAAATTCCTTTTTAACGGTACTGCTTACTGCTTTTGTCATCCTTACTCGCACCTACAGTCCCATACCTCTTTCACTCCACGGGGAATTTAGAGCAGCAGGGAGTTGCGTTCCCTCCTCCAAGAGGCGTACGTAACAAAGGGTTCAGTGTTTTACAGTGCAGTATGTATGGGTTCAGTGTAATACAGTGCATTATGTAAGGGCTCAGTGTATTACAGTAAATTATGTAAGGATTCAGTGTAATACAGTGCAGGTTGTATGGTTTCAGTGTATTACAGTTCAGTATGTATGTGTTCAGTGTATTACAGTGCAGTATGTATAGGTTCAGTGTATTACAGTGCAGTATGTATGGGTTCAGTGTAATACAGTGCAGTATGTATGAGTTCAGTGTATTACATTGCAGTATGTAAGTGCTCAGTGTGTTACAGTGCAGTTTGTTTGGGCTCAGTGTAATACAGTGCAGTATGTATGGGCTCAGTGTATTACAGTGCAGTATGTACGGGTTCAGTGTATTACAGGGCAGTAGAGATAGGTTCAGTGTATTACAGTGCAGTATGAATGGGTTCAGTGTATTACATTGCAGTATGTATGGGTTCAATGTATTACAGTGCAGGTTGTATGGGTTCAAGTGTAACACAGTGCAGTATTTATTGGTTCAGCGTATTAAACTGCAGTATGTAAGGGCTCAGTGTTTTACAGTGCAGTATGTATGGGCTCAGTGTATTGCAGTGCAGTATGTATGGGTTCAGTGTATTACAGTGCAGTATGTATGGGCTCAGTGTATTACATTGCAGTGTGTATGGGCTCAGTGTATTACTGTGAAGTATGTATGGGCTCAGTGTATTACATTGCAGTGTGTATGGGTTCAGTGTATTACTGTGAAGTATGTATGGGCTCAGTGTATTACAGTGCAGTTTGTATGGCCTGAGTTAAGTACACTAGGCCTATTTCACAAAGATTATAAAAAAAATAATTGACAGCCCTAACAAGTATGTATCTTACTGATCCCATTGTCGTAACCATCATAGGTGTTATGTGTGTACAGGAGACAGGTACACAGTGGCTGTCATCTTCTCTGGTCACCTGGAATAAACCCTGTGGTTATCAGAAGGAAGATTAGGAGACTATAACATTGAATTAATGTTCTGTCTGCAGAGTCGTAATTCAGACGTCCTGTTTAAAACTCTTCCAGTGCTGGTTCCTCAGAACAGGGTTCAGTGAGGAGTGGTGGAATAGACGTTTCGGAAGGGAGAGTGATAAATCATCATGTCCTGTTAAGTCTTTTCCGCAGTGTAAAACAAGGATTCAGTGGGTTTGACCAAACCAGCAGCGCGTGTGTACAGTACGTGCATGCGTGTGTATGTTTGTCTATTGGCTTACCGTCACGAGGAGGGAATAAGGACTGTGGCATGGTGTCCGTTTTCTGTTAGGAGAGGGAAAGAAAGAGAGAGATGGTGGAAAGAGAGATGGGGCAGAGAGAGAGGGAAAGGGTGGAGACAGCGAGATCTCCTTGATACTGTAGCCTATGATCATTGGACGTGACACAACAATGATAAGATGAAGAGCTACCTCCACTCATTTACTTCACTCAATCCAGTCAGTGTCTGTCTCTCTCATATTCTCTCTCCTTGTATCTTCACCCTCTCTTTCTGTTACATGGCCACTTGCCCTCTTCACTGTGTCTTATCTGTAATCTCTCCGGTGGGAAGCTGGTTATTCCGACAAACCCTCATGAAGTGCCAGCGTTGAGGCTAATGCTGGTCAGCTGTGCAGCTGCATAAGAGACAGAGGCACACAGTCCAGTCACCGAGCACAGCCAGAAACTCTACTCTTTTCACTCCTCCACATATTTCCAAACGTGTTTTCCTCCAGATGGTCTGGTCCTCTCTTCTCTTCTCTTCTCCTCTCCTCTCCTCTCATTTCATCTCATATCCTCTGCTGTTCTCTGCTGTCCTCTCCTCTCCTCTCCTCTCCTCTCTTCAGTAATACATATGCTTGCTGGCTAAAGTTCTCTCTACTGGTCTTGGCCAGCTATGGCTAGCTACTTCTTTCTCTATTTCCACTAAGGAGCAGGATGGAAAGAAAGAAGCTCCAGGCATCCCTTATATTACACTGTAGACTAACTAAAGACAGACTAGAGTACACTACAGACTAGAGTACATTACATACTAGAGTGCATTACAGACTAGAGTACACAACAGACTAGAATGCACTACAGACTAGAGTACACTACAGACTAGAATACACTACAAACTAGAGTACACTACAGACTAGAGTACACTACAGACTAGAGTACACTACAGACTAGAGTACACTACAGACTAGAGTACACTACAGACTAGAGTACACTACAGATTATAATACATTACAGACTAGAGAACACTACAGACTAGAGAACACTACAGACTAGAGAACACTACAGACTAGAGAACACTACAGACTAGAGTACACTACAGATTAGAATACACTACAGATTAGAGTACACTACTGACAAGAGCATATTACAGATTAGAGTACACTACAGACTAGAGTACACTACAGACTAGAGTACACTAAAGACAAGAGCACACTACAGACAAGAGCACACTACAGACTAGAGCACACTACAGACTAGAGCACACAACAGACTAGAGTACGCTACAGACTAGAGTACACGACAGACTAGAGCACACTACAGAAGAGAGCACACTACAGACTAGAGCACACTACAGATTAGAGTATACTACAGACTAGAGTACACCACAGACTAGAGTACACCACAGATTATAAAACATTACAGACTAGAGTACACTACAGACTAGAGTACACTACAGATTAGAATACACTACAGACTAGAGTACACTACAGACTAGAGTACACTACAGACTAGAGTACACTACAGACTAGAGTACACTACAGACTAGAGTACACTACAGACTAGAGTACACTACAGATTAGAATACACTACAGATTAGAGTACACTACTGACAAGAGCATATTACAGATTAGAGTACACTACAGACTAGAATACACTACAGATTAGAAAACACTACAGACTAGAGTACACTACAGATTAGAGTACACTACAGACTAGAATACACTACAGACTAGATAACACTACAGACTAGAGTACACTACAGACAAGAGCACACGACAGACTAGAGCACACTACAGACTAGAGCACACTACAGATTAGAGTACACTACTGACAAGAGCATACTACAGATTAGAGTACACTACAGACTAGAATACACTACAGATTGGAGTACACTACAGACTAGAGTACACTACAGACAAGAGCACACGACAGACTAGAGCACACTACAGACTAGAGCATACTACAGATTAGAGTACACTACAGACAAGAGCACACTACAGACAAAAGCATACTACAGATTAGAGAACACTACAGACTAGAGTACACTACAGTCTAGAGCACACTACAGACTAGAGTACACTACAGATTAGAGTACACTACAGACTATAGCACACTACAGAATAGAGTACACTACAGACTAGAGTACACAACAGACTAGAGCACACAACAGACTAGAGTACGC
Organism: Brachymystax lenok tsinlingensis; assembly: GCA_030435695.1. NCBI lineage: Eukaryota > Metazoa > Chordata > Actinopteri > Salmoniformes > Salmonidae > Brachymystax > Brachymystax lenok. The sequence continues at coordinate 13,772,531 of CM059781.1, forward strand.
TACAGACTAGAGTACACTACAGACTAGAGTACACTACAGTCTAGAGCACACTACAGACTAGAGTACACTACAGACTAGAGTACACTACAGATTAGAGTACACTACAGACTATAGCACACTACAGAATAGAGTACACTACAGACTAGAGTACACGACAGACTAGAGTACACGACAGACTAGAGTACACGACAGACTAGAGCACACTACAGAAGAGAGCACACTACAGACTAGAGCACACTACAGATTAGAGCACACTACAGACTAGAGTACACCACAGACTAGAGTACACTACAGATTATAAAACATTACAGACTAGAGTACACTACAGACTAGAGTACACTACAGATTAGAAAACACTACAGAATATAGTAAACTACAGACTAGAGTACACTACAGATTAGAATACACTACAGATTAGAGTACACTACTGACAAGAGCATATTACAGATTAGAGTACACTACAGACTAGAATACAATACAGATTAGAAAACACAACAGACTAGAGTACACTACAGATTAGAGTACACTACAGACTAGAGTACACTACAGATTAGAATACACTACAGATTAGAGTACACTACTGACAAGAGCATATTACAGATTAGAGTACACTACAGACTAGAATACACTACAGATTGGAGTACACTACAGACTAGATAACACTACAGACTAGAGTACACTACAGACTAGAGTACACTACAGACAAGAGCACACGACAGAATAGATCACACTACAGACTAGAGCATACTACAGATTAGAGTACACTACAGACAAGAGCACACTACAGACTAAAGCATACTACAGATTAGAGAACACTACAGACTAGAGTACACTACAATCTAGAGCACACTACAGACTAGAGTACACTACAGATTAGAGTACACTACAGACTAGAGCACACTACAGAATAGAGTACACTACAGACTAGAATACACGACAGACTAGAGCACACAACAGACTAGAGTACGCTACAGACTAGAGTACACGACAGACTAGAGCACACTACAGAAGAGAGCACACTACAGACTAGAGTACACTACAGATTAGAATACACTACAGATTAGAGTACAGTACAGACTAGAGTACACTACAGATTAGAGTACACTACATACTAGAGTACACTACGGATTAAAATACAATACAGACTAGAGTACACTACAGACTAGAGTACACTACAGATTAGAAAACACTACAGACTAGAGTACACTACAGATTAGAGTACACTACTGACAAGAGCATACTACAGATTAGAGTACACTACAGACTAGAATACACTACAGATTGGAGTACACTACAGACTAGAGTACACTACAGACAAGAGCACACGACAGACTAGAGCACACTACAGACTAGAGCATACTACAGATTAGAGTACACTACAGACAAGAGCACACTACAGACTAAAGCATACTACAGATTAGAGAACACTACAGACTAGAGTACACTACAGTCTAGAGCACACTACAGACTAGAGTACACTACAGATTAGAGTACACTACAGACTATAGCACACTACAGAATAGAGTACACTACAGACTAGAGTACACGACAGACTAGAGCACACAACAGACTAGAGTACACTACAGATTAGAAAACACTACAGACTAGAGTACACTACAGATTAGAGTACACTACTGACAAGAGCATACTACAGATTAGAGTACACTACAGACTAGAATACACTACAGATTGGAGTACACTACAGACTAGAGTACACTACAGACAAGAGCACACGACAGACTAGAGCACACTACAGACTAGAGCATACTACAGAATAGAGTACACTACAGACTAGAGTACACTACAGACTAGAGTACACGACAGACTAGAGTACACTACAGACTAGAGTACACTACAGACTAGAGTACACTACAGATTAGAAAACACTACAGACTAGAGTACACTACAGATTAGAGTACACTACTGACAAGAGCATACTACAGATTAGAGTACACTACAGACTAGAATACACTACAGATTGGAGTACACTACAGACTAGAGTACACTACAGACAAGAGCACACGACAGACTAGAGCACACTACAGACTAGAGCATACTACAGAATAGAGTACACTACAGACTAGAGTACACGACAGACTAGAGTACACTACAGACTAGAGTACACTACAGACTAGAGTACACTACAGATTAGAAAACACTACAGACTAGAGTACACTACAGATTAGAGTACACTACTGACAAGAGCATACTACAGATTAGAGTACACTACAGACTAGAATACACTACAGATTGGAGTACGCTACAGACTAGAGTACACTACAGACTAGAGTACACTACAGTCTAGAGCACACTACAGACTAGAGTACACTACAGACTAGAGTACACTACAGATTAGAGTACACTACAGACTATAGCACACTACAGAATAGAGTACACTACAGACTAGAGTACACGACAGACTAGAGTACACGACAGACTAGAGTACACTACAGACTAGAGTACACTACAGACTAGAGTACACTACAGATTAGAAAACACTACAGACTAGAGTACACTACAGATTAGAGTGCACTACTGACAAGAGCATACTACAGATTAGAGTACACTACAGACTAGAATACACTACAGATTGGAGTACACTACAGACTAGAGTACACTACAGACAAGAGCACACGACAGACTAGAGCACACTACAGACTAGAGCATACTACAGATTAGAGTACACTACAGACAAGAGCACACTACAGACTAAAGAATACTACAGATTAGAGAACACTACAGACTAGAGTACACTACAGACTAGAGTACACTACAGTCTAGAGCACACTACAGACTAGAGTACACTACAGATTAGAGTACACTACAGACTATAGCACACTACAGACTAGAGTACACTACAGATTAGAGTACACTAATGACAAGAGCATACTACAGATTAGAGTATACTACAGACTTGAGTACACTACAGACTAGAGTACACTACAGATTATAAAACATTACAGACTAGAGTACACTACAGACTAGAGTACACTACAGACTAGAGTACACTACAGACTAGAATACACTACAGATTAGAGTACAGTACAGACTAGAGTACACTACAGATTAGAGTACACTACAGACTAGAGTACACTACAGACTAGAGTACACTACAGACTAGAGTACACTACAGACTAGAGTACACTACAGATTAGAAAACACTACAGACTAGAGTACACTACAGATTAGAGTACACTACTGACAAGAGCATACTACAGACTAGAATACACTACAGATTGGAGTACACTACAGACTAGAGTACACTACAGACAAGAGCACACGACAGACTAGAGCACACTACAGACTAGAGCATACTACAGATTAGAGTACACTACAGACAAGAGCACACTACAGACTAAAGCATACTACAGATTAGAGAACACTACAGACTAGAGTACACTACAGACTAGAGTACACTACAGTCTAGAGCACACTACAGACTAGAGTACACTACAGATTAGAGTACACTACAGACTATAGCACACTACAGAATAGAGTACACTACAGACTAGAGTACACGACAGACTAGAGCACACAACAGACTAGAGTACGCTACAGACTAGAGTACACGACAGACTAGAGCACACTACAGAAGAGAGCACACTACAGACTAGAGCATACTACAGATTAGAGTATACTACAGACTAGAGTACACTACAGACTAGAGCACACTATAGATTAGAATACACTACAGACTAGAGCACACTATAGATTAGAATACACTACAGATTAGAGTACAGTACAGACTAGACTACACTACAGGTTAGAGTACTCTACAGATTAGAATAAACTACAGATTAGAGTACAGTAGAGACTAGAGTACACTACAGATTAGAATACACTACAGATTAGAGAACACTACAGATTAAAATACAATACAGACTAGAGTACACTACATACTAGAGTACACTACTCACTAGAGTACACTACAGATTAGAATACACTACAGACTAGAGTACACTAATGACAAGAGCATACTACAGATTAGAGTAAACTACAGACTAGAGTCCACAACCGATTATAGTACACTACAGACTAGAGCACACTACAGGCTAGAGCATAATACAGATTAGTGTACACTACAGACAAGAGTACACTACAGACTAAAGCATACTACAGATTAGAGTACACTACAGACTAGAGTACACTACAGACTAGAGAAGACTACAGACTTTAGTACACTACAGACCAGAGCATACTGCAAATTAGAGTACACTACAGACTAGAGTAGAATACAGGCTAGAGTACACTACTGTCTAGAGCACACTACAGATTAGGGTAGTCTACAGACTAGAGCACACTACAGACTAGAGTACACTACAGACTAGAGTACACTACAGATTATAATACATTACAGACTAGAGTACACTACAGACTATAGTACACTACAGACTAGAGCATACTACAGATTAGAGGACACTACAGATTATGGAATTCTACAGACTAGAGTACACTACAGACTAGAGTACACTACAGACTAGAGTACACTACAGATTAGAGTACACTACAGACTAGAGTACACTACAGACTAGAGCACACTACAGATTAGAGTACACTACAGACTAGAGCACACTAAAGCGTAGAGTACACTACATACAACAGTTCAATACAGACCAGAGCAAATTACAGACTAGATCATTCTACAAATTAGAGTACACTACAGACTAGAGTACACTACAGCCTAGAGTACACTACAGACTAGCGTACACTACAGACTAGAGCACAGTATAGATTAGAATACACTACAGACTAGAGCACACAATACATTATAATACACTACAGACTAGACTACACTACAGACTAGACTACACTACAGACTAGAGCACACTACAGATTAGAGTACACTACAGACTAGAGTACACTACAGAGCATACTACAGATTAGAGCACACTAAATATGAGGGGTGTCTACAGACTAGAGCAAACTACAGACTAGAGTACACTACAGATTAGAGTACACTACAGACTAGAGCATACTACAGATTAGAATACATTACAGATTTGAGTACACTACAGACTACGTACACTACAGACTAGAGTACACTACAGACTAGAGCATACTACAGACTAGATCACACTACACACTAGAGTACACTACAGATTAAAGTACACTATAGACTAGAGTACACTACAGACTAGAGCACACTACAGATTAGAGTACACTACAGACTAGAGTACACTACAGACTAGAGCACACTATAGATTCAAATACACTACAGACTAGAGCACACTATAGATTAGAATACACTACAGACTAGACTACACTACAGACTAGAGCACACCACAGATTAGAGTACACTACAGACTAGAGCACACTACAGATCATACTACAGATTAGAGCACACTACAGATTAGGGTAGTCTACAGACTTGAGCACACTACAGACTAGAGTACACTACAGATTAGAGTACACTACAGACTAGAGCATACTACAGATTAGAATACACCACAGATTAGAGTACACTACAGACTACGTACACTACAGACTAGAGTTCACAATACAGACTAGATGACACTACACACTAGATTACACTACAGATTAAAGTACACTATAGACTAGAGTACACTACAGACTAGAGCACACTATAGATTAGAATACACTACAGACTAGAGCACACTATAGATTAGAATACCCTTAAGACTAGAATACACTACAGACTAGAGTACACTACAGACTAGAGTACACTACAGATTAGACTACACTACAGACTACAGTACACTACAGAGTAGAGTTCACTACAGGGTACAGTACACTACAGTCTAGATGACACTACAGACTAGAGTAAACTACAGATTAGATTACACTACAGACTAGAGCATACTGCAGACTAGAGTACACTACAGACTAGAGCACACTACAGATTAGAGTACACTACAGCCTAGAGTACACTACAGACTAGCGTACACTACAGACTAGAGTACACTACAGATTAGACTACACTACAGACTACAGTACACTACAGACTAGAGTTCACTACAGGGTACAGTACACTACAGTCTAGAGGACACTACAGACTAGAGTACACTACAGATTAGATTACACTACAGACTAGAGCATACTGCAGACTAGAGTACACTACAGACTAGAGCACACTACAGATTAGAGTACACTACAGCCTAGAGTACACTACAGACTAGCGTACACTACAGACTAGAGCACAGTATAGATTAGAATACACTACAGACTAGAACACACAATACATTAGAATACACTACAGACTAGACTACACTACAGACTAGACTACACTACAGACAAGAGCACACTACAGATTAGAGTAAACTACAGACTAGAGTACACTACAGATCATACTACAGATTAGAGCACACTAAAGATGAGGGTAGTCTACAGACTAGAGCACACTACAGACTAGAGCACACTACAGATTAGAGTACAATACAGACTACAGCATACTACAGATTAGAATACATTACAGATTTGAGTACACTACAGACTACGTACACTACAGACTAGAGTACACTACAGACTAGAGCATACTACAGACTAGAGCACACTACAGATTAGAGTACACTACAGACTAGAGCATACTACAGACTAGAGCACACTATATATTCGAATACCCTACAGACTAGAGCACACTATAGATTAGAATACACTACAGACTAGATTACACTACAGACTAGAGCACACTACAGATTAGAGTACACTACAGACTAGAGCACACTACAGATCATACTACAGATTAGAGCACACTACAGATTAGGGTAGTCTACAGACTTGAGCACACTACACACTAGAGTACACTACAGATTAAAGTACACTATAGACTAGAGCACACTACAGATTAGAGTACACTACAGACTAGAGTACACAACAGGCTAGAGCACACTATATATTCGAATACCCTACAGACTAGAGCACACTATAGATTAGAATACACTACAGACTAGATTACACTACAGACTAGAGCACACTACAGATTAGAGTACACTACAGACTAGAGCACACTACAGATCATACTACAGATTAGAGCACACTACAGATTAGGGTAGTCTACAGACTTGAGCACACTACACACTAGAGTACACTACAGATTAAAGTACACTATAGACTAGAGTACACTACAGACTAGAGTACACTACAGATTAGACTACACTACAGACTACAGTACACTACAGACTAGAGTTCACTACAGGGTACAGTACACTACAGTCTAGAGGACACTACAGACTAGAGTACACTACAGATTAGATTACACTACAGACTAGAGCATACTGCACACTAGAGTACACTACAGACTAGAGCACACTACAGATTAGAGTACACTACAGCCTAGAGTACACTACAGACTAGCGTACACTACAGACTAGAGTACACTACAGATTAGACTACACTACAGACTACAGTACACTACAGACTAGAGTTCACTACAGGGTACAGTACACTACAGTCTAGAGGACACTACAGACTAGAGTACACTACAGATTAGAGTACACTACAGACTAGAGCACACTACAGATCATACTACAGATTAGAGCACACTACAGATTAGAGCACACTATAGATTAGAATACACTACAGACTAGAGCACGCTATAGATTAGAATACACTACAGACTAGAGCACACTACAGATCATACTACAGATTAGAGCACACTACAGTTTAGGGTAGTCTACAGACTTGAGCACACTACAGACTAGAGTACACTACAGATTAGAGTACACTACAGACTAGAGCGTACTACAGATTAGAATACACCACAGATTAGAGTACACTACAGACTACGTACACTACAGACTAGAGTTCACTACAGACTAGATGACACTACACACTAGAGTACACTACAGATTAAAGTACACTATAGACTAGAGTACACTACAGACTAGACCACACTACAGATTAGAGTACACTACAGACTAGAGTACACTACAGACTAGATCGTACTACAGACTAGCGTACACTACTGACTAGAGCACACTATAGATTAGAATACACTACAGACTAGAGCACACTATAGATTAGAATACACTACAGACTAGAATACACTACAGACTAGAGTACACTACAGACTAGAGTACACTACAGACTAGAGCACACTACAGATTAGAGTACACTACAGACTAGAGCACACTACAGATCATACTACAGATTAGAGCACACTTCGGATTAGGGTAGTCTACAGACTTTAGCATACTACAGACTAGAGTACTCAACAGATTAGAGTACACTACAGACTAGAGCATACTACAGATTAGAATACTCTACAGATTAGAGTACACTACAGACTACGTACACTACAGACTAGAGTACACTCAGACTAGAGCATACTACAGACTAGAGTTCACTACAGACTAGATGACACTACACACTAGAGTACACTACAGATTAAAGTACACTATAGACTAGAGTACACTACAGACTAGAGCACACTACAGATTAGAGTACACTACAGACTAGAGTACACTACAGATTAGGGTAGTCTACAGACTTGAGCACACTACAGACTAGAGTACACTACAGATTAGAGTACACTACAGACTAGAGCGTACTACAGATTAGAATACACCACAGATTAGAGTACACTACAGACTACGTACACTACAGACTAGAGTTCACTACAGACTAGATCACACTACACACTAGAGTACACTACAGATTAAAGTACACTATAGACTAGAGTACACTACAGACTAGAGCACACTACAGATTAGAGTACACTACAGACTAGAGTACACTACAGACTAGATCGTACTACAGACTAGCGTACACTACTGACTAGAGCACACTATAGATTAGAATACACTACAGACTAGAGCACACTATAGATTAGAATACACTACAGACTAGAATACACTACAGACTAGAGTACACTACAGACTAGAGTACACTACAGACTAGAGCACAATACAGATTAGAGTACACTACAGACTAGAGCACACTACAGATCATACTACAGATTAGAGCACACTTCGGATTAGGGTAGTCTACAGACTTTAGCATACTACAGACTAGAGTACACTACAGACTAGAGCATACTACAGATTAGAATACTCTACAGATTAGAGTACACTACAGACTACGTACACTACAGACTAGAGTACACTCAGACTAGAGCATACTACAGACTAGAGTTCACTACAGACTAGATGACACTACACACTAGAGTACACTACAGATTAAAGTACACTATAGACTAGAGTACACTACAGACTAGAGCACACTACAGATTAGAGTACACTACAGACTAGAGTACACTACAGACTAGATCGTACTACAGACTAGCGTACACTACAAACTAGAGCACACTATAGATTAGAATACACTACAGACTAGAGCACACTATAGATTAGAATACCCTAAAGACTAGAATACACTACAGACTAGAGTACACTACAGACTAGAGTACACTACAGACTAGAGTACACTACAGATTAGACTACACTACCGACTACAGTACACTACAGACTAGAGTACACTACAGATTAGACTACACTACAGACTAGAGTTCACTACAGGGTACAGTACACTACAGTCTAGAGGACACTACAGACTAGAGTACACTACAGATTAGATTACACTACAGACTAGAGCATACTGCAGACTAGAGTAAACTACAGACTAGAGCACACTACAGGTTAGAGTACACTACAGCCTAGAGTACACTACAGACTAGCGTACACTACAGACTAGAGCACAGTATAGATTAGAATACACTACAGACTAGAACACACAATATATTAGAATACACTACAGACTAGACTACACTACAGACTAGACTACACTACAGACTAGAGTACACTACAGAGCATACTACAGATTAGAGCACACTAAAGATGAGGGTAGTCTACAGACTAGAGCACACTACAGACTAGAGCACACTACAGATTAGAGTACACTACAGACTAGAGCATACTACAGATTAGAATACATTACAGATTTGAGTACACTACAGACTACGTACACTACAGACTAGAGTACACTACAGACTAGAGCATACTACAGACTAGATCACACTACACACTAGAGTACACTACAGATTAAAGTACACTATAGACTAGAGCACACTACAGATTAGAGTACACTACAGACTAGAGTACACAACAGGCTAGAGCACACTATAGATTCGAATACCCTACAGACTAGAGCACACTATAGATTAGAATACACTACAGACTAGATTACACTGCAGACTAGAGCACACTACAGATTAGAGTACACTACAGACTAGAGCACACTACAGATCATACTACAGATTAGAGCACACTACAGATTAGGGTAGTCTACAGACTTGAGTACACTACACACTAGAGTACACTACAGATTAAAGTACACTATAGACTAGAGTACACTACAGACTAGAGCACACTACAGACTAGCGTACACTACAGACTAGAGTACACTACAGATTAGACTACACTACAGACTACAGTACACTACAGACTAGAGTTCACTACAGGGTACAGTACACTACAGTCTAGAGGACACTACAGACTAGAGTACACTACAGATTAGATTACACTACAGACTAGAGCATACTGCAGACTAGAGTAAACTACAGACTAGAGCACACTACAGGTTAGAGTACACTACAGCCTAGAGTACACTACAGACTAGCGTACACTACAGACTAGAGCACAGTATAGATTAGAATACACTACAGACTAGAACACACAATATATTAGAATACACTACAGACTAGACTACACTACAGACTAGACTACACTACAGACTAGAGTACACTACAGAGCATACTACAGATTAGAGCACACTAAAGATGAGGGTAGTCTACAGACTAGAGCACACTACAGACTAGAGCACACTACAGATTAGAGTACACTACAGACTAGAGCATACTACAGATTAGAATACATTACAGATTTGAGTACACTACAGACTACGTACACTACAGACTAGAGTACACTACAGACTAGAGCATACTACAGACTAGATCACACTACACACTAGAGTACACTACAGATTAAAGTACACTATAGACTAGAGCACACTACAGACTAGAGCACACTACAGATTAGAAAACACTACAGACTAGAGTACACAACAGGCTAGAGCACACTATAGATTCGAATACCCTACAGACTAGAGCACACTATAGATTAGAATACACTACAGACTAGATTACACTGCAGACTAGAGCACACTACAGATTAGAGTACACTACAGACTAGAGCACACTACAGATCATACTACAGATTAGAGCACACTACAGATTAGGGTAGTCTACAGACTTGAGTACACTACACACTAGAGTACACTACAGATTAAAGTACACTATAGACTAGAGTACACTACAGACTAGAGCACACTACAGATTAGAGTACACTACAGACTAGAGTACACTACAGACTAGAGTACACTCAGACTAGAGCATACTACAGACTAGAGTACACTACAGACTAGAGTACACAACAGATTAGAGTACACTACAGACTAGAGCATACTACAGATTAGAATACTCTACAGATTAGAGTACACTACAGACTACGTACACTACAGACTAGAGTACACTCAGACTAGAGCATACTACAGACTAGAGTACACTACAGACTAGAGTTCACTACAGAATAGATCACACTACACACTAGAGTACACTACAGAATAAATTACACTATAGACTAGAGTACACTACAGACTAGAGCATACTACAGACTAGAGTACAATACAGACTAGAGTACACTACAAACTAGAGTACACTACAGACTAGTGCACAATACAGACTAGAGCACACTACAGACTAGAGTACACTACAAACTAGAGTACACTACAGACTAGAGCACAATACAGACTAGAGCACACTACAGACTAGAATACCCTACAGACTAGAGTACACTACAGACTAGGGTACACTACAGATTAGAGTACACTACAGACTAGGGTACACTACAGATTAGAGTTCACTACATATTAGAATACACTACAGACTAGAGTACGCTACAGACTAGAGCACACTACAGACTAGAGCACACTACAGATTAGAATACACTACAGACTAGAGCACACTATAGATTAGAATACACTACAGACTAGAGCACACTACAGATCATACTACAGATTAGAGCACACTACAGATTAGGGTAGTCTACTGATTTGAGCACACTACAGACTAGAGTACACTACAGATTAGAGTACACTACAGACTAGAGCGTACTACAGATTAGAATACACCACAGATTAGAGTACACTACAGACTACGTACACTACAGACTAGAGTTCACTACAGACTAGATCACAAAACACACTAGAGTACACTACAGATTAAAGTACACTATGGACTAGAGTACACTACAGACTAGAGCACACTACAGATTAGAGTACACTACAGACTAGAGTACACTACAGACTAGATCGTACTACAGACTAGCGTACACTACTGACTAGAGCACACTATAGATTAGAATACACTACAGACTAGAGCACACTATAGATTAGAATACACTACAGACTAGAATACACTACAGACTAGAGTACACTACAGACTAGAGTACACTACAGATTAGAGTACACTACAGACTAGAGCACACTACAGATCATACTACAGATTAGAGTACACTACGGATTAGGGTAGTCTACAGACTTTAGTATACTACAGACTAGAGTACACAACAGATTAGAGTACACTACAGACTAGAGCATACTACAGATTAGAATACTCTACAGATTAGAGTACACTACAGACTACGTACACTACAGACTAGAGTACACTCAGACTAGAGCATACTACAGACTAGAGTACACTACAGACTAGAGTTTACTACAGAATAGATCACACTACACACTAGAGTACACTACAGAATAAATTACACTATAGACTAGAGTACACTACAGACTAGAGCATACTACAGACTAGAGTACACCACAGACTAGAGTACACTACAAACTAGAGTACACTACAGACTAGAGCACAATACAGACTAGAGCACACTACAGATTTGAGTAGACTACAGACTAGAGTACACTACAGACTACAGCACACTACAGATTAGAGTACACTACAGACTAGAGTACACTACAGACTAGAGTACACTACAGACTAGGGTACACTACAGATTAGAGTACACTACAGACTAGGGTACACTACAGATTAGAGTTCACTACAAATTAGAATACACTACAGACTAGAGTACGCTACAGACTAGAGCACACTACAGACTAGAGCACACTATAGATTAGAATACACTACAGACTAGAGCACACTATAGATTAGAATACACTACAGACTAGAGCACACTACAGATCATACTACAGATTAGAGCACACTACAGATTAGGGTAGTCTACAGACTTGAGCACACTACAGACTAGAGTACACTACAGATTAGAGTACACTACAGACTAGAGCGTACTACAGATTAGAATACACCACAGATTAGAGTACACTACAGACTACGTACACTACAGACTAGAGTTCACTACAGACTAGATCACACTACACACTAGAGTACACTACAGATTAAAGTACACTATAGACTAGAGTACACTACAGACTAGAGCACACTACAGATTAGAGTACACTACAGACTAGAGTACACTACAGACTAGATCGTACTACAGACTAGCGTACACTACTGACTAGAGCACACTATAGATTAGAATACACTACAGACTAGAGCACACTATAGATTAGAATACACTACAGACTAGAATACACTACAGACTAGAGTACACTACAGACTAGAGTACACTACAGACTAGAGCACACTACAGATTAGAGTACACTACAGACTATAGCACACTACAGATCATACTACAGATTAGAGCACACTACGGATTAGGGTAGTCTACAGACTTTAGCATACTACAGATTAGAGTACACAACAGATTAGAGTACACTACAGACTAGAGCATACTACAGATTAGAATACTCTACAGATTAGAGTACACTACAGACTACGTACACTACAGACTAGAGTACACTCAGACTAGAGCATACTACAGACTAGCGTACACTACAGACTAGAGTTCACTACAGACTAGATCACACTACACACTAGAGTACACTACAGATTAAAGTACACTATAGACTAGAGTACACTACAGACTAGAGCACACTACAGATTAGAGTACACTACAGACTATAGTACACTACAGACTAGAGCATACTACAGACTAGAGTACACTATAGACTAGAGTACACTACAGACTAGAGTAACTACAGACTAGAGCACAATACAGACTAGAGCACACTACAGATTTGAGTACACTACAGACTAGAGTACACTACAGACTAGAGCACACTACAGACTAGAGTACACTACAGATTAGAGTACACTACAGACTGGAGTACACTACAGACTAGATCGTACTACAGACTAGCGTACACTACAGACTAGAGCACACTATAGATTAGAATACACTACAGACTAGAGCACACTATAGATTAGAATACACTACAGACTAGAATACACTACAGACTAGAGTAAACTACAGACTAGAGTGCACTACAGACTAGAGCACACTACAGATTAGAGTACACTACAGACTAGAGCACACTACAGATCATACTACAGATTAGAGCACACTACGGATTATGGTAGTCTACAGATTTTAGCATACTACAGACTAGAGTACACAACAGATTATAGTACACTACAGACTAGAGCATACTACAGATTAGAATACTCTACAGATTAGAGTACACTACAGACTAGCGTACACTACAGACTAGAGTACACTCAGACTAGAGCATACTACAGACTAGAGTACACTACAGACTAGAGTTCACTACAGACTAGATCACACTACACACTAGAGTACACTACAGATTAAAGTACACTATAGACTAGAGTACACTACAGACTAGAGCACACTACAGATTAGAGTACACTACAGACTAGAGTACACTACAGACTAGAGCATACTACAGTCTAGAGTACACCACAGACTAGAGTACACTACAGACTAGAGTACACTACAGACTAGAGCACAATACAGACTAGAGCACACTTCAGATTTGAGTACACTACAGACTAGAGTACACTACAGACTAGAGCACACTACAGATTAGAGTACACTACAGACTAGAGTACACTACAGACTAGAGTACACTACAGACTAGGGTACACTACAGATTAGAGTACACTACAGACTAGGGTACACTACAGATTAGAGTTCACTACAAATTAGAGTACACTACAGACTAGAGTACGCTACAGACTAGAGCACACTACAGACTAGAGCACAATACAGATTAGAATACACTACAGACTAGAGTACACTACAGATTAGAGTACACTACAGACTAGAGAACACTACAGATTAGAGTACACTACAGATTAGAGTACATTAAAGACTAGAGCACACTACAGATTAGAGCAAATTAAAGATTAGAGCACATTACATACTTACTAAGGTAAATCACCAATATTGTACAGAACACTCACCACAGACACAGTGTACATTCATTAGCAGGAGTAATAAGTGCAGGACATACCACAGGCATCAGAGGGGTCCTTGGTCTATAAGGTTTCTGCATGGCCTTCTCTGAAAACACAACCACAACACAAAAAGAATGAACAGCTGGAACTAATAACATGTTACTAGTACTGGACCATAAGGAATATATATATAAAACTATGTGATATGTGTAAGATACTGACAGACTCAGTGCTGCATCACTTTTTGGATGTGTTTGAAGAGGGAATGATTTGAGCGATGCACCATAAAAGGAAAGAGAGGAAGTGTTTAGGTGACCTACCCATGTTGGTGTTGTGGATAACTGGCTTGCTCCACACTCCGCTGCGTTCCTCATTGTTGGGTCGGACACCAAACTCGTAGGCCGTGTTGGGCTTCAGGTTATCGATGACCATGTCGCTGGCGGGGCACGTCTGTTGAGTCCACTTCCGGTTCCTCTCACGGTAACGCACCGTGTAGTGCCTGGGTCAACACAGATAGAACACACCATTGTTCATTATCACACATTTTCATCAGTAGTATTATAACGCTGTGTATTGTGTAGTGAATATGTCAACAAACATAGAATTTAATAGAAATGTCAGACATTGTGTAGTAACATGGATACTACAGCATGATGACACAGTTTCTAGGGACTCATTTGTAACACACTGGCTTGTTATTAAGCTGTGACAGCTGTCTGTCCACCATTTGTGACAGTGACAGCTGTGAATGCAGAGCTGTAAGTTCTAGTTTCCTGGTTGAGATGTGTTGTGCAGGCCATGGTCATGTGTGACATTCAAATGTTTAAAAATGATCACCCTATGATCACTTGGCTACATAGCTGATATTCTGCTGTCATTTATCACGGTACTCTATTTTGATTATTATTATTTATTTTTTTGTTTATCTGTTGGCCCCAGCCCCGAATCTGCTCCTATTCTCTGTCCCCAACACACTAAACGACCTGTTCTGATAGCCTTTAGCCGTACCCTCATCCTACTCCTCCTCTGTTCCTCGGGTGATGTGGAGGTTAACCCAGGCCCTGCATGTCCCCAGGCACTCTCATTTGTTGACTTCTGTAATCGTAAAAGCCTTGGTTTCATGCATGTTAACATCAGAAGCCTCCTCCCTAAGTTTGTTTTACTCACTGCTTTAGCACACTCCGCCAACCCTGATGTCCTTGCCATGTCTGAATCCTGGCTTAGGAAGGCCACCAAAAATTCAGAGATTTCCATACCCAACTACAACATTTTCCGTCAAGATAGAATTGCCAAAGGGGGAGGAGTTGCAATCTAATGCAGAGCCTGCAAAGTTCTGTCATACTTTCCAGGTCTGTGCCTAAACAGTTCTAACTTCTAATTTAAAAAATGAATCTCTCCAGAAATAAGTCTCTCACTGTTGCCACCTGTTATAGACCCCCCTCAGCTCCCAGCTGTGCCCTGGACACCATATGTGAATTGATTGCCCCCCATCTATCCTCAGAGTTTGTTCTGTTAGGTGACCTAAACTGGGATATGCTTAACACCCCGACAGTCCTACAATCTAAGCTAGATGCCCTCAATCTCACACAAATCATCAAGGAACCCACCAGGTACAACCCTAAATCCGTAAACATGGGCACCCTAATAGATGTTATCCTGACCAACTTGCCCTCCAAGTACACCTCTGCTGTTTTCAATCAGGATCTCAGCGATCACTGCCTCATTGCCTGCATCCGCTATGGGTCCGAGGTCAAACGACCACCCCTCATCACTGTCAAACGCTCCCTAAAACACTTGCGAGCAGGCCTTTCTAATCGACCTGGCCCGGGTATCCTGGAAGGATATTGACCTCATCAGTAGAGGATGCCTGGTCGTTCTTTAAAAGTAATTTCCTCACCATCTTAAATAAGCATGTCTCTTTCAAAAAATGTAGAACTAATACAGCCCTTGGTTCACTCCAGACCTTACTGCCTTTGACCAGCACAAAAACATCCTGTGGCGGACTGCAATAGCGTCGAATAGTCCCCGTGATATGCAACTGTTCAGGGAAGTCAGAAACCAATACACGCAGTCAGTCAGGAAATCAAAGGCTAGCTTTTTCAAACAGAAATTTGCATCCTGCAGCTCTAACTCCAAAAGGTTTTGGGACACTGGAGAACAAGAGCGCCTCTCCCAGCTGCCCATTGCACTGAGGCTAGGTAACACGGTCACCACCGATAAATCCATGATAATCGAAAATTTCAACAAGCATTTCTCTATGGCTGGCCATGCTTTCCTCCTGGCTACCCCAATCCCAGCCAACAGCTCCGCAACCCCCCCCGCAGCTACTTGCCCGAGCCTCCCCAGCTTCTCCTTCACCCAAATCAGGATAGCAGATGTTCTGAAAGAGCTGCAAAACCTGGACCCGTACAAATCAGCTGGGCTTGACAATCTGGACCCTCTCTTTCAAAAACTATCCGCCGCCATTGTTGCAACCCCTATTACCATTTTGTTTGTTCAAACTCTCTTTTGTATCGTCCTAGATCCCTAAAGACTGGAAAGCTTCCGCGGTCATCCACCTCTTCAAAGTGGGTGACACTCTAGACCCAAACTGCTATAGACCTATATTCATCCTGCCCTGCCTCTCTAAAGTCTTCGAAAGCCGAGTTAGTAAACAGATCACTGACCATTTTGAATCCCACCGTAACCTTCTCCGCTGTGCAATCCGGTTTCTGAGCTGGTCACGGGTGCACCTCAGCCACGCTCAAGGTACTAAACGATATCATAACCACCATCAATAAAAGACAGTACTGTGCAGCCGTCTTCATCGACCTGGCCAAGGCTTTCGACTCTGTCAATCACCGTATTCTTATCGGCAGACTCAATAGCCTTGGTTTCTCAAATGACTGTCTCGCCTGGTTCACCAACTACTTTGCTGACAGAGTTCAGTGTGTCAAATCGGAGGGCCTGCTTTTCTCTGTATACATCAATGATGTCGCTCTTGATTCCCTGATCCACCTCTATGCGGACGACACCATTCTGTATACTTCTGGCCCTTCTTTGGACACTGTGCTAACTAACCTCCAAACTAGCTTCAATGCCATACAGCACTCCTTCCGTGGCCTCCAACTGATCCTAAATGCTAGTAAAACCAAATGCATGCTTTTCAACCGTTCGTTGCCCGCAACCCGCCCGCCTGAGTAGCATCACTACCATGGACAGTTCTGACATAGAATATGTGGACAACTACAAATATCTAGGTGTCTGGCTAGACAGTAAACTCTCCTTCCAGACTCATATTATACATCTCCAATCCAAAATCAAATCTAGAATCGGCTTTCTATTTCGCAACAAAGCCTCCTTCACTCACGCCGCCAAACTTACCCTAGTAAAACTGACTATCCTACCGATCCTCGACTTCGGCGATGTCATCTACAATAGACTGGATGCAGTCTATCACAGTGCCATCCGTTTTGTCACCAAAGCCCCTTATACCACCCACCACTGCGACCTGTATGCTCTAGTCGGCTGGCACTCGCTACATATCCGTCGCCAGACCCACTGGCTCCAGGTCATCTATAAGTCTATGTTAGGTAAAGCTCCACCTTATCTCAGCTCACTGGTCATGATAACAACACCCACCCGTAGCACGCGCTCCAGCAGGTATATCTCACTGGTCATCCCCAAAGCCAACACCTCTTTGGCCGCCTTTCCTTCCAGTTCTCTGCTTCTAGTGACTGGAACGAATTGCAAAAATCTCTGAAGCTGGAGACGTATATCTCCCTCACTAACTTTTAAACACCAGTTATCTGAGCAGCTAACCGATCGCTGCAGCTGTACATAGTCCGTCTGTAAATATCCCACCCCATCTAACTACCTCATCCCCATACTGTTTTTATTTACTTTCTGCTCTTTTGCACACCAGTATCTCTACTTGCACATCACCATCTGCTAAATTGTAATTTACTTCGCTACTATAGACTATTTCTTGCCTAACTCCCCACGCCATTTGCACACACTGTATATAGACTTTATTTTTTTTCTATTGTGTTACTGACTGTACGCTTGTTTATTCCATGTGTAACTCTGTGTTGTTGTTTAAGTCGCACTGCTTTGCTTTATCTTGGCCAGGTCGCAGTTGTAAATGAGGTGAAATTAAAATAAAATAAAAATAGAAAAAAATTAGTAGGGACTTTAGAGTGGGCTGTGAGCAGAGCAGGGTGAGGTCAAGCTTTCCAATGGGTTTTCCAAAGCTCAGTAGAGAGAAGAGGAGAAGTTTAGAGAGGAACAGTTGTTTGATGTGTAGGATGAGGATCACTCCACCACCACTAAACACCTGTGCCCTCGCCCTCCCTGGCTGAACAATGTGTTGCAGTTATACCAGATTTTTAATGCTGTCTGTTGTGTATGACATACTGTAAGTGTCAGTTTGAGTGAAATACATCTTTGTTTTTCTCAAGCTGTGAAAATAATCTCCTTAGTGTGGTGGGACCCACTGTGTGCTTTTTGGCCCATCTGAGTTCCCTTACTTCCCCGTGTCTCTATGGACAGAGAGCAGCATGACGAACCAGCACTGGAACGGAAACATCATGAACCTCTGTAGACGGGTTGGGACATGAGCTGTGTACCTGTAACCCCCTCACTGGCTCACTCTGCTGAGCGTGCATGTTTGTGCGTCCTTACGTGTGTGTGTGTGTAAACTCACCCGTTCTCCAGGCAGTCGTTCATGATGTTCCCCTCGTAGGGCGTTTTGAGGAAGGTCCCCCAGGACAGCAGCACCGAGGTGGGGGTCACGGACCCAATCACCAGGTGCAGTGGCTTCTCCAGGTTCACCTTGCCTGGGGAGTCAAAGGTCAACCTTATCAGATTCAAATCAATGGGCATAAATAAGAAAAGAGTCAATGTAATCTATCAAATGATTACTGGTAACACAGAGTTGGCACATGTGCAGTACCTGTACACTGTTTCTTCACATTGTTAACTGGGACGGGCTGGACAGCAATCAGGTACTTGGGCTCGGCATCTGGAAGAGAGATTCAGGGTTTAGCCCTGCTAGCAGAAGAAAGGTTGCTAATGAATGTCTCTGAAGTGGATCGCTCCATAGCATTGAGTGTGCGTGTTCTCATACGTTACCTGACTGAACATTCCAGACAGGAACAGGACAAGCTGTCTTGAAAAGGAGGCTTGAGGGTGAGGTGTGTGTGTGTGTGTGTGTGTGTGTGTGTGTGTGTGTGTGTGTGTGTGTGTGTGTGTGTGTGTGTGTGTGTGTGTGTGTGTGTGTGTGTGTGTGTGTGTGTGTGTGTGTGTGTGTGTGTGCGAGCATCTACATGTGTCTAGATATGTGTGTTGTTCGGGTGTTGGTTGAGTCAAAGTGAGTCTGCACAGATGTGTTCTTTATCAGTGATGAATAGAATCAAACCATGACTAAACCGTGACTAAAGATAAAACACACGTGTGCCAGAGCAATCTGCCTCAAAGGCTTAAATATGTTTTATGCCCCACAGTTCATGGGGCATAATCATGCAATCATACATTATATACAAAACACACACACAAACGCCTCACCGATCTCGGTCTCGTAGGGCAGTCCGTTCTCTGGGAGTTGGATGAACTGTTTAGAGAACATGCTGCTGCCGTAGCCCAGGATGTAGCCCTCCAGCTTGGTGTCAGCGTTGGGACGTACAAACTTCATCACGATGGTGTCGCCTGTAGCGTTGATCCTCACCTTCATGTTCTGACGTCTCACTGGGGGCAGAGGAGAGTATACAGTAGTCAGCATGGTGGGCACATTTACAGTACATAAGTATTCAGACCCTTTACTCCGTACTTTGTTGAAGCACCTTTGACAGCGATTACAGCCTCGAGTCTTCTTCGGTATGACGCTACAAGCTTGGCACAGCTGTATTTAGGTAGTTTCTTCCATTCTTCTTTGTCAGGTTGGATGGGGAGCGTTGCTGCACATCTATTTTCAGGTCTCTCCAGAGATGTACCGATTGGGTTCAAGTCCTGGCTCTGGCTGGGCCACTCAAGGACATTCAGAGACTTGTCCTGAAGCCACTCCTACATTGACTTGGCTGTGTGCTTAGGGTCGTTGTCCTGTTGGAAGGTGAACCTTTGCCCCAGTCTGAGGTCCTGAGCACTCTGGACCAGGTTTTCATCAAGGATTGTCCTTCTGGAAGGTTACCCCATCTCCACAGAGGAACTCTAGAGCTCTGTCAGAGTTACCATCGGGTTCGTGGTCACCTCCCTGACCACGGCCCTTCTCCCCCGATTTCTCAGTTTGGCCATGCGGCCAGCTCTAGGAAAAGACTTGGGGGTTCCAAACTTCTTCCATTTAAGAATGGTGGAGACCACTGTGTTCTTGGGGACCTTCAATGCTGCAGACATGTTTTGGTAACCTTCCCCAGATCTGTGCCTCGACAGAATCCTGTCTCTGAGCTTTACGGACAATTCCTTCAACCTCATGGCTTGGTTTTTGCTCTGACATGTACTGTCAACTGTCAGATCTTATATAGACAGGTGTCTGCCTTTCCAAATAATGTCCTATCAATGGAATTTGCCACAGGTGGACTCCAATAAAGTTTTAGAAACATCTCAAAGATGATCAATGGAAGCAGGATTTACCTGAGCTCAATTTCGAGTCTCATAGCAAAGGGTCTGAACACTTATGTAAATAAGGTATTTCTGTTTTTTATTTTTAATACATTTGCAATAAAATCTAAAAACCTGTTTTCGCTTTGTCATTATGGGGTATTGTTTGTAGATTGCTGAGGAAATTGTTTTATTTAATCCATTTTAGAGTATGGCTGTAACGTAACAAAATGTGGAAAAAGACAAGCGGTCTGAATATTTTCAGAATGCAGTGTAAGACTGAATCGAGCTAGTCGGTCACATATTTTACTTAATTATACAGTATGTGCATTTTGCAAACTGCAGTGAGATATCTAAGGGCAAACATAAAAAGTTAAAAATTATTAAGTTGAAATTATGGAACATGCTTTTGAAAAAATAAATAAGCACACACAGCCAGCAGCCGCCAGAGACAAAGAGGTTGGCCAGAAATGAGGGGAAACCATGGTTTTGATAAATAGCCTCAAGCTTTGCCAACTGTGTGTTTTCTATCAAAACTGCATTTGTTTTTTTTCTCCTCAATATTTCAGATCAAACAATGAGGGATTAGCTTTCTCTTTGGCTCCAAGGAGGGGGGTTTCCAGTGTATGAAACATTAGGAAACTTCAGGCTGCATTTCTCCAACTCCAAAACAAGCAAACATTGTCTCAGTCACCTAACAACCTGGTCCAAACCCCAACCGTTTGGCTGTTCTACACCAGGGACTATTAGGCTTATCTGTATTTCCAGTTTGAAATGACTGGATGTTTATAAATGGACAGTCATAACCCTAATCATCTACAGTGCCTTCAGAAAGTTTTCATACCCCATATTCCACAATTGTTGTGTTTCAGTCTGTATTCAAATTAAAGCTGTTCACAGCCAAGCCACAAGAACAGATGAGACTAGAAAGGAATATTAGCCAACAACAACACAGATAAGGAAGGAAGGGGATTTTGTTATCGTCTTGGATGCAGGCAGTGAGGATTAAGAATGACGGATTAACATCTTTAAGTTCCAACATCTCCAAAGTAACAGAATGTTCAAACTGACCAAAGCTTTGTCACGGTTGCCACTGCCTTACAGCTTGAGGACCATATTCATCTTCATAACAACAATGGAGGTCAAAGGTCAACAATGCCCATGACAAATTATTCAGTTGAATGTACCAATTGACTCTTTGACCTTGATGGACCTCATGTATAGGGCATGCCTTCGACCATCAAGGGCCACAATTGCTAAGTATTTGCACCAAGTGAAAAGTTATTACTAAACAATTGTGTTACCATATATGTTACTACACAGGTATGAGATAAACATTATGTAAAATGTTTAGATAAAACAATTGAGATAGCTAATTGGCTCTTCATCTGAGAAAATGTAGTCCACATGTGACAGGGACACAGTGTGTGCAGTGTGCGTCATACTCTATTCCAGGTCTCAGCAGCTACGCTAAATGATTTAATGATGCAATAGATCAATAAATCATACATTCTTTCATAAATGTCAACTGAATGATATTAGAAGGTGATAACCGATGCACATTTCCCACATAGCTGCAGTATTCATCCAAGTGGTTACTATGAGGGAGGATCAGTTAGATGTTTTGTTTTTATGGAGGAGAGCTCTGCCTATCACAATGTTATCGTGTGGTTTACTACAGCAGCTTTCTCCACTCGCACACTTCAACAAACACAGAAACTACACAACCCTAAAATACAATCCTTTCTTGATCAAGAGATGAAACCTCCACCTCATACTGATAGTGAATCACCACAAAAAGTGGGCCAGACAATCCATCAAACTCTGAAAACACAGTCAGCACACTTGCCAAGACACACTGTATTCCTCTATGGCTGGATCATAGAGCCTCCCTTAGACTGAAGACACTGAGCCGAAACATTGACTGGAGGCGACTGGGCTTCACAACGGCCATCTTGGCTCATCAGTGGTGATGGATGGTCCTCTGGGAGAGGGAGTAGGTCATTAGGCCTGTCAGTGGTTAAGCTCAGTGCTCTCACAGCAATGCAAATTCACTGTGTGTGTGTGTGTGTGTGTGTGTGTGTGTGTGTGTGTGTGTGTGTGTGTGTGTGTGTGTGTGTGTGTGTGTGTGTGTGTGTGTGTGTGTGTGTGTGTGTGTGTGTGTGTGTGTGTGTGTGTGTGTATGTGTGTAGCTTTGGAATCATTGCCACATTGTTGATGTGGATCTTACTCTCTTGCACAACCAAACCAGGTCCTCTAGGCAGCTTATTTTGTATTCTTAGTCTTTGGAATCCTCCTCCCTCATGTCCTTCTATACTTGTTCTTCTCCTTCCTCTGTTTGAAGGGACATTGACTACTATGATCCCACTGTATGCACATACAGTACATAAAACACACACATTCACACACTACTGGGCAGGTTTTGTGTTTCTGGGGCTGTGTGACTCTAATCTAGTTGAAGACTGTGGGGCTGTGAGACTCTAGTCTTGTTGAAGACTGTGGGGCTATATGACTCTAGTCTAGTTGAAGACTGTGGGGCTGTGTGACTCTAATCTAGTTGAAGACTGTGGGGCTGTGAGACTCTAGTCTAGTTGAAGACTGTGGGGCTATATGACTCTAGTCTAGTTGAAGACTGTGGGGCTGTGAGACTCTAGTCTAGTTGAAGACTGTGGGGCTGTGAGACTCTAGTCTAGTTGAAGACTGTGGGGCTGTGAGACTCTAGTCTAGTTGAAGACTGTGGGGCTATGTGACTCTAGTCTAGTTGAAGACTGTGGGGCTATATGACTCTAGTCTAGTTGAAGACTGTGGGGCTGTGAGACTCTAGTCTAGTTGAAGACTGTGGGGCTATATGACTCTAGTCTAGTTGAAGACTGTGGGGCTATGTGACTCTAGTCTAGTTGAAGACTGTGGGGCTATATGACTCTAGTCTAGTTGAAGACTGTGGGGCTGTGAGACTCTAGTCTAGTTGAAGACTGTGGGGCTGTGAGACTCTAGTCTAGTTGAAGACTGTGGGGCTGTGAGACTCTAGTCTAGTTGAAGACTGTGGGGCTATATGACTCTAGTCTAGTTGAAGACTGTGGGGCTATGTGACTCTAGTCTAG
The DNA here is from genome assembly GCA_030435695.1 of Brachymystax lenok tsinlingensis. Taxonomy (NCBI): domain Eukaryota; kingdom Metazoa; phylum Chordata; class Actinopteri; order Salmoniformes; family Salmonidae; genus Brachymystax; species Brachymystax lenok. Next base: position 13,797,551 of record CM059781.1, read on the forward strand.
TTGAAGACTGTGGGGCTGTGTGACTCTAGTCTAGTTGAAGACTGTGGGGCTATATGACTCTAGTCTAGTTGAAGACTGTGGGGCTGTGAGACTCTAGTCTAGTTGAAGACTGTGGGGCTGTGTGACTCTAGTCTAGTTGAAGACTGTGGGGCTGTGAGACTCTAGTCTAGTTGAAGACTGTGGGGCTGTGTGACTCTAATCTAGTTGAAGACTGTGGGGCTGTGAGACTCTAGTCTAGTTGAAGACTGTGGGGCTATATGACTCTAGTCTAGTTGAAGACTGTGGGGCTGTGAGACTCTAGTCTAGTTGAAGACTGTGGGGCTGTGATACTCTAGTCTAGTTGAAGACTGTGGGGCTGTGAGACTCTAGTCTAGTTGAAGACTGTGGGGCTATGTGACTCTAGTCTAGTTGAAGACTGTGGGGCTATATGACTCTAGTCTAGTTGAAGACTGTGGGGCTGTGAGACTCTAGTCTAGTTGAAGACTGTGGGGCTATGTGACTCTAGTCTAGTTGAAGACTGTGGGGCTATATGACTCTAGTCTAGTTGAAGACTGTGGGGCTATATGACTCTAGTCTAGTTGAAGACTGTGGGGCTGTGAGACTCTAGTCTAGTTGAAGACTGTGGGGCTGTGAGACTCTAGTCTAGTTGAAGACTGTGGGGCTGTGAGACTCTAGTCTAGTTGAAGACTGTGGGGCTGTGAGACTCTAGTCTTGTTGAAGACTGTGGGGCTATGTGACTCTAGTCTAGTTGAAGACTGTGGGAACTTTGAGAAAAACTGAAATAAAAAGCATGCCTCACCTACAGTATCACAGAATTCCAATGGGGGACAGGGGAGGGGGTGGGGCTTGATAAGCTATAGGGGGCATTTACACCACTGCAGCACACCCTTGGCCTTGGGCCAGCCCAGCCATGCTCCAGGTTCTCAGGGAGGAGAGCTCTACCTCACAGCCCAGCTGGAGAGAGCCGTGCCTGGGCTAACACTCCCACACTATCATCTGCACTGGTCCCCCTGATCTCATACCATATCTCCCACATCTGATCTGATCTCATGCTATATCTCCCACATCGGATCTTATCTCATACTATATCTCCCACATCTGATCTGATCTCATGCTATATCTCCCACATCGGATCTTATCTCATACTATATCTCCCACATCTGATCTGATCTCATGCTATATCTCCCACATTTGGCTCAACTACAGCTGTTTTCTCCTGGGGCAAAAATATGTTCTCTTTCACCAACTTTCCCTTCCTTCATCTCTCCTGCCCTCCATTGCTCTCCAATCATCCCTCCATCTCTCTAGCCCTCTCTCAGCCGTCCCTCCATCTGTCTAGCCCTCTCTCATCAATCCCTCCTCTGTCCAGCTCTCTCTCATCCATCCCTTTATCTTTCTAGCTCTCTTATCCATCCCTCTATCTTTCTAGCTCTCTAATCCGTCCCTCCATCCCTCAGGCTGTAAGAGCACATGAAAAAGAAAAGGAGAGCCGCACACTCTAGGAGCTCAGATGCAACAATTTAATACCATCGCTTCAACAGCCATGCTGTCCCCATCAGTATTTAATACACCTAACATGCACAAGAGATATAAAGTGCATCAACAACATGGCACATTGCAAAAAGGACCAAACTGCCACAACCCTGACCTGTAACCTGGAAACACTGCCCACCTTGTAACACGGAAATAGGACAAACTCACGTGGCTCTTAAAAAATCCAGCACAAGCACAATTTTGGACATGGCCAGTGAACACCTTGGAACACCTTGGAACACCTTGGAACACCTTGCTCCCGGTCAACTAGAGACAGTCCATGGATTTTCAACATGATGTACAGCAGGCCTACAGCAGGCACAGAGTAGCGTATTCTACTGTGTACCTATAGGGCAAACTTTATCTCTCAATTGAGTGCATGCGTCTAGGCACACATTTACAGAACCACCAGCTTTTCAGGCAATATAGGGCAAGGCAACGGCCACCTGTGGTTGTCACGGAAACATATGGAGGACAGCACGTTTCGCCATGAGTGCCATGTGATAACAGTCAAATGCAACATGATACATTAACAACCACATCACATACCAGCCAACATACAGTATGATTAAGAAATAAGGCCCGAGGGGGTGTGGTATATGACCAATATACCACTGCTAAGGGCTGTTTTGATGCAAGACGCAACGCGGAGTGCCTGGATACAGCCCTTAGACGTGGTATATTGGTCATATATCACAAACCCCCGAGGTGCCTTATTGCTATTATAAACTGGTTACCAATGTAATTAGAGCAGTACAATAAATGTTTTGTCATACCCATGGTATACGGTCTGTTATACCATTGCAGTCAGCCAATCAGCATTCAGGGCTCAAACCACCCAGTTTCTAATAACAATTGCATACCATTAATCATACTGTACCCAGATCTAGACCAAAACCACGTAGCATGAAGTACGCACACTGTTTTGGAGCATGGTCTCAGTGGACATGGTGTCAGCGTAAGCATTACAATAACAGTCATATTCCAGATTTAGATTCAACACTGCAATAATGGGGCGGCAGGTAGCCTAGTGGTTAGAGCGTTGGGCCAGTAACCGAAAGGTTGCTGGATTGAATCCCTGGGCTGACGAGGTAAAAATCTGTCATTCTTCTTGTAAATAAGAATTTGTTCTTAACTGACTTGCCTAGTTAAATAATGTTGAGCAATATTATGTGATCCCATAATCACTACAGGACCCATACAAGTTGTAGATTGATAATGAGCCCTATCTGACGATGATAAAATACCAGTCTCCAGTTTGGTCCAACAATTCTACATGAAACTGAGCAGTCAGCGTCATAAAATGTAATGTGATCATAGTATGGGGTGTCCACATTTCATTACATTCACATTTCATTTACATCATCTGAGGCTAACTGTCGTTGTGATAGGCAGGACAGAATTCCCATAAAAAAAGGCATATATTCATGCTATTTGATGTACAGGCTTCTTATTAAAGTCCTGTCATTTTCATTGTTTTGTATCTGCACGCTTCAGTGCTGCGCCAAGCTATTAAAATACCATTGTATTGATCAGGAGTCGACTGTAAGTGTTTAGTGCAAGCCAAGCAATTAAAATACCATTGTATTGATCAGGAGTTGACTGTAAGTGTTTAGTGCAAGCCAAGCTATTAAAATACCATTGTATTGATCAGGAGTAGACTGTAAGTGTTTAGTGCAAGCCAAGCTATTAAAATACCATTGTATTGATCAGGAGTAGACTGTAAGTGTTTAGTGCAAGCCAAGCTATTAAAATACCATTGTATTGATCAGGAGTCAACTGTAAGTTTTTAGTGCTGCACCAAGCAATTAAAATACCATTGTATTGATCAGGAGTCAACTGTAAGTGTTTAGTGCAAGCCAAGCTATTAAAATACCATTGTATTGATCGGGAGTCGACTGTAAGTGTTTAGTGCAAGCCAAGCAATTCCAATACCATTGTATTGATCAGGAGTCGACTGTAAGGGTTCTGCATGGCCATGATGGTGATGCAGATGTCACCTACCTCTGCTTCTCCGAGCCGTGGACGAGCTGGCCAGTGCCATCCCAAAGATGAAGAGGAAGAAGAGGAGGAAGGTGTGTGAACGCTGCATGGTTGTAGCTGATCTGCAGAGGTCTCAGGTAAAAAGGACTGGCTGGTGGGTCTCACTAGATACACGTGACTTGTGTAGATCTGCTCAGGTGCTCCACTAAAGGATCTCAGTTCAGGACTAAGAGGAGGACTAAGGTGAGCCACTGGACTACAGTACTGGAGAATTTCAGTGTAGATATCAACCAGCTCCGGACTAGCTCACAGACTGAGCCTGGTATACACTAGAACAGTAGAACTAGAACAGTAGAGCTAGAACAGTAAAGTCATTCTCCTAGGTCTGTGTGATTCTGAGAACTGTCTCTGGTGGCTGGACTACTTCCCTGAGCTGGTGGGTCTCAGGACTAGTGCAGCACACTGGACAGGCTCTGTCTGGGGCTGAGGGGCTGGTTGCTCTGGGGCTCTGTGCTGTGCTCTGGGGTCCAGGGAGACCAGCCTGCAGCATATATACCTACAGAGGGAGGGGACACAGGGAGGCAAACACACCCCCTTTCTTTTTTCTCACTCTCCCACAGAGAACAGAGCTCTTTTACTTGCTGTCACACCCACTCACTCTCTCTCTCTCTTGTGTCTCTGGCCTTTTCCCTTTCTCGCTTCCATTCTCTTTCTCTCTTCCGTTCTCTTTAATTTTCTCTCTCTCTCTCTCTCTCTCTCTCTCTCTCTCTCTCTCTCTCTCTCTCTCTCCCTCTCTCTCGCTCTCTCATCCCACTTTCATTATTTCTGTATGTTTTTTTCCACGATGTCCAGACCTCCACTGTTTTCCATCCATAAAGCTCTTGCTGATTTTTCATTGCACTTATTCTCTATTTCTCACTTTCCTTTCTCTATCTCCCTCCTTTTTCGTTTCTTTCCTATCCCTCCCTCTACCACTCTTTTTACCTCTCTCTTAATTTAGCCCAAAGTTGTAAGGTTATGTAAGAGTCGGTAGGGAGAAAAGCCCACTATTTAAGAGTCTTCCTCTCTCATCCCTCTCTCATCCCTCTCTCATCCCTATCTCATCCCTCTCTCATCCCGCTCACATCCCTCTCTCATCCCTATCTCATCCCTCTCTCATTCCTCCCTCATCCCTATCTCATCCCTCTCTCATTCCTCTTTCATCCCTCTCTCATTCCTCTTTCATCCCTCTCTCATCCTTCTCTCATTCCTCTCTCATTCCTCTGACACAATCTCAACTCATTCTACTGTACCAAACCCCAAAACGCGCCACCAACACGTGCAACTTTGATCACTACATGCACATAACCAGCCTACTATGAGCAAGCCCCCAAACATGGTATTTTGGCAACATGTCACCCTCCCATCACAAACACGTGCTGGTATATTAGTGCTGCATAATAAAAGTGCCTTTGAACTGCAGACTCATCCATCAATGTTTATCCCCATTGGGCACAGTGAGTGCGTGGTAACGTGAATGTGTGCTTGCGTACATACTTGGGCACATGTGCGCGTGTGTGTGTATGCGCATATGATTGAGTGTGTGCATGTGTGTGTCTGTCTGGGTCCAGACGGCCAGCAGTCAGTCGTCCAGCAAAGTTCTGCCAGAACCAGGCCTCTTTGATGGCGTGTGTTACCAGGAACTCCGCCCCTCTGGCACTGAGGTTCCATCCTACATGCCATCACATGAGACAGGAACTAGGTTTGGGCAGAGGGGGTGGGTCTATTCAAACAGGAGGTTCCTAAGCACTGTCATATTCCAGGACACAGGCTTCGTTCTCCAATATCCAGATAAAGGTATGTGTTATGGTGCTACAGAGTCAATATTCGCATAAAGATATCCCACTAGGCACACACTGGTTGAATTAAGGTTGATTGAAATTACGTTGAACCAATGTGGAATAGGCATTGAATTGACGTCTGTGCCCAGTGGGACGTGTTATGGTGCAACAGACTGCTTTCCTTTAAATGTTATAATTCAGAGCTTATAATTGAGAAACAGCTATAATTAGTACAAAATAGGAAAAATACACAATGTCTTTGTTAATTTGCGTTAGACATCAAGGACTAAGGACTTAGTCGGATCACAAAATGGCTATAGTTAAGGTTGTAAAAATGTTGATTCTTTGTTCTCTTTGTCCTGTCCAATAAGCCAGCCATAGACTTGTGTGTCAGGGATTATCTGAGGGCTGAGTGTTACAGGAAGTGGACATAGAGAGATGCCAGGTCCAGAAGTCAACATAGAGCATTTCTAGGACAATGGGGAACTTTTTACTATCCTGCCCCTGTACCTGGCCAAGCCCCGTCCCCCTGTTCAACCTCTACAACTGCTGTTCCTCCCTCCACCTCCTTCCACCTCCTCCAACCTTTTTCCTCCTCCACCCACCTCCTTCCACTTCCTCCCTCCTCCTTACATCTCCCTCCCACCCATCCACTCCCCCTGTAGTCTGTGAGGGTGATCAGTGATGAAGCCACAGGAAGAGACAGAACAGGGAGTGCAGGATGGCGTTGTCTGAGCTCAGATTACATAACCGTGTCTTTGCTGTAAAAGCCATGTCCAAGCCTCAGGAGATCTTCAGGGGGAAGTCAGAAGAAACTCCCTCTGTACAGCACAATACCACCTCTGTCCCTTTGTACTGGGCAAAGGATGGGTGGCCAGAGAGAGAGGGAGGAGGGAGAGAAAGAACAAGGGAGGGAGGGTAAAAAAAGGGATGGATGGAGAAATGGAGAGAGAGTGTGGAGTAAAAAAGAGAGGGGATGGACTAAAGCTGTGCCAACAAAAATGTCCAAAGTACTCTAAAATGCTGTGAAACCTCTGAAGTGAGACAGGTGTCTTTGATTTAAATCTGAGACACAACGTTTTCATCCAATCTAGTCAATGTTCCACATACTCCGGGGAAGACAAGATAACTGTTCCCATAGCATCTGTCAGTTCTGTTCTAACGTTATTTCCTTTGTTAACCTTCTCCAGGCCTTTTCCGTGCTATCCAGCTAACCTGTAGTGGAATGTTGCCTGGTTTCTTTCAAGATAGCCACATACCTGTCAGAGAATGTCCGGAGCTATTCGTGACCCTGACCCCTGACACCCCACCCCTGACCTCAGATTCCTTTGAGGTCAGAAACACCTGTCTACAAATATGTGCTTATTCTGTGTGTCTGTGTGCCTGTGTGTCAGTGTGTGTATGTCTGTCAGATGGATACTGATGTACTGTATAGTCAATCCTATGGTGATCTACACTGAACAAAAATATAAATGCAACATGAAACAATTCATTTGTTATATGAAACAACAGTTGATATAAGGAAATCAACTGAAATAAATTAATTAGGCCCTAATCTATGGATTTCACATGTATGGGAATACAGATGCAACTGTTGGTCACAAAAAAAGGTAGGGGTGTGGGTCAGAAAATCAGTCAGTATCTGGTGTTTCCACCATTTACCTATTGCAGCGCGACACATCTCCTTCGCATAGAGTTGACCAGGTTGTTGATTGTGGTCTGTGGAATGTTGTCCTACTCTTCAATGTGCGAAGTTGCTGGATGTTGGCAGGAACTGGAACACACTGTCTTACACATCAATCCAGAGCATCCCAAACATGCTCAATGGGTCACACGTCTGATGAGTATGCAGGCCATGGAAAAACTAGGACATGTTCAGCTTCCAGGAATTGTGTACAGATCCTTGATATATTGGGTCGTGCATTATCATGCTGAAACATGAGGTGATGGTGTCGGATGTCGGATGAATGGCACGACAATGGGCCTCAGGATCTTTTCATGGTATCTCTGTGCATTCAAATTGCCATCGTTAAAATACAATTGTGTTCAATGTCTGAAGCTTATGCCTGCCCATACCATAATCCCATCGCCACCATGGGACACTTTGTTCACAACGTTGACATAAGCAAACCGCTCGCCCACACGACACCATACACACTGTCTGCCATCTGCCCAGTACAGTTGAAACCGGGATTCATCCGTGAAGAGCACACTTCTTCAGTGTGCCGGTGGCCTTCAAAGGTGAGTATTTGCCCACTGAAGTCAGTTATGAGGCCGAACTGTAGTTAGGTCAAGACCCTGGTGAGGAAGACAAGCACACAGATGAGCTTCCGTGAGATGGTTTCTGACAGCTTGTGCAGAAATTATTTGGTTGCGCAAACCCACAATTTCCTCAGCTGTGTGGGTGGCTGGTCTGAGACTATCCTGCAGGTGAAAAAGACGGATGTGGAGGTCTTGGTCTGGCATGGTTACACGTGGTCTGTGGTTGTGAGGCCGGGTGGACGTACTGCCACATTCTCTAAAACGACGTTGGAGACGGCTTATGGTATAGAAATTAACATAAAATTATCTGGTGACAGCTCTGGTGGACATTACTTCAGTCAGCATGCCTTTTGCATGCTCCCTCAAAACTTGAGACGTCTGTGACATTGTGTTGTGTGACAAAACAGCACATTTTAGAATGGCCTTTTATTGCCCCCAGCACAAGGTGCACCTGTGTAATGATCATGCTGTTTAATAAGCTTCTTGATATGCCACACCTGTCAGGTCGATGGATTATCTTGGCAAAGGAGAAATACTCACTAACAGGGATGTAAACACATTTGTGCACAAAAGAGAAATACATTTAGAGAGAAATAAGCTTTTTGTGCATATGACAAATTTCTGTGATTGTTTATTTCAGCTCATGAAACATGGGACCAACACTTTACATGTTGTGTTTATATTGTTGTTCAGTATAATAGTTGCATCTCTGCTGAAAGAAGTGATATTTCAGAGAGCAGAACCATGTAGGTGAGACACGTTGTTCTGCTTTAGTATTCACTGATTGGTTGTTCCTTTCCTCCATTTTATAGCCTTTTGCCACATCATCAGGCCCACCTGCCAAACAGAGCCACGCTGCTGGAAAACTTCAAACTCACACGTGCGCACACACATGCACGCAAGGTAACCTGTCTAAATGACTCTCACCCCCTTAGAACTCACATCTGTAGCCATGAAACGCTTTGAAAGGCTGGTCATGACTCACATCAACACCATCATCCCAGACACCCAGGACCCACTCCAATTCACATACCACCCCAACTGATCGACAGATGACGCAGTCACTATTGCTCTCCACATTACCCTCTCCCACCTGGACAAGAGGAACACCTATGTGAGAATGCTATTCATTGACTATTGCTCAACGTTAAACACCATAGTGCCCTCCATGGTCATCACTAAGCTCAGGACCCTGGGACTAATCACCTCCCTCTGCAACTGGATCCCGGACTTCCAACCCGGGCCGCCCCCAGGTGGTGAGTGTCAGAAACAAAACATCTGCCCCTCAACACGGGGGCCCCTCAGGTGTGCGTGTTTAATCCACTCCTGTACTCCCTGTTCACCCATGACTGCGTGGCTGCTCACGACTCCAAAACCATCCTTAAGTTTGCTGACGACACAACGGTGGTTGGTTTAATCACCGACCACAACGAGACAGCTAACAATTGGCAAAGACTCCAGCCACCCAAGTCATAGACTGTTCTCTATGCTACCGCAAGGCAGGCAGTACTGATGCATCAAGTCTGGAACAGGACCCTGAGCAGCTTCTAGCCCCAAGCCATAAAAGGCGCAGCATGGTCAATCTGACGCCTGCATTGGATGTGCAGCACTTACAGTGATACGGCCTCTGCAGAAGTCAGGGCATTCACACTTCTTTCGAATTTGCTGAGCAGCACAGAGCTGTGACCTCCCACCCTAACCTACCGTCAACCAATCATGTCAATGCAGAGCTATATAGAGCCCTCTGCATTGTTACAAAATTTGAGAGGCGCACAGCAATGTGGTACAGAGCTCAATTTGGCCTCCACAGGCTCCACAATTGCGTCACACCATCCATGTGGCACCTCCGACCACATTTCGGATCAAGCATAAATTAACTCTAAGACTGCTAAATATACTGAACAAAAATATGAACGTAACATGTTGGTCCCATGTTTCATGAGCTGAAATAAAATATCCCAGAAATGTTCGATAACCCAAAGCACAAATGTGTTTACATCCCTGTTAGTGAGCATTTCTCCTAGGCGAAGATAATCCATCCACCTGACAGGTGTGGCATATCAAGAAGCTGATTAAACAGCATGATCATTACACAGGTGCACCTTGTGCAGAGGACAATAAAAGGCCACTCTAAAATGTGCATTTTTGTCACACAACACAATGCCATGTATGTCTCAAGTTTTGAGGGAGCGTGCAATTGGCATGCTGACTGAAGGAATGTCCACCAGAGCTGTTGCAAGAGAATTTAATGTAAATTTCTCTACAATAAGCCGCCTCCAACGTTGTTTTAGAGAATTTGGCAGTATGCCCAACCGGCCTCACAACCACAGACCACGTGTCACCACGCCAGCCCAGACTTCCATATCCGGCTTTTTTATCTGCGGGATCGTCTGAGGAGGGTGAGGGGTTGCTGAGGAGTGTTCATGTCTTTAATAAAGCCATTTTGTGGGGAAAAACTCATTCTGATTGCTTGGGCCCTGGGTCCCAAATAGGTGGGCTTGGCTCCCAAGTGGGTTGGCCTATGTCCTCCCAGGCCCACCCATGGCTGCAACCCTGCCCAGTCATGTGAAATCCATAGATTAGGGCATAATGAATGTATTTCTATTGATTGATTTCCTTACGTGAACTGTAACTCAGCAAAATCTTTGAAATTGTTGCGTGTTACAGTTATATTTTTGTTCAGTGTAGTTTGTTAAATAGTTAACCAAATAGCTACCCGGACTATCTGCATTGACCCTTTTCACATTAAGTATTTTGACTCATCAAATATGCTACAGCTACTGCTTATTATCTATGCTGTTGCCTAGTCACTTTAGCCCTACCTTATATATTTATATCTACCTCAATTAACTTGTACCCCTGCACATCCACTCGGTACTGGTACCCGTATATATAGCCAAGTTATCGTTACTCATTGTGTATTTATTCCTTGTATTATTATTTTTCTATTATTTTTTCTCTGCATTGTTGGGAAGGGCCCCTAAGTAAGCATTTCACTGTTAGTCTACACCTGTTGTTTACCAAGCATGTGATAAATAAAATGTGATTTGATTTGACGCATGCACACGAACACACAGGATGCGTGTGTGTGAACGCACGCTTGTGCTTCAGGCTATTCTGCCTCTCTCATCCATTCACAGATTTATAGACTCATCCTCTGTGACTGTGGAGGAGAATCACCAATCACCTTAATCAACCAAAACAAGACAGGCCTCACCAGATAACTCACAATATTTCAACAAAATGTTAGAAATGTAGTGTCATGTTTTTGATCTTTTTCCTTTGTTTTATTTCAGTGTGTTTGCCAATATCTATAAGGAGGTGGAAAACGTTTACTGCTACCTCGTTTACTGCTACACACACACACACACACACACACACACACACACACACACACACACACACACACACACACACACACACACACACACACACACACACACACACACACACACACACACACACACACACACACACACACACACACACACACACAAAGGCGGACAGTATTTTGCAGCTTACCAGAGTCACTTGGGTTTGTAAGTTTCCCCACTTGGACCAGGTTGTGATTTTGTAGAATGGAAAAATAAAATGATTTTGATATTTTCCGTCTTCTTTTCCAAAGACGTTTTAATCTGCTGATAACTGGTATTGAATGGCTTATTGGGTCCCAATTTTCCCTTTCAGTTCAACCTTTTGTCCTCCACACATTTCTAGAATTCTCCACCTCCAAATTCTACAATTCTCCACCTCCAAATTCCACACAGCAATTTACGCCAATTTGGGAATATACAGTGGCCTACAGTATGATTATCGATGATTCTATAGAAACTATTGATGAATGTGTGCTCTTTCAGCACAAATCCTGCATTTTTATTACGTACTCTGTGAAATCCTTGTTTGAACACTCAAGTAGCACAGTTCATGAGGTCACTTTAAAGCAGTTTGTTACAGAGTAAAAGTTAAATTATACTGTATATTCTAAACATTTTCAGCATCACTCTCTTGCTTCCTCATTGGACAATGGTTGGGCAAACCATATGACCTCTGAACCTTTAACACTACTCTACTGGTTGAGCTGTATCATGTGATGGGTGGGTAGATTGTCGGGTAGAGTCTCGTGCGAGGCTGGTTTTCATGCCAGAATGGACATGAGGAACACTGATGGCTCAGGACAGCGCAGTGGAAAATATGATGTATGGAATGTTCCTTCAAATATTTACACAGCTCCTCAGAGTTTCACCACACACACCGACACACATGCACATACGCATGCATGCACACGTACATGCACACACACAGACGCAAATGTATGCGCATAGACACACACACACACTTTTTTATTTTATTTTTAACTTTATTTAACCAGGTAGGCCAGTTGAGAACAAGTTCTCATTTACAACTGCAACCTGGCCAAGATAAAGCACAGCAGTGCGACAAAAACAACAACACAGAGTTACACATGGGATAAACAAACGTACAGTCAATAACACAATAGAAAATCTGTGTACAGTGTGTGCAAATAAAGTAAGGAGGTAAGGCAAGTAATTACAATTTAGCAATTGACACTGGAGTGATACATGTGCAGATGACGATGTGCAAGTAGAATATTGGTGAGCAAAAGATCAGAAAATATGGGGATGAGGTAGGTAGTTGGATGGGCTATTTACAGATGGGCTGTGTACAGCTGCAGCGATCGGTAAGCTGCTCTGACAGCCGGTACTTGAAGTTAGTGAGGGAGATATGTCTCCAGCTTCAGAGATTTTTGCAATTCGTTCCAGTCACTGGCAGCAGAGAACTGGAAGGAATGGCAGCCAAATGAGGTGTTGGCTTTGGGGATGACCAATGAGATATACCTGCTGGAGCGCGTGCTACGGGTGGGTGTTGCTATGGTGACCAGTGAGCTGAGATAAGGCAGAGCTTTATCTAGCAAAGACTTATAGATGACCTGGAGCCAGTGGGTTTGGCAACGAATATGTAGCGAGGACCAGCCAACGAGAGCATACAGGTCACAATGGTGGGTAGTATATGGGGCTTTGGTGACAAAACGGATGGCACTGCGATAAACTGCATCCAATTTGCTGAGTAGAGTGTTGGAGGCTATTTTGTAAATGACATCGCTGAAGTCAAGGATCGGCAGGATCGGCAGTTTTACGAGGGTATGTTTGGCAGCATGAGTGAAGGAGGCTTTGTTGCGGAAAAGGAAGCCGATTCTAGATTTAATTTTGTATTGGAGATGCTTAATATGAGTCTGGAAGGAGTGTTTACAGTCTAGCCAGACACCTAGGTATATACAGTGGGGAAAAAAAGTATTTAGTCAGCCACCAATTGTGCAAGTTCTCTCACTTAAAAAGATGAGAGAGGCCTGTAATTTTCATCATAGGTACACTTCAACTATGACAGACAAAATGAGGAAAAAAAATCAAGAAAATCACATTGTAGGATTTTTAATGAATTTATTTGCAAATTATGGTGGAAAATAAGTATTTGGTCACATACAAACAAGCAAGATTTCTGGCTCTCACAGACCTGTAACTTCTTCTTTAAGAGGCTCCTCTGTCCTCCACTCATTACCTGTATTAATGGCACCTGTTTGAACTTGTTATCAGTATAAAAGACACCTGTCCACAACCTCAAACAGTCACACTCCAAACTCCACTATGGCCAAGACCAAAGAGCTGTCAAAGGACACCAGAAACAAAATTGTAGACCTGCACCAGGTTGGGAAGACTGAATCTGCAATAGGTAAGCAGCTTGGTTTGAAGAAATCAACTGTGGGAGCAATTATTAGGAAATGGAAGACATACAAGACCACTGATAATCTTCCTCGATCTGGGGCTCCACGCAAGATCTCACCCGTGGGGTCAAAATGATCACAAGAACGGAGAGCAAAAATCCCAGAACCACAAGGGGGGACCTAGTGAATGACCTGCAGAGAGCTGGGACCAAAGTAACAAAGCCTACCATCAGTAACACACTACGCCGCCAGGGACTCAAATCCTGCAGTGCCAGACGTGTCCCCCTGCTTAAGCCAGTACATGTTCAGGCCCGTCTAAAGTTTGCTAGAGAGCATTTGGATGATCCAGATGAGGATTGGGAGAATGTCAGATGAAACCAAAATAGAACTTTTTGGTAAAAACTCAACTTGTCGTGTTTGGAGGACAAAGAATGCTGAGTTGCATCCAAAGAACACCATACCTACTGTGAAGCATGGGGGTGGAAACATCATGCTTTGGGGCTGTTTTTCTGCAAAGGGACCAGGGCGACTGATCCGTGTAAAGGAAAGAATGAATGGGGCCATGTATCGTGAGATTTTGAGTGAAAACCTCCTTCCATCAGCAAGGGCATTGAAGATGAAACGTGGCTGGGTCTTTCAGCATGACAATGATCCCAAACACACCGCCTGGGCAACGAAGGAGTGGCAGAAGAAGCATTTCAAGGTCCTGGAGTGGCCTAGCCAGTCTCCAGATCTCAACCCCATAGAAAATCTTTGAAAGTACGTGTTGCCCAGCGACAGCTCCAAAACATCACTGCTCTAGAGGAGATCTGCATGGAGGAATGGGCCAAAATACCAGCAACAGTGTGTGAAAACCTTGTGAAGACTTACAGAAAACGTTTGACCTCTGTCATTGCCAACAAAGGGTATATAACAAAGTATTGAGATAAACCTTTGTTATTGACCAAATACTTATTTTCCACCATAATTTGCAAATAAATTCATAAAAAATCCTACAATGTGATTTTCTGGATTTTTTTTCCTCATTTCGTCTGTCATAGTTGAAGTGTACCTATGATGAAAATTACAGGCCTCTCTCATCTTTTTAAGTGATAGAACTTGCACAATTGGTGGCTGACTAAATACTTTTTTTCCCCACTGTATAGTTGTCCACATGTTCTAAGTCAGAACCCTCGTTTGGAGGTTTGTTAACCTCTCAGGGATTGCTGGGGCACTAGCGCCCCAATCCCGACACTACCAGGTGAAATACAAGGCGCCAAATTCAAAATCCAAAAGTTGAATTATTAAACATCCACCAATATACAAGTGTTCCATACTCATCAAAAGCTCTGTTTCTTGGCAATATCACAGCATTGTCAGATTTCAAAAAGGCTTTACGGTGAAAGCAGCACATTTGATTGTTTGAGGGTAGCACCTCACATATTCTTCCCATAGCCATGAATCCATTAGCCATCATGGCACACACATAACACATTTCACAGTGAAAACAAATCAATTACCTGTTGAAGAACTTCTGCTGAGGCCATCCTAAGTGTCCAACGAAGACAATCCATGGTTCTTTTGTTAGAAAAAGTAATGTATTTTATCCATAAATCTCCATTTGGTTCAAGCGTTATAATCAGAAACGACAGCCTCCACTTCTCCATTGAAACGTGACGAGAACTCGTTCATCTTATACCTATAAACTTGTCCAAGAACAATCAAACATAGTTTTAAATGTATCCTTAGGAACACTTTTACTATATTTACTATTATAAATCAACCGGAATATAAACTGATCGATAAAGACGGTAAAAAAGACACTGCGCGCCTTGTCGGGAGCGCGCACTGGGTACTGTTGACATAAAAGTACACTTCCTGGTTTGCTCTTCTTCTCTGGTCTAAAGCATCCAAATTGAAAATTTACACTGTCTCGAGACTGTTGACATCTAAAGGAAGCGATGGGTACTGCATTCATATGCCCTTATATGGTCATTTTCATGAGGGAGGGGTTCCAAATGAGCAATGTGTCAAAATCACTTTTTCCAGGACAGAAATTCCTCGGGGTTTCGCCTGCCATATGCGTTCTGTTTTACTCACAGACAAATGGTTAACACTTTCGGAAAATTCAGAGTGTTTCCTATCCAATGGTACTAAATATGTGCATATCCTATTTTCTGGGCCTGAATGGGAGGCATTTTACTTTGGGCACGCCAGGCTCTCCAAAACGGTCCCCTCATGAGCCGATCCCTAACAAGTTTAACACAGTGTCCAAAGAAGGGTCAGATGTATACAGAATGGTGTCATCTGCGTAGAGGTGGATCAAAGAATCACCCGCGACATCATTGATATATACAGAGAAAAGAGTCGGCTCGAGAATTGAACCCTGTGGCACCCCCATAGAGACTGCCAGAGGTCCGGACAACAGGCCTTCCGATTTGACACACTGAACTCTGTCTGAGAAGTAGTTAGTGAACCAGGCAAGGCTGCCATTAGAGAAACCAAGGCTGTTGAGTCTGCCAATAAGAGTATGGTGATTGACAGAGTCGAACGCCTTAGCCAGGTCGATGAAGACGGCTGCACGATACTGTTTTTTATCGATGGTGGTTACGATATCGTTTAGGACCTTGAGCGTGGCTGAGGTGCACCCGTGACCAGCTCGGAAACCGGATTGCATAGCGGAGAAGGTACGGTGGGATTCAAGATGATCGAGACGGCAGTCCAGACCATGAACAATATTCATCTTAACAAGGCCACAAACAGTAGCAACCTGTCTCTTTCTCTCTCTGTTGCAGGTAAATGGGTCAGTAATTTCCTGTGTATTATTCTTTAGTCCTAAGCGTAACTAATGCACCTAAAAACCAGAAACACACTTCCGCACTCACAGACACCGGTGATCCACATCTGGTGAGATGTTTGAATTACATCGCTAAATTTGCATCACTGTCTTGAATCTGTGTTACGGTAAAATGTGTGTGTGAGGGATCCTTTCACAGCAAAATATTGTTTGTTTAGTGATCTGTTGTGACATTAAGTGGAGGAATGCCATACCACAACAAGTCCAAACACACTGATGACGTATGATACTGTATTGCAGCCTAACCCTGCGAAAACATACGTCATCGTGAGCATGTCAGCACTCCAAGTGACAAACAACCAAAACAAGTTGGAGGCCAAAGATTTCACTCAGGCAATCAGCAGACGTTTTCTGGACGGTTGTGTGGGGAAAACAGTTCTATAGTCAGTGCTGCTGGGATTGTGAGGAAGAAGCACTGGATTTGGGAGAGGGAGAGAAGCCCAATGTGTTTCTGATTGTGTGAGTGTGTGTGTGGGTGAGTGCGTGCTCCCTGCTGAAAGCCTCCAGCCTCTCAGTGATAAATAACCTCATTACATATCCACCGCTAACACATGACAGGAGGGAAGATTCAGACACTAGATCAGACACACACACCATACACACAAGACATGCTTAAGTTCACGCACACACACATTCATACACACAAGACATGCTTAAGTACACGCACACACACATTCATACACACAAGACATGCTTAAGTACACGCACACACACATTCATACACACAAGACATGCTTAAGTACACGCACACACACATTCATACACACAAGACATGCACATTCACATAAACCCGTGTACACAGACATGCACACAATCACACACACGTATGAATACAAGAGAGTATGGAGAGTCCACACAATGGCAGAACAGTACAAGCTCATCAAGGCGGAACAGAAATCACACCACCATCACAAATCACAATAGTACAATATCCTGCACGATTACATCAGAGAAACATATTCATGTCTACTGACAACAAGACACGTTAGTCAAACAGAGAAGGAAGGTCTTGACGATAGCTAAAGCAGCTACAACAATACTTTACGTAACACGTTTATGGGCAAAACCAAATAAGACACACACCATGCTAAAGCCATATACAGAATCCACAGTATCCGCAGTATGGAGTAATCCGCAGTAATCACTCACCTCTAGGTATTAAAAACAGTACAGCATTGTTTAGAGGTGTGCTCTCTGAGTTCTCCCATGTTTAAGTGTGGTGGAACACTGATGTTGTTGGACGTTGTAGCTGGCGGTGATTGGACAGTGTCACAGAACATGATGATTCACAGAACACAGCGGGTCAACATGAAGGGAAACCTCAACAAGCAGGACACAACCTCTTCAAAGAGAGGTTGTTGCCGTGCTGTGAGGAAGCACACAACTGCGAAGATGAAAAGGAGCCGAACATAACAGCACTGTAAAAGACGTGATTGTTAACTCTCTTGCGTTGTTTTTAAAGAAAACAATACCAGCCAATGGTCCTAGTTGATCTGTATATTAGACACAAAAGAAGCACATTAGACATGCCGGGCAGAAGTCTTTTGATGGCTGTAAATTCATTGCTGGGTAATCATTGGCTCTCTACACATGTTATTTATGTTGTGTTGAAGATCCCAGTTGGTGGTAGTTGTGATAATGACCTATGATCCTGTATTACAACCTAACCCTGTGAAAACAAAAAGTAATCGTGAGCATGTCAGCACTTCAAGTGACAAACAACCAAAACAAGTTGTAGGCCAAATATTTCACTCAGGCAACAATGGATTGTTTTTGTTGTTGCCATGCGGTGAGGAAGCACACTGTGAATATAAAATAAGCCAAACATGTTGCGAGGCGTACCGTGAATTCCCCAAAATCACTGGGCTCTGCATGTTTTTATGTTGCGTTGAGGATTGCAGTTGCTCATGTGTGTTGCGCATTATTTGGCTTTCACTAACAAGTGCTACTCAGGGGACTCAGAGGTTTTAAAACAACGGATTTGGTGTTGGGGACATGTAGGTACATGCAAATCAAGCCTCTTCAAAGATCCACTTTATTTGCCCTTCTCATCTGCCAATAACCTGATTAAGTAAAAATATTACCTGTAAATAATGCAATATTAACATTTAAAATGCTATACGCCTACACACTAACTGACAGGGAGATGAAATAGAGATCCCATCTCTGCAAAAAAAAAAAAATATTTCCCTGATTTTTAGAGGTTCCATGTGTGAAATTATCTGTATTATTTTAGCCAAGGCATGATGACAAAAGGCAGACTCTCTGTGGCATGTTTTTCTCGTCTTTGGTTTGAGAAGCTGTGTGTAAGATGTGGTGGAACAATATTCCAACTGAGACAAAGATGTGAAGAATGATGAAGGGCGTCTTGAAATACTCTCAAGGCCATTGCCACACAATGGGAGAAAGAGAGAGGAAAGAGAGAGGAAAGAAAGAGGGGGGGATGGAGAGAAAAATACAGAAAATGTAGGAAGAAATAAAGAAGTTCATGCTGAGAGAATTGGTGAGTGACAGAGAGAGAGAGAGAGAGAGAGAGAGAGAGAGAGAGAGAGAGAGAGAGAGAGAGAGAGAGAGAGAGAGAGAGAGAGAGAGAGAGTGAGAGACAGATTACTGAGAGAGAGATAAATAGAGATATTATTAAATGAGAGAGAGCTAGAGAGATTATTGAGAGAGAGGGTGGTAGAGATATTATTGAAAAAGAGAGTTAGAGATATTATTGAGAGAGGGTGATAGAGATATTATTGAGAGGGTGATATAGATATTATTGAGAGAGAAGGTAATAGAGATATTATTGAGAGATAGGGTGATAGAGATATTATTGAGAGAGAGAGGTATAGATATTATTGAGAGAGAGGGTGTGAGAGATATTGTAAATACAACCCATATTTATGTTTATTTATTTTCCCTTTTGTACTTTAACCATTTGCACATCGTTACAACACTGTATAGAGAGTGTAATGTTTACTGTTCATTTTTATAGTTTTTTTTCACTTTTGTACATTATCTACTTCACATGCTTTGGCATTGTTAACATATGTTTCCCATGCCAATAAAGCCCCTTGGATTGAATTGAATTGATATTGTTGAGAGAGAGGGTGATAGAGATGTTTTTGAGAGAGAGGGTTTTAGAGATATTGTTGAGAGAGAAGGTTTTAGAGATAAAAAAAAGAGAGCAAAATTGAATGCTATTTGACCCTAAACAGAGAGAACACTGAGGCAGAATACCTGACCACTGCTTTGACTATGTACAGACTCAGTGAGCATAGCCTTGCTATTGAGAAAGGCCGCCAGAGGCAGACCTGGCTCTCAAGAGAAGACAATGTATGACCATAGTAGAGACGCATATTTCCCTCAGATTACACAGATCCACAAAGAATTCAAAAACAAACCCGATTTTGATAAACTCCCATATCTACTGGGTGAAATACCACAGTGTGCCATCACAGAAGCAAGATTTGTGACCTGTTGCCACAAGAAAAGCCAACCCACGAAGAACAAACCGATTGTAAATATTTTCTTTTTTGTACTTTAACCATTTGCACATCGTTACAACACTAAAATGTATACATAATTTGACATTTGTAATATCTTTATTATTTTGGAACTTCTGTGAGTGTAATATTTACTGTTCATTTTTATTGTTTATTTTACTTTTGTATATTATCTACTTCACTTGCTTTGGCAATGTTAACATATGTTTCCCATGCCATTAAAGCCCCTTGAATTTAATTGAATTGACATTGTTGAGAGAGAGGGAGATAGAGATATTGTTGAGAGAGAGGGTGATAGAGATACTGTTGAGAGAGAGGGTTTTAGAGATATTGTTGAGAGAGAGGGTGATAGAGATATTGTTGAGAGAGAGGGTGATAGAGATATTGTTGAGATAGAGGGTGTGAGAGACAACATTAGGAATACATGATGAGAGAGTCATACAGAGATTCAGAAACTGAGTCAAGGGAGAGAAAGAGAAAGAGAGAGATGGGGAGAGAGAGAGTGAAAGACAGAGAGATTGTGATTGATGTGTGTTTGTTTTGCCAGCTGGCTGATCTGCTATAGCGTTAAACTTTCTGTAGTCAGGGCTCCCTCTGTTCTTCACCGGGTGATTAACACAAATAAACCACTGGGAGAAACTCACTGCAGCTCTGCTCTGGGGAATCGGTTAGAGGGTCGAGTGGTGCAAACGGTGCAAGGGAACAGCTGGTCAGGAGGCTCCAGAGGCTACAGTGTGTATCAGGACAACGTGCTAGCAGGAAGCGATGGAGCTCACAGAGAACACACACACACACACACACTGTTGAGTGTTCTCAGATCAACATGTGTGTGTAGTCGGAGAAAGAGAGAGGGATCTGGATATCATAAACATAACAATGCTGCTGTACGTTTTCTAAAGCATCCCAGCCACTCCAGTCCACCACTACAAATGACGCCAAGCTGTCTCTGCAGCAACTGAGGTGAGCATGACAGATGAAGACAACCCATTAAAGCAGACAGTTCCTCCTAACATCATTCCAGCTCCGTTCTGATCCCCATACACAGGGACAACAGATCCCAGAACAGCCTGGGGTGGTTGTCAACGGGGATGATATTCACCATGTACCAGCCTTTTTGAATAAAAACCCTCAGATCTGATCCAGGTCTTCTGCAATACTGAAGATTTTTTCTCCTTATTAATTGATTGATTAAATGTCACTGATTGACCATAGAGAGGCCACTCATCTAGTAACCCAGATTAGAGGGGAAGAATGAAAACCAGCAGTGTTGCAGTTTTAGTTAGTTTGTGTGTATGCGTTGATATGTAGGCTACGTGTGCCTTTTGCAACAGCTAATGGGGATCCTAATAAAATACCAATTCAAAAGCCAGGAGTTGAGAAAGTTGGGATTTTGCTGTAAAAAAAAATATATATATATGCAGCACACAGTGCGTTCGGAAAGTATTCAGACCCCTTCCCTTTTTCCACATTTTGTTGCGTTACAGCCTTATTCTAAAATGTATTAAACACATTTTTTTCCTCATGAATTTACACACAATACCCCATAATGACAAAGTTTTGCAAATGAATGAGACTCGAAATTGAGCTCAGGTGCATCCTGTTTCCATTGACCATCCTTGAGATGTTTCCACAACTTGATTGGAGTCCACCAATAATAAATTAAATTGATTGGACATGATTTGGAAAGGCACACACCTGTCTATATAAGGTCCCACAGTTGACAGTGCATGTCAGAGCAAAAACCAAGACATGAGGTTGAAGGAATTGTCCGTAGAGCTCCGAGACAGAATTGTGTCGAGGCATAGATCTGGGGATGGGTACCAAAGAAATTATCCGGCATTGAAGGTCCCCAAGAACACAGTGGCATCCATTATTCTTAAATGGAAGAAGTTTAGAACCACCAAGACTCTTCCTAGAGCTCGCCGCCCGGCCAAACTGAGCGATTGGGGGAGAAAGGCCTTGGTCAGGGAGGTGACCAAGAACCCGATGTTCACTCGACAGAGCTCCAGATTTTCTCTGTGGAGCTGGGAGAACCTTCCAGAAGGCATTTATGGTAGAGTGGTGAGACGGAAGCCACTCCTTAGTGAAAGGCATGCCAAGGAAATTCTACACAGGGACACTCAAAGTCAGTCTTAAATGAATAATTCTTTATTATCAGTGCTCTGGAGAGGTTCCAACCAACTCAATGCACCAAGTACACATGTCGATCAGGAGCTCTCCCGGGGCAGTCCCGTTAGATCTCTTATATACCATTTACAGACATGTTACATAGGCATACTTCATAGGGTTGGTTCCTGCATGTGTCTGGCACCGTCTCTTATCTAAACTTATAGAACATGTTCTGGGCAATCTGCCAAATGGTCCTAAGGGGGTCATGTCACCCCCTCATATCTTTACCAAGCACAGGCAGGAACCAAGGATTATTTATGACACTAAGACAAAATAAACATTTTCAAGGCTGTCTCTTCACAATTAACAATTTTCCATCACATTCCATCCTCTTATCACTTGTGTGATAATAATCATTACATTTTAAGGTAAGCATTATATTTTATCTTCTATGTCAAAACACATCATTATAATAAATTATAATAAAATTAACGGGAGTGAATACCATTTAATTCATAATCATCATACTAAAGCTAAAATCTACAATCAAAGTAGTAAGTAAACAAAATCAACGCATAAAATCACATACACTTTCAAACCCTTCATTCTGGGTTGTACAATCTAACTTGTAAAACCATGGCTTAAGACCTTCGCTTCATACAGTTACACATATGCTTCATTACACAATTTCATTTATGGATTCTGGCAATGACATTTCAGCTGGAGCTTTTGTCCCCAGTGGCATTTTGATGACAGATGATTATCTCAATGCCTGTTAAATAAAAAATAAATAAAACATGTAATTACAACCCTTGATGACTCCATCTTAACTTAATTGTATCCCATAAGGTAATAGTAAAATAGATTAGAGACAGGTGTCCCTCATTCAGGGGCAGCGCTCTCTCTCTCTCCTTCTCTTGTTCCGAATCACACCTAGGACTGTCGATAAGTTATGAACTCCATCCTAATGATTAGTGTTTACATAGCCAAGGTTGATCAGGCCTCACCAGAAAGTCGAAACAGAGGTCAGAGGTCATTCAACCCCATTAAGTGAGTGTTTCTTTCCCTGTACCTCAGATACTATTTTGTGCATCAGGTTTACATTTGTCACGACCTCCGCCGAAGTCAGTGCCTCTCCTTGTTCAGGCGGTGTAAGGCGGTCGACGTCACCGGTCTTCTAGCCATCCCCGATCCACCTTTCATTTTTCCATTTGTTTTATCTTGTTTCCCCACACACCTAGTTGTCATTCCCACATTTCTTGTCATGTATTTAACTTCTTAGGGAGCGGCAGCAGAGGTGACGGTTTTGGAGAGTCTGGCGTGCCCAAAGTAAAATGCCTGCCACTCAGAAAATAGGATATGCACACACATAATTAGTACTATTGGATAGGAAGATAATGTCTGTGAATATAACAGAACTGATATAGCAGGCGAAAACCTGAGGAAAATCCATCCGGATTTGCAGTTTTTTTTGTAGATTACCTTTTTCTCCAAGCTGCCTATTGCATACAATGTTATGTAGGACTGAGACTGCAGTACCTATGGCTTCCACTAGATGTCAACAGTCTTTATACAAAGTCTGGAAGGTCTAGCAGTAAGCAGAACAGATAGGAAGAGGAAGTAGTCAGGGGACCACTTTTGTTTACAACGTTTGTGGGCGAGATTGTGAACGCAGACCACTTTTATTTTCCTTTCCTATTGTTCACGTTATCGTCCGGTTGAAATATTACAGTAAATATACATAAAAGGATACCTAAGGATACATAAAAAATTATGTTTGATTTGTTTGTAAAGTTTATAGGTATAATTTGAACGCGTTCTCTTCACGGTTCAATGGGCGACTTATGATTTTCTGATCATAACGCGCCAACCAAACTGAGATTTATGGATATAATAAATGACTTTTTCTAACAAAAGAACCATTGGATGTCTTCGTTGGACACTTGGGAAGCCCTCAGCAGAAGTTCTTCGAAAGGTAAGTGATATTTTTTAGCTCTAATATGGGTTTTGCGTGACCCGCGCTGGATATGAATTTATGCTAATGTGGAAAATATGTGGGGTGCTATCCTCAAACAATCAAATGTTGTGATATTGCCAAGAAGCAGAGCTTTTGATGACTCTGCAACACTTGTATATTGATGAATGTTTAATAATTAAACTTTTGGATTTTGTATTTGGCGCCTTACATTTCACCGGGTAGTGTTGGGAGTGGCCCGCTAGTGCGCTGCTACTCCCTAAGTAGTTAACCCTCTGGTTTCCCCCATGTCTGTGTGTGTAATTTTTTATTGTCAGTGGCACGTTCCGGCTGGTTTGCGCTGGACTTGTTGTTTTTTGTGTTTTGTGCTGCCGCAATTGTTGTTGTGACGCAATTACGTTCAGTGACTGTTATTGTGCCACAGTAAAGTGCTTTCGTTCACTCATTTCTGCTCTCCTGCGCCTGACTCTCACGCACCAGCTACACACACATCCATGATAGAATTCCACACCCCATCATGGAGTCAGCAGGAACAGGTGCTCCTGATAGAGGGGTCGAAGAGCGCGTCCACGAGCACACGGCGATGCTTCACCATCTCGGCGCCATCATGGACCGCGTCCTCCAGACCATGGATCGCTGGGAGAGACAGAGCGTTCCTCCAGCGCCTCCACCAGTCCGACCAGGGTCTCCATTACTCACCCCCCCTTCATCCGGTCCCAGTGGGATTCGTCTCGCCCTTCCCTGGGAGTACGAGGGGAAGGCTGCACACTGCCAGGGATTCCTGCTACAGCTGGAGCTATACCTGGCAACCGTCCACCCGGCTCCTTCGGGCCGTGAGAAGGTGTCCGCCCTTGTCTCATGCCTCTCTGGGAAAGCCTTGGAGTGGGCAAACGCCGTGTGGGGAGAAGGTGATGCGGCGTTGGACAATTTCGAGGAGTTCACTCGCTGCTTTCGGGCAGTCTTCGACCCCCCACCCGAGGGTAGAGCGGCGGGTGAACGCCTTTTCCATTTGAGGCAAGGGACGAGGAGCGCCAAAGGAGTTCGCCATGGACTTTCGGACCCTAGAAGCCGGCGCAGGATGGAACGACAGGGCCCTCATCGACCACTATCGTTGCAGTCTACGCGAGGACGTCCGTCAGGAGTTGGCCTGCAGGGACACCACCCTCAACTTCGACCAGCTAGTGGACTTGTCCATTCGGTTGGATAACCTGCTGGCTACCTGTGGACGTTCAGATGAGGGTCTGTCGGTTCCATTCCCCAGCACTACCGCTCCGATGCCCATGGAGCTGGGAGGTGCTGCGCGCAGGGAGACCGGAGGAGGTTCCGGTTCGTGCACCATCTGAGGCCGCAGAGGTCACACTGCAGGTTGGTGTCGGGTTGGTTCCTCTGGGAGTCGAGGCAGCAGGCAGGGAACTCTCGCGTCACCCCAGGTGAGCGGGCACCATGCTCACCCAGAGCCCTATGTTTCACACATGTTTTTGCATGTTGTTTTCCCTGAGTTTTCCCCGCATTCCCAGCATAAGGCGCTCGTCGATTCAGGCGCAGCTGGGAATTTTATAGACAGATCATTTGCCCTTAGTTTAGGGACCCCCATTGTTCCCGTGAATATGCCCTTCCCTGTTCACGCTCTAGATAGTCGACCATTAGGGTCAGGGTTAATTAGGGAGGCCACCGCTCCCCTGGACATGGTGACGCAGGGGGGTCACAAGGAAAGAATCAGCTTATTTCTCATTGACTCTCCTGCGTTTCCCATGGTACTAGGCCTACCCTGGTTAGCCTGTCATGAAACCACGGTTTTGTGGCAACGGAGGGCTCTCACAGGGTGGTCGCGAGCGTGCTTGGGGAGGTGTTTAGGGGTTTCCGTTGGTGCCTCCACGGTGGAAAGTCCAGACCAGGTCTCCACCGTGCGCATTCCCCCCGAATATGCCGATTTGGCTCTCACCTTCTGTAAAAAGAAGGCGACTCAATTACAACCCCATCAACGGGGGGATTGTGCAATAAACCTCCTGGTAGATGCCGCACTTCCCAGGAGTCACGTGTATCCCCTGTCGCAGGCGGATACGGCGGCTATGGAAACACATGTCTCCGAATCCCTGCGTCAGGGGTACATTCGGCCCTCCACTTCACCCGTAGACTCGAGTTTCTTTTTTGTGAAGAAGAAGGAGGGAGGTTTGTGCCCGTGTATTGACAATTGAGGTATCAACCAGATCACTGTGAGGTACAGTTACCCGCTACCTCTTATAGCCAGTGCGATTGAGTCAATGCACGGGGCGCCCCTCATCACCAAATTAGATCTCAGGAGCGCTTACAACCTGGTGCGTATCCGGGAGGGAGACGAGTGGAAGACGGCTTTCAGTACCACCTCAGGGCATTATGAGTACCTCGTCATTCCGTACGGGTTGTTGAATCCTCCATCAGTTTTCCAGGCCTTTGTAGATTCGATTTTCAGGGATCTGCACGGGCAGGGTGTAGTGGTGTTTATTGATGACATTTTGATATACTCTGCTACACGCACCGAGCATGTGTCCCTGGAGCTCAGGGTGCTTGGTCGACTGTTGGAGCATGACCTGTACATCAAGGCGGAGAAATACCTGTTCTTCAACAGTCCGTCTCCTTCCTAGGGTATCGCATTTCCACCTCAGGGGTGGAGATGGAGAGTGACCGCATTTCATCTGTGCGTAATTGGCCGACTCCCACCACGGTCAAGGAAGTGCAGCGGTTTCTAGGGTTTTCCAATTACTACCGGAGGTTTATCCACGGTCTTGGTCAGGAAGCGGCTCCCATTACCTCACTGCTGAAGGGGGGGCCGGTGCGGTTGCAGTGGTCGGCTGAGGCGGACAGGGCTTTTGGTCACCTGAGGGCTCTGTTTACCTCGGCTCCCGTGCTGGCTCATCCGGATCACTCTTTGGCGTTCATAGTGGAGGTGGACGCGTCCGAGGCTGGGATAGGAGCCGTGCTCTCTCAGCACTCGGGTACGCTACTGAAGCTCCGCCCCTGTGCCTTTTTCTCAAAGAAGCTCAGCCCGGCGGAGCGAAACTATGACGTGGGGGACCGGGAGCTGTTGGCTGTAGTCAAAAGTCAAAAGAACTTCTGCTGAGGGCTTCCCAAGTGTCCAACGAAGACATCCAATGGTTCTTTTGTTAGAAAAAGTCATTCATTATATCCATAAATCTCCGTTTGGTTGGCGCATTATGTTCATAAAATACAGCGTCCACTCGCCCATTGAACCGTGAAGAGAACTCGTTCAACCTATACCTATACACTTGCCTATACCTATACATCCAGTGGAAGCAATAGGTACTGCAATCTTACTCCTATATATGTCTGTTTTCAGTAGGGAGGGGTTCAAAATGAGGCAATGTGTCAAAAACACTTTTTCCAGGACAGAAATTCCTCGGGTTTTCGCCTGTTATATCAGTTCTGTTATACTCACAGACAATATTTTAAAACTCTTTGAAACTTCAGAGTGTTACCTATCCAATGGTACTAATTATGTGCATATCATATTTTCTGGTCCTGAGTGGGAGGCATTTTACTTTGGGCACACCAGACTCTCCAAAACCGTCACCTCGGGAGCCGCTCCCTGAGAAGTTAACATCTGCTAACCATTTGTATGTGACAAATAATATTTTATTTTATTTGAATCCCAGAGCCCCTCTCTTGTAATCTTTATATTTTTGGCATGTTTCAATGACATACAGTACTGTACTAACTGTCCCTAGGACATCAAGTAGTCAAAATATGAAACCTGTTGTTTAGCAAATCTGCTAGGACCTTCAACATGTTGGTGCTGACTAATCAGCTCAATAGTCAGTACTAAATGAATCTAAATTAATTCTGGACACAGTTCCACGTAATGAAAACAGATGATTGTTTTAGATGACATTACTTACTTAAATCACTGGACACAGTTCCATGTAATGGAAACAGAGTGTTGTTTTAGATTACATTACCTTCTTACTTAAAGCCCGGTTGCTACCCAAACTATAGAATTGAGTAACAATAATTTGAAATGGTAAAAAACATGTTTTATTCAATTATTCATACCTCTGTCCCACATTTCCCCACTGTGTCCCTTACAGCCTGTTTGAGTTCAGCTCGTACTGGCTGCCATCTATTGTTCCACAGGAAACCCAAACACCAGATGGCGGCCTCTAATTTAATATCAGTCCCAATGCTCAATCCCTTTGTTCGTCGTCTGACTTTATATGGAAACATTTACCCTTCAAATTACAAAAATATTATTATGAGAGTGCTATCTGAAAGCCACTAATATTACCATTCACTTTGTTACTTTCACTAGTCTCCATATCTGTTTCCCTCAACTAGGACTCCCTTCTTCCCAATAGGAAGACCTTCTCAATGTCTACTGCTGATACACTCGGATCACTCTCTGACAATGTTCTGCTTTTCCCCCTATTGCAAGGTGTAAAAACAAAACAAAACAAACATGATAACTTTCTCCACATTGGAAGGCATTGTTTTAATTTTTGTCTACCCTAACAATGTTACTCTATATATTTATTTCAAATTTCTGTTGGATATTCATTTTCTGCTTCACACTTATTAAATGTCTATTATTTTAAGATTAACATGTAATGTGCTGAATTTATAAAATACATTGGCCAATTCAGAATGAAAGAGATATGCTTTGGAGGGAGCTTCCTTTTTTAAGGTATCTCTCGAGACTAGAGTCTCTTTCTGGGATCAACTTTCACAATACCTGGGCTGGCACTGTCTATCAGTCCCCTACAGATGGCGTGCTCTGACCTTACTAAGTCTCTACCTAGCAAGTTTAACGCAAGTAAGCCATTATACATTCATACATTGTTACTTTATCAAATCTAATAACTCATTATACTATTCATTTATCGTAATACTTTTTACAAAACGTACGTACATCTACGTGTGTGTGTGCAAGTTGTATATTATTATTATTATTATTATTATTATTATTATTCTCCATTGTTACTTTATCAAATCTCTAGTAACCCAGTATACTTTTCTTCGCCAATTCCTCCTTTAGACTAGTGTTCTATTCATACAGGGGTTTAGATATTTATACTAGTTGTTCTATTTATCAGCATATTTGGGAATAGTACTTTATCCTTTCATATCTCTCACATACACATATTCCCTATAAAACGTTACAGATCAACGTAAATGCCTACAGACATCCACACCACTCGGCAGGTGGGCGGCAGGTAGTGGTTAGAACGTTGGACTAGTAACCCAAAAGGTTGCAAGATCGAATCTCTGAGCTAACAAGGTAAAAAAATCTGTCATTCTGCCCCTGAACAAGGCAGTTAACCCACTGTTCCTAGGCCGTCATTGAAAATAAGAATTTGTTCTTAACTGACTTGCCTAGTTAAATAAAGGTAATAATATATATATAATAAAATATATATAATAACATAAATGTAAAAAAAAATGGTGCATCTTCAACGACTCTAAATGCCTACAATAACACCTCGTGCTACTTTCAGTGGTTCTCAGACCATGTAGACTAACGTTACACACGTGCTAGTAGTAGTGGCTGCAGACACACGTAGATACTTCTTAGGTATTCACAATATGTATCTTTAATGGTTCCAGTGGTTCTCCGACCACGTAGACACTTCTCTTATAAATGCCTACAAACAATTGTCAGTGTGGCGTCCTACCCTCAGTCTAGCCTTCTCTAGCTTGCCGCTATAACCGTTAATAACATTATAGATCAAAAAACTTAGCTCACAGAACTGGTTGAGGTATCCATTCAGACATACACTCAGTAATCTCCCATATTACCTCATTCACACCAGATTATTTCCTCTGACAGCTCCCATTCACTCAGTACTTAATAGTAATAATATATCTTATTATTCTAATTTTCAATCTCTAATTATCCAAATTACGATCATCTTAATATCCAAATTTCAATCAGCTTAATATCCAAATTTCAATCATTTTATCGTCCTTTCCACACTCACACAACTCTCACATCCACATTCACTTAGTACTATCCCGAAACAGACTCTGTAGTCTCCCTTATTACCCCATGTGCATCTATGCACCATATGCATCTTTCACATACATATATAATAACACCATGTGCTATTAGTAGTGGCCACATAGATACTTCTCTTATAAATGCCTACAGACCGTTACGCACGTGCTCTAGTCTTCTCATAAAACTAGTGAATAGCCTTCTCTCTATAAGACTATGGGTACCTTTAAATGCGTTACTCACCTTAATTTGATTGGTTTTATATATTTTTTTAAATGTATACAAATGTATTTAAATGTATTTACTGAAATCAGTTGCCATCCCTCAATTGTTCGCAGATGATGTGTCTCCTCCTGGGCAGCGCACAGCCTGAGTGGTTCTTGTCCTCTTTTGGTCAGACAGGAATTTCCCTCACGCTTCCTAAAATGCGCCACCAGTTTTCCTCACAGACCCCCACTGAAAAGCTCCGCAGGCAGAATCAATCATTCTGTTCGTTGATGGCAAATTGCCCTGGAAATTATACACATGGAACACTCAAAATGGTTTATTAACAGTTAACTGGAGAGGTACTGCATGACAATAAGACAAGACAAACATTTTCAAGGCTGTCACTTCACAAGATAACTTTTTCCATCACAGGCACATAAAGGACTCTCAGACTATGAGAAACAAGATTCTCTGGTCTGATGAAATAAAGATTGAACTCTTCAGCCTGAATGCCAAGTATTACGTTTGGAGGAAACCTGCCACCATCACTACGGTGAAGCATGGGGGTGGCAGCATCATGCTGTGTTTTTCAGCGGCAGGGATTGGGAGACTAGTCAGGATTGAGGCAAAGATGAACAGAGCAAAGTACAGAGAGATCCTTGATGAAAACCTGATCCAGAGCACTCAGAACCTCAGACTGGGGCGAAGGTTCACCTTCCAACAGGACAACGACCCCAAAGTACACAGTCAAGACAACACATAAGTGACTTCGGGACAAGTCTCTGAATGTCCTTGAGCCAGAGCCCCGACTTGAACCTGATCGAATATCTCTGGAGGGACCTGAAAATGCAGTACCAGTCAGAAGTTTGGACACACCTACTCATTCAAGGGATTTTCTTTATTTCGACTATTTTCTACATTGTAGAAT
Source organism: Brachymystax lenok tsinlingensis (assembly GCA_030435695.1). Lineage (NCBI taxonomy): Eukaryota > Metazoa > Chordata > Actinopteri > Salmoniformes > Salmonidae > Brachymystax > Brachymystax lenok. The sequence continues at coordinate 13,828,418 of CM059781.1, forward strand.
AATAGTGAAGACATCAAAACTATGAAATAACACACATGGAAACATGTAGTAAACATAAAAATGTTAAATCAAAATATATTTTAGATTTTAGATTCTTCAAAGTAGCCACCCTTTGCCTTGATGACAGCTTTGCGCACTCTTGGCATTCTCTCAAGCAGCTTCACCTGGAGTTCCCACATATGCTGAGCACTTGTTTGCTGCTTTTCCTTCACTCTGTGGTCCAACTCATCCCAAACCATCTCAATTGTGTTGAGGTCGGGTAATTGTGGTGGCCAGTCTATTCTTCTTATTGGTGTCCTTTAGTAGTGGTTTCTTTGCAGCAATTCTACCATGAAGGCCTGATTCACACAGTCTCAACTGAACAGTTGATGTTGAGATGTGTCTGTTACTTGTGTCTGAACTCTGTGAAGCATTTATTTGGGCTGTAATTTCTGAGGCTGGTAACTCTAATGAACTTATCCTCTGCAGCAGAGGTAATCTTTCCTGTGGCGGTCCTCATGAGAGCTAGTTTCATCATAGCGCTTGATGGTTTTTGCAACTGCACTTGAAGAAACTTTCAAAGTTCTTGAAATTTTACAGATTGACTGACCTTCATGTCTTAAAGTAATGATGGACTGTCGTTTCTCTTTGCTTATTTGAGATGTTCTTGCCATAATATGGACTTGGTCTTCTTCCAAATAGGACTATCTTCTGTAAACCAACTCTACCTTGTGACAACACAACTGATTGGCTCAAACGCATTAAGAAGGAAAGAAATTCAACATATTAACTTTTAACATGTATTATATCCATAAATCTCTGTTTGGTTGGCGCGTTATAATGAGAAAATACAGCGTCGACTCCTCCATTGAAACATGAAGAGAACTCGTTCAACTTATACCTATAAACTTGTCCAAGAACAATCAAACATAATTGTAAATGTATCCTTAGGAACACTTTTATGTATATGTTGTATAATATTTCAACCGGAATATAAACTGGGCGATAAGAAAGGAAAAAACCACAGAACGCGCATTTTCTTCTATTGACATCTGTGTGGCCACTTCCTTATTCGTCTTCTTCTACAATCTAAAAGCAGCTAAAAAGAATCAAAACACTTTCTCAAGACTGTTGACATCCAGAGGAAGCAATAGGTACTGCATTCATATGCCCTTATATGGGCATTTTCATAAGGGAGGGGTTAAAAATGAGGAAATGTGTCAAAAACACTTTTTCCAGGACAGAAATTCCTCGGGTTTTCACCTGCCATATCCGTTATGTTATACTCACAGACAAAATGTTAACACTTTTAGAAACTTCAGAGTGTTTCCTATCCAATGGTACTAAATATGTGCATATCCTATTTTCTGGGCCTGAATGGGAGGCATTTTACTTTGGGCACGCCAGGCTCTCCAAAATCGTCACCTCGTGCGCTGCTCACAAAGAAGTTAATTGAAATGCATTCCAGGTGACTACCTCATGAAACTGGTTGAGAGAATGCCAAGAGTGTTTAAAGCTGTCACTAAGGCAAAGGGTGGGTACTTTGAAGAATCTCAAATATAAAATATATTTAGATTTGTTTAACACTTTTATTGGTTTCTACATGATTCCATGTGTGTTCTTTCATAGTTTTGATGTCTTCACTATCATTCTACAATGTAGAAAATAGTTCAAATACAGAAAAACCCTTGAATGATTAGGTGTGTCCAAACTTCTGACTGGTACTGTAAATCTTTGGTAAATTTGTAATGAAACAGTGATCTCCCTCAAGTCCATAGCACGGATCACACCTGAAACACATTCATGATTCCTAAGTCTTGTGTTCTTACAGAGTATATCCATCTGGGATCCCCACTGTGTAAGGACAGAGAGAACGATGTAGAAACACACACATAGAGAGCGATATAGACACAGACACACACGCACTCACACACTGTTGGGTATCCTACTGGGATCACACTGCAGCTGTTGCTTAGACGGACTGTGGGAAAGTCAACATAAAATTAGTTGACAGATTATTAAATAAAATGTGCAGACAACAACAACAAGTTGAGGTGCCACAGGGAGAGAAGGTATTTAGGATATAGTCAGTGCCAGCAGTCGTGGCCAGATTTGTGATGAGCGTACCCACACCCCTGATTGCACTTCATTTGTGATATATCCAGTAATTTACCGGGTGCAATTATTATTACCTAACATCTGTTGTTATTACTGAGATGGAGGAGGAAAAATACACCTGGTATTTCATATAATATATTATTAAATAGACCTCTTTCGCCTTTGTTCACTCAGTTTTTTTTTCTCTCTCTACACTTTCTCACCAAAACTATTTTTTCTCTCTCTCTCTCTCTCTCTCTCTCTCTCTCTCTCTCTCTCTCTCTCTCTCTCTCTCTCTCTCTCTCTCTCTCTCTCTCCCTCCCTCCCTACCCCTTCTCTCTCCACCTCCCTAAAGACCTTAGTTTCCAGGGTTAGACAATTTAGTTGTGCAATTAAGTATGGTTCCCTGAACACCCGCTGAAAGGTTCTTGACAAAAACACCTCACCAGCTAATTTCTCTTTCTCGCTCGCTCTCTCTCTCTCTTTCTTTGTCTCGCTTGCTCTTTCTCTCGCTCTCTTTATTATCCATCTCTGCATTTCTCATTAAAATAGTTTTCAGCCAGTGGAAGTAGGGGTTTGAAACAGCCGGCCTTAGGTAGCACCTGCTGCAGCCACTGCCAGACTGCAGTTTGGTTTCACCGCAGTGTCCGCTGACTCTGGAGCTGGCCTCTCACCAAGCAGATTCCTTGAATTCTCCCTTTTCCACTCCACTTCCACGAGCCGGGCCTGCTATACTGCTGTTTAGTACGTATTTTTGTTCCAAAACACACAAGAGATCGTATGAAATCACTCGCCGTGTAATAGCCATGCATTTAGGGGAATTGACAGAAGTGTATCACGTTGTGGCAGGTATAGGACTTACGCAACACTGGGCAATTCAAGCTATTCTAGTTGGTCAAATTTGCACCCATTGTAAAATGGTTAAAAGCCAGACGGTCAACAGCATCTCTGTACTGTGACGTTTCGAAAAACTAGATATCACTGAGTGACGTGACTTATTTCTGGTAATTTGATCTGCCTCTTTGACACCTCCTCAGAACTTACTGTGTCAATGTAACTGTTCCCAGACCAGGGATAGAGAGGCTGGGTCCAGTCCAGGCAGTGATTGCAGGGGCCAGTGAGGGGAGAGCAGGTGAGATCAGGGGAGAGCAGGGGAGATATCCAGATCCAGTCTTAACTGTGAACAGGTGACCAGCAGCAGTCACAGCGCTAGGGGCAGATCGGAAAAACCTGCCCGCCATTCCAACTGCAATGGTGGTCCTTACGACCGCATTCCCTACGAAGCTAATTTAATTCCTTAATCCACACACACACACGCATGCACGCACACACACACAGACACACAGTAACACACACCTCACATGACCAACAGGAGGGCACCGCCAAAGTGCATGATAGAAACGTAACCAAAAACAGAACTTCATCCAGGAAACCCAGTGACCAGGGGTCATCATTGAGGTGGTTTGGTACGGGCTGCAAGGAGGATGAAAGGTATGCATACACACAGGGCCAGGCATATACACACACATGCAGTACACACACATATTCTGGCAGATATGCACATGAAGACACACACACTTAAAAAAGTGTGTGCAGTGAGTTGAAGTGTGTCACGTACATTTTGAGGTCACAGGTTGGTGTGTAAGACTCAAAATTGTTTTTTACACACACACACCGTTTTGGAGCTTAGCGGATTTGTTGGGGCTGAAAACCATCTGGTAACCATATTGCTGTCCAAGACAAGTCATGCAATTGGCTGGACACCAACCAACACCACTGATTGGCCAGAGGACTCCCACATGAGAAAGAAAATAGAAAATGATGCATCTGTTATATCAGCCCTGACTAAGATGGACGCTTGATGTACAGTACCAGTCAAAAGTTTGGACACACCTACTCATTCAAGGGTTTTTCTTTATTTGTACTATTTTCTACATTGTAGAATAAGAGTGAAGACATCAAAATTATGAAATAATACATATGGAATCTTGTAGTAAACCAAAAAGTGATAAACAAATCTAAATATATTTAATATTTTTGATTCTTCAAAGTAGCCAACCTTTGCCGTGATGACAGCTTTGCAGACTCTTGGCATTCTCTCAACCAGCTTCACCTGGAATGCTTTTCCAACAGTCTTGAAGGGGTTCCCACATATGCTGATCACTTGTTGGCCGCTTTTCCTTCACTCTACGGTCTAACTCATCCCAAACCCTCTTAATTTGGTTGAGGTCGGGGGATTGTGGAGGCCAGGTCATCTGATGCAGCACTCCATTACTCTCCTTCTTGGTCAAATAGCCCTTACACAGCCTGGAGGTCTGTTGGGTCAAAAACAAATGATAGCCCCACTAAGCGCAAACCAGATGGGATGGCATATTGCTGCAGAATGCTGTGGTAGCCATACTGGTAAAAACTTCTTCAGGCTAGGGTCTATTTTTCTGAATTTCTGCCTGACTGACGTGCCCAAAGTAAACTGCCTGTTACTCAGGCTCAGAAGCCAGGATATGCATATAATTGGTACCATTGGATAGAAAACACTTTGACGTTTTTAGAAATGTTAAAATAATGTATGCGACTATAACACAATAGATATGGTAGGAGAAAATCCAAAGAAAAACCAACCGGAATTATATATTTTTTGAGAGCCTTGCTCTTACAATAGAAGGTATAGGGTCATATACAAATCCAGCTCCCAGATTGCAATTCCTATGGCTTCCACTAGATGTCAACAGTCTTTGTTCAAGGTTTCAGGCTTGTTTCTTCCCAAACGAGGAAGAAGTTTGAGTTTTGGTACTGGGAGTCAGAGTTGGAAATCAGTCTGTGCTCGAGCGACGAAGAGGATGCGCACCTGCTAATTTTGCTTTTCTATTGAACATACTTCTTTCCGTATTAAATATTATAGTTTAATTACATTTTAGGGTAACTGAGGATTTAATAGAAACGTATTTTGACTTGTTTTAACAAAGTTCAGCGGTAGCTTTTTGGATTCATTTCTCTGCATGTTGAACGAGTGGATTACTCAAATCAGTGGCGCCAACTAAACTGACTTTTTGGGATATAAAGAAGGATTTTATCTAACAAAACGACCATACATGTTGGATCTGGGAAACTTTGGATTGCAGATCAGAGGAAGATTTTCAAAAAGTAAGTGAATATTTAATCACTATTTGTGATTTTATGAAGCCTGTGCTGGTTGAAAAATATTTTGATGTGGGGCGCCATCCTCAAACAATCGCATGGCATTCTTTCACTGTAAAGCCTATTGTAAATCAGACAATGCAGTTACATTAACAATAATTTAAGCTTTTAACCGATATAAGATACTTGTATGTACCTAAATGTTTAATATCCATAATATTTATGATTATTTATTTGAATTGCGCGCCCTCCAATTTCACCGGAAGTTGTCGACAGGTGGGACACCTAGCCTTAAGAAAAGTGTTCCTTGAATTCTAAATAAATCACAGACAGTGTCACCAGCAAAGTACCCACACACCATAACACCTCCTCCTCCGTGCTTCACGATGGTAAACACACATGCAGAGATCGTCCGTTCACCTACTCTGTCTCAAAAAGACGTGGTTGGAAACAAAGACCAGATTTCCACCGGTCTAATGTCCATCGCTCGTGTTTCTTTGCCCAAGCAAGTCTCTTCTTCTTATTGGTATCCTTTAGTAGTGGTTTCTTTGTAGAAATTTGACCATGAAGGCCTGATTCACTTAGTCTCCTCTGAACAGTTGATGTTGAGATGTGTCTGTTACTTGAACTCTGTGAAGCATTTATTTGGGCAGAAATCTGAGGTGCAGTTAAGGACAGAGAGAAAGATGTGAAAACACACACGCAGAGAGTGATAGAGACACAGACAGACACACACGCACTCACACACTGTTGGGTATCCTACTGGGATCACACTGCAGCTGCACCTCAGTGGCAGTCCTCATGAGAACCAGTTTCATCATAGCGCTTGATGGTTTTTGCGACTGCACTTGAAGAAACTTTCTTGAAATTTTCCAAATTGACTGACCTTCATGTCTTAAAGTACTGAAGGACTGTCGTTTCTCTTTGCTTATTTTAGCTGTTCCTGACATAGTATGGACTTAGTCTTTTACCAAATAGGTCTATCTTTTGTATACCACCCCTACCTTCTCACAATACAACTGATTGGCTCAAATGCATTAAGAAGGAAAGAAATTCCACAAGTCTAATTTAACAAGGCACACCTGTTTATTGAAATACATTTCAGGTGACTATCTCATGAAGCTGGTTGAGAGAATGCCAAAGCAAAAGGTGGCTACTTTGAAGAATCTGAAATATAAAATATGTTTTGATTTGTTAAAAAAAAATGGTTACTCTAGAAAATAGTAAAAATTAAGAAAAACCCTTGAATGAGTAGTAGGAACGTTTTCAGACCCCTTGACATTTCCCACATTTTGTTACATTGTAGCCTTATTCTAAAATGTATAAAATAGTTTTTTCCCCTCAAGAGAGAATAAAGTAGATGGCATCTGTCAAACGTGTGATTTATGTCTTTTTTATGGCCCCCCGGGAGGGTGTACATCCTGTCCGGAAGTTCCTACGGTAGGGGAAGGGGGTTTATGATCCTATATGTACATCTGTCCCTTTGAAGTGATGCGTTTGTAGTTTTATGGTCCTGTAGATATGTCCCTTTGAAGATATGCCTTTGATTACATTAAAGCAGTCAAGATGATTGAAGTGACCTCTTTGAACTGGGGAAGGTGTTTGAACATTTCAAAGAGGATGCCCCCCCACCACCACCCCCAGGCTTGAGTGAGTGCTTATGCCCATATGTCCTGTCCGGAAGGGTAAAGCCTGTGTTTACATTAAAGCTGTCAAGAAGATTGAAGTGACCTCTTTGAACTGGGGGATGTGTTTCTGAAACAGTAATTGTCCGGGGTATTAGGCAGCCGCACTATAAGTAGCGGGCTGTCGACACTACCCACGAACTCAGAGATAAACCCAGAACACTATAGAAATTAAACATGGATTTTGTGATCACCGACACACACGTGATGACCGTAACAACTGAAGCAGGACCTCGGTTAAAACATAGAGAAAGGACAGCGTATAAAGCAACAATATACGATGCGCCAAAAAAGCGTTTTCTAAATATGTATAGAACCCAAATACCTCCCGCAACTGAGCTGAAAGATCAAGTGTTGATGTCTAATGGACAACTATGGGGTTATCTGTTTGATTACCCGGCCTGTAATGTGAAGCTCTATACCGTAGCCGAAGGAGAAGAATATACAGACCAGACTTTAGGAGTGGACTACAGGCTTGAAGACACACATGCTGATCTATCCGGGAAATGAAAATATACGACACCTGGATGGCGGCATCAAAAGGCAACGTCTGAATCGGTCACAGTCTGAATACGATGAATTAGAAACGGACGGCCGTGTTGGTTAATGATAGAGGCTCTCCCACTGGTCTTTTTCTGCAAGAAGAGGATTGAAAAAATTTTAACTTAACTTTTCTAAGGAATGGAAGCATCTTATTCTCTCTCCCCGCTTTCCGCCTCAACCGGGGACTGTATTATCCCCCCCATCGGCCTTTTTCTGACAGATAGGAATAGTAAAATTGTTTAAATAGTTATAACGTGTTTAAAAATGTCTGTAAGGCTTAGAATTAAATAAAGGATTTAAAAAATGTAACTTACCTAACGAATGGAAGTGCTATATTTCTCTCGCGCCCTCTTTCCGTGACTGTTTCAACACGAACAGAATGAATGAAAGAATGAATAACTCCGAAAGATGTGTGTGTGTGTGTGTGTGTGTGTGTGTGTGTGTGTGTGTGTGTGTGTGTGTGTGTGTGTGTGTGCTTGCGTGTCTGCATAGGCACCTGAAAAACACATGGCTTTCTCCGTGGGGTGTCCAGACACCGGGGTAATATCCAGAGGATGAAGGGGGAAGCCGGCGATTGGAATGGCGCCTGAAAAACACATGACTTTCTCCGGAAGGGTGTCCAGACAATTGGGTGTGTAGGGTGGTCATTTGCCCACCGTGGCTATTTTCCAGAGGATGGTGGGGTGTGGCCATAAACTCACGCCCGAAATTAACTCATCCGCCATACCCTGTCTCAGTTACGACACAACGGTCTCTTCTGAAAAAACTCTATATGTGAGGAGTATCTAAAGCGACAACGGCCCGTTTTTTACACATGGACAATTTTGAAGGTGATGGATTTAAGTTGTTGTGGAAATATTAGATTAGATTTTGTGTACGTTAGGTAGTTTGTGGGAAATGTTTGATATTATGAAATTACGGCACGTTTAGAAGTATATAAACGGCAAATACTAAACCGTTGTTACATATGGTTTTTGCAGATATTTTAAAAAGTGGAGGACATCGTATTCTGTATTTGAATTATGCATGTTTTTATGTTAAAATGTGAAATGTATAAATAGCGACTAAGGCCTGTTTTTACATATGGGCAATTTTTAAGGTGAGGAATTTGGGATGTTGTGGAAATATTAGATTAGATTTTGTGTGCGTTTGTGGGAAATGTTTGATATTGTGAAATTACGGCCCGTTTGGAAGTATATAAACAGCAAATATTAAACCGTTGCTATATATTGTTTTTGCAGATATGCTATTTTCAACGTAAGTCCAAAAATAAAATGCGTAATAATCTTTATATGTTAAAACAAAAAGCGTGTACACTGTTTTAAAAAGCTAACCTTGTGTTTACAGCGGACAGAACCCAACAAGAATAACTGAATGTCACGTCCTGGCCATAGATAGCCCTTTTGGCTGCTCTATGGTGGTTTTGGTCAGGACGTGAGCAAGGGTGGTTTTTGTTCTATGTTTTATTTTCTAGGTTTGGTTTGTGGATGGTTCCCAATTAGAGGCAGCTGAGTGTCGTTACCTCTAATTGGGGACCATATATATGTTTGTTCTTTTCCCCCACTTGCGGTGTGGGTCATTGTTGTTTATTGTGTGAGCACCGGTATGTGCTACACGTTCGTCACGGTCGGTTTGTTCTTTGTTTTCACCAGTTACGTTTAAATAAAATTATGTATACTGGTTACCTCGCTGCACCTTGGTCCGTTCTTCACGACGATCGTGACAGAATGACCCACCACGAAAGGACCAAGCAGCATGGCCAGAAGGAGTCCTGGACATGGGAGGAGATCCTGGACGGGAAGGGACCCTGGAGGCAGGCGGGGGAATACCACCGTCCGAAGGAGGAGCTGGAGGCAACTAAGAAGGAGCGGCGCTTCTATGAGCAAAAATATGCGGGAACACGGCTGGCCTTTAAGGCCGAGAGGCAGCCCCAAAAACTTTTTGGGGGGAGGCACACGGGGAGTTTGGCTGGGCCAGGTTGGAGACCTGGGCCAGCTCCCCGTGCTTACCAGAGGGAGCAGCGCACTGGTAGGGCACCGTGTGTTGCCAGTGCGTGTTCACAGCCCGGTGCGCGACATGCCAGCTTCCCGCATCGTTTTTGCGAGTAGGAGTGTTCAGCCTGGGAGGAGTGTGCGGCTCAGCGCTCTTGGCCTCAAGTGCGCCTCCTCGGACCAGGATATCCTGCGCCCGGCTCTGCGTACTGTGTCTCCGGTGCGTCTCCACAGCCCGGTACGTCCTGTGCCAGCGCCCCGCAGGTGCAGAGTGGAGTTATCCATTCAGCCAGGACGGGTTGTGCAGGCTGTACGCCAGAGACCTCCAGTGCGTCTTCACGGCCCAGTGTATCCTGCCCCTGTTCCACGCTCCCGGATCCCTGTGCGTGTGGTGAGCCCAGCATGCACTGTCCCACGCTCCAGGATCCCTGTGCGTGTTGTGAGCCCAGCATGCACTGTCCCACGCTCCAGGATTCCTGTGCGCGTTGTGCGCCTTTGGAGCCCGGCACGGCCTGTGCCCGCTCCACGCACCAGGCCCCCTGTGCGCCTTCAGAGCCCGGTGAGGCCTGTCCCTGCTCCACGCATCAGGTCCCCTGTGCGCCTTCAGAGCCCGGTGAGGCCTGTCCCTGCTCCACGCACCAGGTTCCCTGTGCGCCTTCAGAGCCTGGCACGTCCTGCCCCTGCTCCACGCACCAGGTCCCCTGTGCGCCTTCAGAGCCCGGCACGTCCTGCCCCTGCTCCACGCACCAGGTCCCCTGTGCGCCTTCAGAGCCCGGCGAGGCCCGTTCCTGCTCCACGCATCAGGCCCCCTGTGCGCCTTCAGAGCCCGGTGAGGCCTGTCCCTGCTCCACGCACCAGGTCCCCTGTGCGCCTTCAGAGCCTGGCGAGGCCCGTTCCTGCTCCACGCACCAGGCTCCCTGTGCGTCTTCAGGGCCCAGCATGCACTGTCCCTGTGTGCGGCGTGAGCCCAGTACGGCCGGTTCCTGCTCCTCGCACCAGAGTTTCAGTGCGCGTCGAGGGCCCGGCTCGTCCTGCCACTGTGCCCAGTCCGGGGCCCGCAACGAGGGTCCCCAGTCCGGGGCCCGCCACTGTGCCCAGTCCGGGGCCCGCAACGAGGGTCCCCAGTCCGGGCCCGCAACGAGTCCCCAGTCCGGGGCCCGCAACGAGGGTCTCCAGTCCGGGGCCATAGCGAGGTGCCCAGTCCGGGGGCAACGAGGGTCCCCAGTCCGGGGCCCGCAGCGAGGTCCCCAGTCCGGGGCACGCATAGCGAGGTTGCCCAGTCCGGGGCCCATAGCGAGTGCGGCCCGCACCGAGCCGCCGCCTAAGGCAAGGACCCACCAGAGACCGCTCCCAGTGACTTTTTGGCGCGGTCGGAGTCCGCACCTTTGGGGTACTGTCACGTCCTGGCCATAGATAGAGCAACCAAAAGGGCTATGGTGGTTTTGGTCAGGGCGTGAGCAGGGTGGTTTTTGTTCTATGTTTTATTTTCTAGGTTTGGTTTGTGGATGGTTCCCAATTAGAGGCAGCTGAGTGTCGTTACCTCTAATTGGGGACCATATATATGTTTGTTCTTTTCCCCACTTGCGGTGTGGGTCATTGTTGTTTATTGTGTGAGCACCGGTATGTGCTACACGTTCGTCACGGTTGGTTTGTTCTTTGTTTTCACCAGTTACGTTTAAATAAAATTATGTATACTGGTTACCTCGCTGCACCTTGGTCCGTTCTTCACGACGATCGTGACACTGAAGCCTTATGGACTCTCCCCTTGAGCCACTACGGGGGCGGTGAAAACCACGATATTCTGCAGTTGTATATGAACGGATTTTCCGAAACTCTAAGCCCCAGAGTTGAAGATTTAGATTCCCCCAGTACTTCACGGTTCCACAGAAATGTGGCTCAGGTGCACAGAACAGCCGCAGCATCGCCAGAGAAGACCGTCAGTTCTGAAAATGTTTGGATTCAAGAACATGCTCTCTAAGGATACGTTATGACCCAGTTATACATTATGTATTTTTTTAGTAGTTATCCATTTTTTGGTAGAATATGTTAAAACAATGTAAAATAATGTTTTTTTATGTTGCATATAAAAAAAAAACGCGATATTGTGTTATATGTTAGAATGTCTAATAAACAACTATATTGTATACATTAATAATATTGTTTTGTCAGAAATATATAAATATAATAATAACTGCACCTGTATGCAGACGATACTGTTGTGAACTCTATCGTCCGCCCAGCTCTATCGTTCATCTATCTGAACCACATTATGCTTTCATTATTTTGCATAAAATCTTTATTGACCTTAAATTATTATTGAATACGTGTAAAACCAGAGAATAGACCTAGACACCCCAAGGTCGTACAATGTCTCAGTTAGGAAACATATGATCATCTGAAAACAACAAGATAGGTAAAGAGACTTTACACATGGAGAATTTTGAAGGTGAGTTGCAATTACCCTCTAAAGAATGCTTTTAACTATGCATGTTACAATCTAAAGAATCTAAATATGCAGGTTAATATGTATATATTATCTATTATAAAAGTAGTGTCTTTATTAAAGTATTATATAAATATATATATATTTATACAGTATATTGAATGAGAGAAGGGGTTATTGTTACATGCTTTTGTTTTTATATGTTAAACAAGAATGGACTAGGGCCCTATATAGGTATTTAACCCAAAATGTTGGCGATAAAGTCATATATATTATGTTAGATTTTTGTGTGCGTTAGGTGGTTTGTGGAGGAATTGTTTGATATTACATGTTAGCTGCACGGTTGGAATGAGAACACGGCATCTTCAACACGCACCTGTACACCCCCTATGAGCCCTCGAGCCGAGGACTATGAACAACCATGGGATGCTTTTGTTGAATTGGAAAGTTTTGTAATAAATCAGTGTGGGGATGGTATTGATAGAAGCCTCCGTGTTGTGTACCGCAATAAATTTAACAATACAGAGATTCGTCAGTTTTTTTATTTCACATGTATGAATCAGAGCCATGATTATGCAATTTTTATGTAATGGTTTTGGATACTCTAGCATCCTGTGGCACCAAAAGCTATGCTTTTAGGACTAAAGACAATCACGTGGTGTTGAAAGCCAAAGGCGTGACTCAAAACTATGAAAATGCCCAGCGTGTAAACTTGGAATCAATTACACGCTTAGTCGAGGGGTTCATAAACGGCTGGAATAGTGAAGATTGTTAGGGATAAAAAGGGGTTCCATCTACGGAATGCCCCACTTACTAAAAGACTACGTGTAGTCTATGACAAGAGATTGCTTTTACCTGACGGGACCACGTTGCCCTTTGGTTACTGACGTATGTTACATGCCCAGTGTGTCTTAACCCTTAAGATAGAATGGCTGCTGTAGAAGGTTTTGACCCCAGGTTGCAACTACTATTTTCGGCCTTAATCGCAGGCCCCTCAAATAGCGGTAAAACTTGTTTTGTAAAAAGTATTTTAGAGAATTCTGAACATGTCTTATCTCAGAAACCTGACAATATTGTGTGGTGTTATTCATGTTATCAACCTTTGTATGATGAGTTGTTGAAGAAAAGAAAAATCAAGTTTGTTGAAGGAATACCCGAATCCCTGTCTGATGATGAGCTTTTACCTCCTCATAAAAACAATCTGCTGGTTTTGGACGATATGCTATTTGCAGGTAGCGAACATCCTGAAATAGCACAAGCTTTTACTCAATATACTCATCATTGAAACCTGTCAGTGCTTTACATGGTACAAAATGTGTTTCACCAAGGTAAAAATAGCCGTACCATTAGTTTGAATGCCAATTACATGGTTTTGTTCAAAAACCCTAGAGACAAACTACAGATAAACACACTAGCACAACAGATGTACCCTGGAAGGAAATCATACTTTATGGAAAGCTATGAGGACGCTACCAAAGCACCATTTTCCTATTTAATCGTGGATTTAAAATCAAATACCCTAGAACACCTGAGGCTCAGAAAGGGGTTGTTTCCGTGGGAGTGGCCGACGGTTTACATTCCTAAAAAGTTAAGAATATGTCTCTGCGTTTAAAAAGAAACCTACCGCTCTTGAGAGCTCTAGTTAGAGCTACCCCTAAAGAACGTGAGATATACCTGCTGGAGCGCGTGCTACGGGTGGGTGCTGCTATGGTTACCAGCGAGCTGAGATAAGGCGGGGCTTTACCAAGCAGGGACTTGTAGATGACCTGGAGCCAGTGGGTCTGGCGATGAGTAAGTAGCGAGGGCCAGCCGACTAGAGCATACAGGTCGCAGTGGTGGGTGGTATAAGGGGCTTTGCTGACAAAGCGGATGGCACTGTGATAGACTGCATCCAGTTTGCTGAGTAGAGTGTTGGAAGCTGTTTTGTAGATGACATTGCCGAAGTCGAGGATCAGTAGGATAGTCAGTTTTACTAGTGCAAGTTTGGCAGCATGAGTGAAGGAGGCTTTGTTGTGAAATAGAAAGCCGATTCTAGATTTAATTTTGGATTGGAGATGTTTAATGTGAGTCTGGAAGGAGAGTCTAGCAGTCTAGCCAGACACCTAGGTATTTGTAGTTGTCCACATATTCTAGGTCAGAGCCGTCCAGGGTAGTGATGCTAGTCGGGCAGGCGGGTGCAGGCAGCGAACGGTTGAAAAGCATGCATTTGGTTTTACTAGCGTTTAAGAGCAGTTGGAGGCCACGGAAGGAGTGTTGTATGGCATTGAAGCTCGTTTGGAGGTTAGTTAACACAGTGTCCAAAGAAGGGCCAGAAGTATACAGAATGGTGTCATCTGCATAGAGGTGGATCAGAGAATCACCGGCAGCAAGAGCGACATCATTGACGTATACAAAGAAGAGAGTCGGCCCAAGAATTGAACCCTGTGGCACCCCCATAGAGACTGCCAGACGCCCGGACAACAGGCCCTCCGATTTGACACACTGAACTCTATCGGAGAAGTAGTTGGTGAACCAGGCGAGGCAATCATTTGAGAAACCAAGGCTGTCGAGTCTGCCGATAAGGATGTGGTGATTGACAGAGTCGAAAGCCTTGGCCAGATCAATGAATACGGCTGCACAGTAATGTCTCTTATTGATGGCGGTTATGATATCGTTTAGGACCTTGAACGTGGCTGAGGTGCACCCATGACCAGCTCTGAAACCAGATTGCATAGCGGAGAAGGTGGTCGGCAATCTGTTTGTTAACTTGGCTTTCAAAGACCTTAGAAAGGCAGGGTAGGATAGATATAGGTCTGTAGCAGTGTCTTCCCCTTTGAAGAGGGGGATGACCGCAGCTGCTTTCCAGTCTTTGGGAATCTCAGACGACACGAAAGAAAGGTTGAACAGGCTAGTAATAGGGGTTGCAACAATTTCGGCAGATCATTTTAAAAAGAAAGGGTCCAATTTGTCTAGCCCAGCTGATTTGTAAGGGTCCAGATTTTGCAGCTCTTTCAGAACATCAGCTAACTGGATTTGGGAGAAGGAGAAATGGGGGAGGCTTGGGCGAGTTGCTGAGGGGGGTGCAGGGCTGTTGACCGAGGTAGGGGTAGCCAGGTGGAAAGCATGGCCAGCCGTAGAAAAATGCTTATTGAAATTCTCAATTATTGTGGATTTATCGGTAGTGACAGCGTTTCCTATCCTCAGTGCAGTGGGCAACTGGGAGGAGGTGCTCTTATTCTCCATGGACTTTACAGTGTCCCAGAACTTTTTGAGTTTGTGTTACAGGAAGCAAGTTTCTGCTTGAAAATGCTAGCCTTGGCTTTCCTAACTGCCTGTGTATATTGGTTCCTGACTTCCCTGAAAAGTTGCATATCACGGGGGCTGTTCGATGCTAATGCAGAACGCCACAGGATGTTTTTGTGCTGGTCAAGGGCAGTCAGGTCTGGAGAGAACCAAGGGCTATATCTGTTCCTGGTTCTACATTTCTTGAATGGGGCATGCTTATTTAAGATGGTGAGGAAGGCACTTTTAAAGAATAACTAGGCATCCTCTACTGACGGGATGAGGTCAATATCCTTCCAGGATACCCGGGCCAGGTCGATTAGAAAGGCCTGCTCTCTGAAGTGTTTTAGGGAACGTTTGACAGTAATGAGGGGAGGTTGTTTGACCGCAGACCCATTACGGATGCAGGCAATGAGGCAGTGATCGCTGAGATCTTGGTTGAAAACAGCAGAGGTGTATTTAGAGGGCAAGTTAGTTAGGATGATATCTATGAGAGTGCCCGTGTTTACGGCTTTGGGGTTGTACCTAGTAGGTTCCTTGATGATTTGTGTGAGGTTGAGGGCATCAAGCTTAGATTGTAGGATGGCCAGGGTGTTAAGCATGTCCCAGTTTAGGTCACCTAGCAGCACGAGCTCTGAAGATAGATGGGGGCAATCAGTTCACATATGGTGTCCAGAGCACAGCTGGGGGCAGAGGGTGGTCTATAGCAAGCGGCAGCGGTGAGAGACTTGTTTCTAGAAAGGTGGATTTTTAAAAGTAAAAGTTCAAATTGTTTGAGTACAGACCTGGATAGTAAGACAGAATTCTGCAGGCTATCTCTGCAGTAGATTGCAACACCGCCCCCTTTGGCCGTTCTATCTTGTCTGAAAATGTTGTAATTAGGGATGGAGATTTCAGGGATTTTGGTGGTCTTCCTTAGCCAGGATTCAGACACATGGCTAGGACATCCGGGTTGGCAGAGTGTGCTAAAGCAGTGAATAAAACAAACTTAGGGAGGAGGCTTCTAATGTTAACATGCATGAAACCAAGGCTTTTACGGTTGCAGAAGTCAACAAATGAGAGCGCCTGGGGAATAGGAGTGGAGCTAGGCACTGCAGGGCCTGGATTAACCTCCACATCACCAGAGGAACAGAGGAGGAGTAGGATAAGGGTACAGCTAAAGGCTATGAGGACTGGTCGTCTAGGACGTCCTGAACAGAGAGTAAAAGGAACAGGTTTCAGGGGGCGATAAAATAGATTCAAAATATAATGTACAGACAAAGGTATGGTAGGATGTGAATACAGTGGAGGTAAACCTAGGCATTGAGTGATGATGAAAGAGATATTGTCTCTAGAAACATTTAAACCAGGTGATGTCGTCGCATTTGTGGGTGGTGGAACTGAAGGGTTGGATAAGGTATATAGAGCAGGGCTAGAGGCTCTACAGTGAAATAAGACAATAAACACTAACCAGAACAGCAATGGACAAGGCATATTGACATTGAGGAGAGGCATGCTTAGCCAAGTGATCATCAGGGTCCAGTGAGTAGTGAGGCTGGTTGGGGACACGGCGATTCAGACAGCTAGCCGGGAGTAGCAAGCTAGCAGAAGGCTAGCAGCCCGGCTAACAAGCTAGCAGAAGACGGAGGAAGTCTGTTTATAGCCTCCTCGTGCGTTTCCGTCGGTAGAACAGTCGTGATGGATTACTGGGGTTCCGTGTGGTAAAGGGGACCAGTTCAATTGGCGAAATAGGTATAGTGGCCCAAGAAATTGTCCGATGGACCTATTTAGCTAGCAGCCGATACACTCTAGACAGCTAACATTAGCAGGCCGCAGTTAGCTGATGGGCGTTCAGGTGACGTCGCGACGGAGGGTGATGGTGATGGTAATAGTGATGATGGTAATGGTGATGATGGTAAAGGTGAAGATAGGGATGATGATGATAGTGATGATGTTTATGGCAGGATGATGGTAAAAATGATGCCGATGATGATGATGATATTTTAAATGTGTATGCAAGTATTTATTCAAGAGCAAGATGTGTTTGTTGTGTTTTATTCATTAATTTACACTAGCGGTGCGTGGGTAAAATCACTGTGTGGAGGCCAAGACAGAAAAAAAGCCATATTACAACCTATGTGTAAAATTTAAAGGCAATGTTCCCGCTTTAGCGAAGACTGCATTCATGGTAAACGCTGTATATGTCGGTGCAATCGGAAATTACCTTTACATTTCCATTCTGTAACACTTCAGCATTCAATTTGAATTGTTGAATTGTAAATGTCTTAATTGTCTTTACTGGGTTTGGTTCAATTTTGCATGGCCACACTTTAGGTGTACCTAATTTGTTATTGGTCAAACCTGAGTATAAAACAGGTGTGTTCAGTATGTTCTAGAGCCATGTCTGAAAGGTCAAAGGTTGGTTTTAGGACCTTTGAACTGCCAATCTGTTTTGTTGTTTTATCTTGCTGTATTGGACAATAAATCAAGTATTTTTTTATGCAGTTTTATTCTCAGTCTACTTTTTAATCTTTTAAGTGAACAAGGTGGACGTCCATCCCTGTCACGATGATAATGAAGATGACAATTTCAATCGACAAGATGACGATTACAACAACAACAATACTAACAACGGTATCAAAGTGCACTTTCTCACAGCAAAGCCCTGGCACATGCATATCCACTGGCACAGGTTCACTCATTGTCCTGCTGTTTCTCTCTCTGTCTCTCTCTCTCACACGAGCCCAGGCCCTTGGAGCCCCTTCCCTCTCCAGCTGCACTCTGTCTCCCAGGGTAGGTGTCAGCTCTTCCACATAATGTCTTCCCTCTTCCACGGCACATGTTGTCTGTCTGTTCACAGGTTGGGCAGCTGTCACAACAGTGTGTAAACACAGTCCTCACGCACACGGGATGAGGAGCAGGATCCCAGCGCTCTCATTGATTTCCACCGAGACAGAAAATAGTTCAGGTGGGAAGAGCAGGAGCTTCTGGAATCTGTTCTGACTGAGTGGAACCAACTGGACCTTGGCCTCAACTCACATACTAGAGGACATGCAGCCTGTGTGCTAAACAAAAGCTACTGTATCACACAGAGCAGGAGCGTGAGACAAAGAGACTCAGAGAGAGCAATAGTCAGACAGACAGAGAAAAAGAGAGAGAGGGGGGGGGTATGTTAATCACAGTCAGTCCTTTGATTAACATATCAGACACATCCAAACAGTCCTACATCGATACCAACAGCATTGAATCAAACTCACTTCTAAGAAATGTGAACAGTTTAGGAAAAAGTGAGGTTCCTAGGCAGGATGGTGTCAAAACACCATGGACCCTGCAGAGGTGGCTCCTGTCCAGCTACAGTATGGGAAGTCAACGCTAAGGCTAAAGCACGGAAAGCAGGAACAGCAGGAAAAGTACTCCAGCTACGGAGTGCAACCCCCATCCAATGGACAGAGGAGCACCAGGAAGTATTAAACAACCTCGACGACAGGCGGTCCAACCCTCCAGTGTTAGCCTACCCAGACTTCAACTACACACTGACGCATCACAAGTAGGACTTGGAGCAGTGTTGTACCAGTGTCGAGAGAGTAAGCAGAGATGAAAAGCCTATGGGTCCAGAACACTCACTCCTCCAGAGAAGAACTACATTCTGCACTCGGGCAAGCTAGAGTTTCTGGGTCTGAAGTGGGCTATCTGTGATAATTTCAGAGACTACCTATTCCACGCTCCTTCCTTTGTGGTGTATACGAACAACAACCCCCTCACATATGTGCTAATGTAACAGTTTTGCTTCTGTCCCTCTCCTCTCCCCTACCTGGGTTCGAACCAGGGACCCTCTGCACACATCAACAACTGACACTCTCGAAGCATTGTTACCTTTCGCTCCACAAAAGCTGCGGCCCTTGCAGAGCAAGGGAAACAACTACTTCAAGGTCTCAGAGCAAGTAGCGTCACCGATTGAACCACTATTAGCGCGCACACCGCTAACCATTTCACACGGTTACACTCACCCCCCTTTTGACCTCCTCTTTTTCCGCAGCAACCAGTGAGCCGGGTCAACAGCATAAATGTAACAGTTTTGATTCTGTCCCTCTCCTCGCCCCTACCTGGACTCGAACCAGGGACCCTCTGCACACATTAGAGCAAGGGAAACAACTACTTCAAGGTCTCAGAGCAAGTGAAGTCACCGACTGAACCGCCAGTAGCGCGCAGCCCGCTAACTAGCTAGCCATTTCACTCCGGTTACACTGACCACTGCTAAGTTGAATGCAACAGGACAGAGGAGGGTTGCTGAATTGGTTGATTTCAACTTCACCATAAAGTACAGACCTGGAAAGGCAAACGGAGACACAGATGGCCTATCAAGAGGGAGTAAGTCAGGACACAGTCAGTGCCACAAAGCAAGGTGGAGCCTACTCCACTGTTCAGCTACATCACATTCTACGCCACCCAAGAACAAGCAGAGGCAGAGGCAGAGCAAGCAGAGAAGGAGAGACTACACAGCACAGCCAATCTCCAGAGATGAGATATGGGAGGCTCGACAGGGAAATCCAGCGATCGGAAAAGTGTGGGAGTACAAGATGAGAAACCAGAGGCCAAGTGCGATGTCATTCACACAGAGGACAGTGAAGTGAGAGCCTTGCTAGGGAATGGGGAAAACTAGAGATCAAACCAGATGGAACACTGCACAGGAGAAGTAATTCCAGATGTCAACTCGTTCTTCCCAAGCTCTATCATCCTCAAGTGACATCTGGGCACAGAAAGAACATTGAGCTTAATCAGAGACCGGTTCTACTGGCCCAAAATGCAGCGTGATGTGGAACACTTTGTAAAAAACATTGTGCGAGTGCCTGAAGAAGAGGAAACCAAACACGAGCACCCATGATGAGCAACTAAACCCCTTAGCCCTTTGAGTTAGTCTCTGTAGACTACCTTCACCTGGAGACGTGAAAAGGAGGTTATGAGTACATTCTTGTTGTCATGGACCACTACACACGCTTTTCCCAAGCCTATGCAACCACAAACAAGTGAGCCAAGACAGTGGCAGACAAACTGTTCAATAACTTTGCACTGAAATGTGGATTTCCTGGGAAAATACACCATGACCAGGGAAGATAACTTGAAAACCAACTGTTACATCGACTGAAAGAGCTCTGCGGAATACGAGGGTCACACACCACTCCATTTGACCCACAGGAGATATAATTGTACCCTTGCCTCCATGCTCAGAACACTAACATAGGAACAGAAGACTGGAAAAGCTACTTACCCAAGGGCCTTCATGCCTACAACTGTACTTCAAGTGATGCTACAGGCTAACTTATGAAACTCTTGGGCACCCCAGCTTCACACAGAGAACGTTGACAGCCAAACAGATATCAATTAACTCTTATTGGAGACCTTAGTAAATGAAATAGACTTAGTATTCTCAATGACCGCTTATAAAGTGAGAATACCCCGTCCTTGACTGTTTTGAATGAGACTATACATCCAGTGCCTTGCGACCAAGAAAGAGAAGAGTAGTTGGAAGTTGTATACAAAAGAAACATTTAGTAAAGCAGTGGGTAAGAAGACAGGATAAAACCCACCTAGGTCAAGGGATGTTTTTGGTCATTGTACTAATGCATTTAACATACCATTATGGTCAGAAACAGCAAGTACAAAGGCAAGATGATTGCTGTGTAAAAAGGGTAATACATTTCTTTATAAGTGGTACAGTTGAATTGCTCATTTTTGGGTTCCCTTTGTAATGCCAACAAGTAGCTGAAGGTTTAATTTACTTGTATAGTTGTGATGTTGTCGCAACATTTTTCAAGAGGGGGAGAATGTGAGATATATAGTCAACATTTACATTTCTAGCTAAGCATTTATTTATAGAAGTGTGGTTGTGCTGGTTTCAGCAAACAGAGGGGGCTGCTCGCTCTACTGGTTGCTTCAGGAGCTCTCACTGCTGTAGTGCTCTTGCTAGCTTGTTGTCAGTTGCATGAGTGACAAGCCAACTGTAGCTGTACTGAGAAGAGCAACCAGATCTAAACTCATTGTTTGAAACTTGATTTTCAAGGTGTCAGGCCTAATAATTCTACTCCCCACACCCAATTACATGAGGGCAACAAAGGCAATGTTTAAAAGTTATCTTTAGACATGTTATATTTTGTTTTGTAATTGACTAAAACAAACAGACAACAAAAGAATTGTGTTTTGTAAATGTCAAACACGGGTAACCAAGGCAACCACGGGTTGTTTTCCCCACAGGTGGACGGGGTGACCAAAACAATGGATTTGCCTTGATAACGTGTGGGGGAAAGATCCGAGTCTCCGCATTGCCTCCCAGAAAAATGTGCCTACATTTAGGCTGGTGTCTATGTGTATTTTACACAAAAATCGGAGAATAATGCTTCTATGGATGTCAACCCCAACACATGTTCATGTCATTGTTACCAATCAACTGCATTAAACTAAAACATTACTTTGACTACTATCAATGATTTCTGTATGCTAGCTATGCTAACCAGCTTTCACGAACGGGAGTTAGCATTCGGTAATCACTTCTTCTAAACCTGAAATGGGACAACTTCTACATGTTATGCAGCAGAAACAGACAAATATATCCAAATCGGACTTAAGAAGGCACACTGTGGGCCTGTTAGAATACATAAATCATGACAGATTTGACGAATATACACTTTGTTAGATCAGATTTGATGACTGCGTGGCAAACTGTTCAAGGGAACGTCTGTATTCCATTGATTCCTTTACGCATCTATAAGGGCCCTAAAACTATTGTGTCACCAAGGCAGAAATAGAACTTGAACTTGTACCCTAAAACTGTGACTTCATAAAAATAAAATGAATAATAATCATTTATACAATTTCTGTAGCGCTTTTCATAACAATCTCAAAGCACTCCAAAAGCAAAAAACAAACAAGCAATACACCATCTTGAGTAGCCTAGCTTTAGTTATCTAGGTCAACCAATACACCATCATGAGTAGCCTAGCTATAGTTATCTAGGTCAACCAATACACCATCATGAGTAGCCTAGCTATAGTTATCTAGGTCAACCAATACACCATCATGAGTAGCCTAGCTATAGTTAGCTAGGTCAAACAATACAAAATCATGAGTGGCCTAGTTATAGTTAGCTAGGTCAACCAATACACCATCATGAGTAGCCTAGCTATAGTTAGCTAGGTCAACCAATACATCATCATGAGTAGCCTAGCTATAGTTAGCTAGGGCAACCAATACACAATCTTGAGTAGCCTAGTTATAGTTAGCTAGGTCAACCAATACATCATCATGGGTAGCCTAGCTATAGTTAGCTAGGTCAACCAATACACCATCATGAGTAGCCTAGCTATAGTTAGCTAGGTCAACCAATAGAAGCCAAGTATTTGAGTGCATGCATCCTCCAAAGAGAGAGAGAGGGACAGTTCTGGAGAGGGACAGTTCATGGCTTGATCAGAGGAAGGTGGTCAGGGAGATGGTTGATTAAGATGTAGTCTGGTGATGTTCTTGTAGAGGACTTCTCTGGGAACAAGCCTGAGTCATGTAGTCACTGGACAATGTATGGCACACCCACTTGGGTGATGCTTCAGCAGCTCTGGGCACCAGAAAGCTCACCAAACACAGTTCAGAGTAGTAGCCAGTCGTCCTCATTACGAGCCCTCTGCCTCAGCACTGCATTCCTCTACTGCAACTTCCATTCAATTTACGTTTTCAAAAGATCATGAACCAGCAGCCAGGTGAATCAAAAAAGCTGGCACAATGTCCAGCTGTATCATTCGAACAAAAACGATAAGCCAGCAGGCTAGCTAGCCAATCCCAAAAGAGTTGACCTGCCAGTCTATCTGCAAATCTGTGGGTCAAATAAGCAATAAAACTCAATGTTTTTAAAAACAAAACAGCTGATGAACAAAAAACCACTTAGAAACACAAAATAATAACTAAATATTTAGTACATATTTACAGGAGCTCTCTGCTTGGGTTGTTACTAGGGCGCCATGTCAACTAACACAGGGGTAATGCACCTTTTAAAGTTGCATATTTTGGCTTTATCGGAAATGACTGCATTGACGACAAAGCGCGATCTGATTGAATCGCGGCCGTAAACCCTAAGGGCTCTATTCAATCAGACCCTCAATAGCAGCCATCCGCATAGTGGTTGTTTTGGTGGTGTCGGAGGTGTGACTACATTAGAGCTGTCAAATCAAAAGGCATTTCTTGCCATTATACCTAAACCCAAAGATTTGATTTCATAGAGGGAGAAAACACGTGCATTGTCATGTCACAAAGGGAGAGAGAGAGAGAGAGAGAGAGAGAGAGAGAGAGAGAGAATTGGACATACGCTTGTCCCAAAAGACTGTAAGCACATCCAAATTCACCCACCATTTCATTCCCTCAGTGAGATCAGACTGGGTGGATATTTGAGAAGGACCCACCTGTTTCTCCCAGTCAGAGACACAACAGCTGGGCTGCTGACGCACCATAGGATGGTTCACTGAAAATCTGTGAAAACCACTGAGCTGATAGCCTTTCTGACAGTGGGGTTGGCAGGGTCATATCTGACAGGTTCAGATCATGTTTTTCCCCCTCCTGACGTAGCACGGCTCAGAGTCAGTTAGAAAAAGGATCTGGATGATACTCAGTCTCAATCACTCTGCTAATGGCAGAGAGGACAAGACAAGATGTGTTTTGTAGGGACAGATACACCAATACATCAAAGCAAGAGGTGGTCTCTCTTTAAACTCATTTCTGAGGTTAAAAATGACAACCAATGGCGATCTCACAGGTGAGGTAAAGACTTGTAGTGTCAGTAGATGAAATAGTGAAGTTTTCATGATGTGTAACATTGTCTAGGCCTGACGAGTTATGTTAGGTCCCCAAACCAATGCCTAGGCTTTACCTCAACGTAAAAAATCCCATTGGTCACAGACATGAATTCAACGCCTATTCCACGTTGGCTCAACGTAATTTCATTCAAATGAATGTATCAGAGCTAAACCTCTATGGTTAAGATGAACAACTGACATGCACCCAAACACAGATACACACACACAGAGAGAGAGAGAGAGAGAGAGAGAGAGAGAGAGAGAGAGAGAGAGAGAGAGAGAGAGAACATCTGTCTGGTATAAAGCACTAGAGAACAGTTACCTCACCAGCCACTAGGCCTCTGAGTGACAGGGAGAAGCCCCTTGGCAGCATCCTGGAGGACGACAGGGGAATTTAATCATCATAAAGAACTATAAATTGCTTTTTAAGGGCCAAAACATAAAGTTTAAGGAGAATGAGGAGCTCTGGCACGAGAGGCAGGGGAGTCGTTGACTTGCTGCTGCATACGGTGGCTGATATCATGTGTTGTTACATGGTGAATGTGTCTTAACACAGAGATGAAAAGTCCTGATGTATGTTTTCAATTTGGAATATAGGAAAAGAGTTCAAAGCTCACCTTTAAGGTTGCTGTGCTCACATCAGCAGTCAGATCATATGCTGTACTGTCTGTATATCACTATCTGTCCAAGCACTGTGGGCGGTTTCCATAGAAATGTACCGGAAGAACTCATGTATCAATGTGGAGTCAACGAGGAGAACACAGCCTGTTGCAAACTGCTATATTTGCACTATTTGTGCCATGTCAGAATAGAATAGACACAACATGGCCTCTGGCTGGGGTTCAGACCTATTCTTTGTATGTTCAGAATGTCTACCCACACCTAAACCTCTTCAACTCAATGGTAAAGATAAGGATTTGAGATGGTTAAAGTGGTCCTGGCCTGATGATATAGGACAGAGAGACCGATAGACCCTTGTCCCATGGTGATGACCTCAAGAGCTCTACCAGCCAAGGAACTCGCTCTCACCCTGAGACCGTTGCTCTGCTGGCGAGGCACGTGGGCCGAATGGAGAGCAGTAAATCAAATCAAATAAAATTGCATTTGTCACATGCGCCGAATACAACAAGTGTAGACCTTACAGTGAAATGCTTACTTACAAACCCTAACCAACAATGCAGATATATTTTTTTACAAAAGTATACCTTAAAAAAAATAACAATAAGAAATAAAAGTAAGAAATAATTAAAGACCAGCAGTAAAATAACAATAGTGAGGCTGTATAAAGGAGATACCGGTACAGAGTCAATGTGTGGGAGCACCGGTTAGTCGAGGTAATTGAGGTAGTATGTACATGTCGGTAGAGTTATTAAAGTGACTATGCATAGATAATAACAGAGAGTGGCAGCAGTGTAAAAGGGGGGTAGCCATTTGATTAGATGTTCAGGAGTCTTATGGCTTGGGGGTAGAAGCTGTTTAGAAGCCTCATGGACCTAGACTTGGTGCTCCAGTACCGCTTGCCATGGGGTAGCAGAGAGAACAGTCTATGACTAGGGTGGCTGTGACACTGCCTGGTATAGAGGTCCTGGATGGCTGGATGCCTGGCCCCAGTGATGTACTGGGCCGTACGCACTACCCTCTGTAGTGCCTTGCAGTCGGAGGCCGAGCAGTTGCCACACCAAGCAGTGATGCAACCAGTCAGGATGCTCTCGATGGTGCAGCTGTATTCCTGAGGGGGAATAGGTTTTGTCATGCCCTCTTCACGACTGTCTTGGTGTGCTTGGACCATGTTAGTTTGTTGGTGATGTGGACACCAAGGAACTTGAAGCTCTCAACCTGCTCCACTAAAGCCCAGTCAATGAGAATGGGGGTGTGCTCGGTCCTCCTTTTCCTGTAGTCCACAATCATCTCCTTTGTCTTGATCACGTTGAGGGAGAGGTTGTTGTCCTGGCACCACACGGCCAGGTCTCTGACCTCATCCCTATAGGTTGTCTCGTCGTTGTCTGTGATCAGGCCTACCTCTGTTGTGTCCTCTGCAAACTTAATGATGGTGTTGGAGTCGTGCCGGACGTGCAGTCATGAGTGAACAGGGAGTACAGGAGGGGACTGTTGCTGTCTTTGCCTGGCCGGTTCCCCTCCAGTGGGATTCTCTGCCTCTAACCCTATTACAGGGGCTGAGTCACTGGCTTACTGGTGCCGTGGCGGAGATCTTGTGGGCTATACTCGGCCTTGTCTCAGGATGGTAAGTTGGTGGTTGAAGATATCCCTCTCGTGGTGTGGGGGCTGTGCTTCGGCAGAGTGGGTGGGGTTATATCCTGCCTGTTTGGCCCTGTCCGGGGGTATCGTCGGACGGGGCCACAGTGTCTCCCGACCCCTCCTGTCTCAGCCCCCAGTATTTATGCTGCAGTAGTTTATGTGTCGGGGGGCTAGGGTCCGTCTGTTATATCTGGAGTATTTCTTCTCTTATCTGGTGTCCTGTGCGAATTTAAGTATGCTCTCTCTAATTATCTCTCTCTTTCTTTTTTTTTCTTCTCTCTCTCTCTCTCTCTCTCTCTCTCTCTCTCTCTCTCTCTCTCTCTCTCTCTCTCTCTCTCTCTCTCTCTCTCTCGGAGGACCTGAGCATTAGGACCATTCCTCAAGGCCTACCTGGCCTGATGACTCCTTGATGTCCCGAGTCCACCTGGCCGTGCTGCTTCTCCAGTTTCAACTGTTCTGCCTGTTTTATGAACATTTTAAAATCTTGTCCATGTTCTGTTATAATCTGCACCCGGCACAGCCAGAAGAGGACTGGCCACCTCACAGCCTGGTTCCTCTCTAGGTTTCTTCCTAGGTTTTGGCCTTTCTAGGGAGTTTTTCCTAGCCACCGTGCTTTTACACCTGCATTGCTTGCTGTTTGGGGTTTTAGGCTGGGTTTCTGTACAGCACTCTGTGACATCAGCTGATGTAAGGGGGGCTTTATAAATAAATTTGATTTGATTTTATTTGACTGAGCATGCACCCCTGAGGCGCCCCCGTGCTGATGGGCCTTACCACCTAGTTGCGGCCCATCAGGAAGTCCAGGATCCAGTTGCAGAGGGAGGTGTTTAGTCCCAGGGTCCTTAGCTTAGTGATGAGCTTTGAGGGCACTATTGTTTTGAACGCTGAGCTATAGTCAATGAATAGCATTCTCACATAGGTGTTCCTTTTGACCAGGTGGGAAAGGGCAGTGTGGAGTGAAATAGAGATTGTGTCATCTGTGGATGTGTTAAGGCAGTATGCAAATTGAGTGGGTCTAGCGTTTCTGGGATAATTGTGTTGTGAGCCATGACCAGCCTTTTCATAGCGGGATTTCTTATAAGCTCACTCCTTGAAAGTGGCAGCTCTACCCTTTAGCTCAGTGCGGATGCTGCTTGTAATCCATGGCTTCTGGTTGGGGTATGTACGTACAGTCACTGTGGGGACGACGTCATCGATGCACTTATTGAGAAATCCAGTGACTGATGTGGTGTATTCCTCAATGCTATCAGAAGAATCCCGGTCTGTGCTAGCAAAACAGTCCTTTAGCGTAGCATTTGTTTCATCTGACCACTTTTTTATTGACTGAGTCACTGATGCTTCCTGCTTTCATTTTTGCTTGTAAGCAAGAATCAGGAGGATAGAATTATGGTCAGATTTGCCAAATGGAGGGCGAGGGAAAGCTTTGTACGTGTCTCTGTGTGTGGAGTAAAGGTGGTCTAGAGTTTTTTTCCCTCTGGTAGCACATTTAACATGCTGGTGGAAATTTGGTAAAACCTATTTAATTTTCCCTGCATTAAAGTCCCTGGCCACTAGGAGCGCCGCCTCTGATTGAGGGTTTTCCTGTTTGCTTATGGTGGTACACAGCTCATTGAGTGCGGTCTTAGTGCCAGCATTGGTCTGTGGAGGTATATAGACAGCTACGAAAAATACAGATAAAAACTCTGTAGGTAGATAGTGTGGTCTACAGCTTATCATGAGATACTCTACCTCAGGCAAGCAAAACCTTGAGACTTCCTTAGATATCATGCACCAGCTGTTGTTTACAAATATACATAGACCGCCACCCCTTGTCTTACCAGTGGCTGCTGTTCTATCCTTCCCGATACAGTGTAAAACCTGCTAGCTGTATGATGTTCATGTCGTCGTTCAGCCACGACTCGGTGAAACATAATTTATTACAGTTTTTAATGCCCCGTTGGTATTTTAATATTTGCCAATAGAAACGGATGGCGGTGGGGCTTTACTCGCTCGCCTACAAATTCTCAGAAGGCAGCCTGACCTCCGCCCCCTTTTTCTCTGTCTTCTCTTCACGCAAACGACAGGGATTTGGGCCTGTTCCCAGGAAAGCAGTATATCCTTCACGTCAGACTCGTCAGACTCGTTAAAGGAAAAAGCTTCTACCAGTTCGTCGAGAGTAATCACTGTCCTGATGTCGAGAAGTTATTTTTGGTCATAAGAGATGGTAGCAGCAACATTAAGTACAAAATAAGTTACAAAATAAGTTACAAACAATGCAAAAAAAAGAAAAAAATAACACAGTTGGTTAGGAGATGGTAAAACATCAGCCATCCTCTCCGGTGGAGACATTAGTGGGCCTGCATCAGACAGAGGGAGAATGCAAATAGTGATACAATTAAACAAAAAAAACCATTGGGGTAAAAGAAAATAAAGATTGATGAAGAAGAAAGAGAGAGCGAGAGAGAGGTAAGAGGTGAAAAGAAAGTAAGTGTGAAAGAAAGAGAGGGGAAAGAAAGTGAGAGACTGGCAAAAAGAGGAATAAAACACCCTGACCATATTATAAGTAGACAGCAGCAGTCTCTAACAAGAGCACACGTTTCATACAGTGCTCTCTCTGCGACTATCAGCAGTTTCTTTTGAGAGTTGTGCAGGATCCTGAGCATTCAGGCTGGTTGTAAATCAGCAGCATTTTACAGGACACTGAACAGGAGTCTGTCCTGACACCCTGGAATGAGCTGCTGTCTGATTGAGTTATCAAACGACACTCCTGCATCATCGTTATTAGTGTGTGAGTGTGAGTGTGAGTGTGTGTGTGTGTGTGTGTGTGTGTGTGTACATGATACATGGGCTCCATGTCTACCTGACTCAGCGTTTCCTGCTGTACTGTTCTGTGTTCCATTCATCCGAGGCACCAGCGGACCAGGCCTTTTCCCTAGGCACATGTGGGCGATGAAGGAGCTGGATTGGTTGGATTTATCTGCAATGTCCGTCAGGGAAGTGAGTCCCCTGGGCACGCAGCCATTCAATGACGTTCCTACATACAGTTTAATAACCAGTACCTGGGAAAACATCGATCAACAGGCTAATTCATCTCTAACAGGTTTTGGAGCTCCTCCAAGCCAAATGTTTTCCCCCTCCAGGCGGTACCCATTTCTGTATCTATGTCTGGGTAAGATAAAAAAAGGAACCTATAAGGGTTCTTCGGCTATCCCCAGAGTAGAACCCTTTGAAGAATCCTTCTTAGTTCCAGGTAGAACCCTTTTGGTTCTTTCCACAGAGCGTTCTAAATGTAACCCAAAATGGTTCTGGAAGCAAAAACAATTTTACCTGGAACCAAAAACTGGTTCTCCTATAGTGACAGCTGAATAAACTTTTTGTAGGGGTCACTGAAACCCACATAGCATGTCTCTGAAATTTGCTCTGAAAACACCCAAATATAATAATGAGGGTGTAGAGAGGATTCTAGGTTTCTAGGTTGGAAAACACATAGCTACCCAGCATTCCAGGGCTCAGAAGTTGTACTAAAACAGATCTAGGATCAGTTTACCATCTCCAAACCCAAATTTTAACCATAACAGGAAACACAAAACTTACCTCAGATCTGTGTCCAGGGTCAACTTCGTCCTACAGTACTTGTACGGAGATGAAGGCGTCAATCTCTGACCTCCAAACACAGACAGGGCCCCCAAGGGGTGGCAAAGAGAATGTCAATATTCACGTTATAACGTATGGTCACATTCAGGGATCAAAGTCCAAATTAATTCTCGTGGTTCCTGACAAATAGTGAGCTGGTCCAACACTCAAACTTGGGGGTGCCAGGATTTGTTATGGGAAGTCATGCTGTGGAAAAAGCTGACTGACACCACAGTAGGTGCCAACCCTAACTTTAGCTAACAGCTTGAGTAAACCCTGGGATTGTGGACAGGACCCGTCCAGAGCCTTCTCTCACTGAGACCAGGCCTTACTCCTGGCAGTAAACATCTCTCACTGAGACCAGGCCTTATTCCAGGCAGTAAACATCTCTAACTGAGACCAGGCCTTACTCTAGGCAGTTAACATCCGTCACTGAGACCAGGCATTACACCTGGCATTAAACATCTCTCACTGAGACCAGGCCTTACACCTGGCATTAAACATCTCTCAATGAGACCAGGCATTACACATGGCATTAAACATCTCTCACTGAGACCAGGCCTTACACCTGGCATTAAACATCTCTCAATGAGACCAGGCATTACACATGGCATTAAACATCTCTCACTGAGAGCAGGCCTTACTCTAGGCAGTAAACATCTCTCACTGAGTGTCATAAGGTAGATGTAACTGGTGTAAAGAGTCGGGCGCAGGAGAGCAGAGATGAGTGGACTAAGCACTTTACTAGGCAATGTCAAAATACAGAACGCAACCGCGTCATAAAACAAATGCCCAAAAACCCAAGTAAGGCAGCACAATGTACAAAAATAACCACACAATACAGGCTGCACAAAGCACGGGTGAAAACATACAACCCTGCGTACCAACATGACAAAACAAACAATTCCCCACACAGACATGGGGGGAACAAAGGGTTAAATGAACAACAGTAATGAATAAAAATGAAAACCAGGTGTGTGTGAAAACAAGACAAAACAAATGAAAAATTAAAAGTGGATCGGCGATGGCGATGGCTAGAAGACCGGTGACGTCATCCGCCGAACGCTGCCCGTACAAGGAGAGGAACCGACTTCGGCGGAAGTCGTGACACTGAGACCAGGCTTTACTCTAGGCAGTAAACATCTCTCACTGAGATTAGGCCTTACTCCTGGCAGCAAACATCTCTCACTGAGACCAGGCCTTACTCTAGGCAGTAATCATCTCTCACTGAGATTAGGCCTTACTCTAAGCAGTAATCATCTCTCACTGAGACCAGGCCTTACACCTGGCATTAGACATCTCTCATTGAGACCAGGCCTTACTCCAGGCAGTAAACATCTCTCACTGAGATCAGGGCTTACTCCAGGCAGTAAACATCTCTCACTGAGATCAGGGCTCACTCCAGGCAGTAAACATCTCACCACTCCTCATATTGATCAGTTGGTCTGTTGAGCAACACAGATCTTTCATTGCTTTTGACAATGATGAGAAAAATAATGTGGATGATGTGAAATAGGAGGATATGGGACAAATGAGAGTAGTTCAGAGTATTTATTTTATTTAACCTTTATTTAACTAGGCACGTCAGTTAAGAACAAATTCTTATTGACAATGACGGCCTACCCCGACGAAAGAGAGGAAGGGAAAGGAAAAGGGAGAGAGAGCAAAAGAGAGGAGAGAGAGAGAGAGAGAGAGAGAGAGAGAGAGAGAGAGAGAGAGAGAGAGAGAGAGAGAGAGAGAGAGAGAGAGAGAGAGGAAGAGAGAGAGAGAGAGAGGGATAGGATAGGATAGATAATAGCCATGTCGGGGTCCTTCATGAGCCTATAAAGCTCCTCCTAAGTCAAGGTCCCAGAATGCACTTCCTGTGAGCTCCTGTCCTTCCTACGCACCCCTCTGTCTGCTCCTTCAGACCCAGTCACTGTACTATCCACTACCCAGCTGCAGTAGGCAGCAGGTATGCTCATGTCCCAGACACAATGACAAAGCCCAAGGAACTGTGATGTCCTGTTAGGGTCAGGGTTAAGGGCTGTGGATCATGTGACAGAATCACGTCCTCTAGACGTCACTGCCTGCTGTAGCTGGGTGGGTAGAAGATCGACACATTTCTAGGATCAGATTACCTTCTCAAAATCCTAACCGACACCAAATCAAATCAAATCAAATTTTATTGGTCACATACACATGGTTAGCAGATGTTAATGCGAGTGTAGCGAAGTGCTTGTGCTTCTGGTTCCGACCATGCGTGATATTTTAACAATTTCACAACAACTACCTTATACACACACAAGTGTAAAGGAATGAATATGAGTATGTACATATAAATATATGGATGAGCGATGGCCGAACGGCATAGGCAAGGTGCAGTAGATGGTATAGAGTACAGTATATACATATGAGATGAGTAATGTAGGGTATGTAAACATTATATAAAGTGGCATTGTTTAAAGTGACTAGTGTACATTTATTACATCCAATTTTAATTATTAAAGGGGCTAGAGATTTGAGTCAGTATGTTGGCAGCAGCCACTCAATGTTAGTGATGGCTGTTTAACAGTCTGATGGCCCTTGAGATAGAAGCTGTTTTTCAGTCTCTCTGTCCCAGCTTTGATGCACCTGTACTGACCTCGCCTTCTGGATGATAGCGGGGTGAACAGGCAGTGGGTCGGGTGGTTGTTGTCCTTGATGATCTTTTTGGCCTTCCTGTGACATCGGGTGGTGTAGATGTCCTGGAGGGCAGGTAGTTTACCCCGGGTGATGCGTTGTGCAGTCCTCACTACCCTCTGGAGAGCCTTAAGGTTGTGGGCGGAGCAGATGCCGTACCAGGCGGTGGCACTGCCCGACACGATGCTCTCGATTGTGCATCTGTAAAAGTTTGTGTTTTTTTGTAGGTCAATGATTAGGGGCACCCTCCAATTGTGAGCCAGTCTCACTGTGTGTGTGTGTCTGTGGGGCTGACAGAGTGCCAGGGATCACCCAGAGTGTCTGTAGCCAGAAAACTGAGCCCAGACTGAGACTGAGCCATCTGGAGGAGCTCTCATCATGATGTAAACACACACACACTGTGGTCACGGAGACGTCCCACACGGATGGCAGGTGTAGTGGAGGGGTCTAGCTGTGTGTGTGTGCATGTGTGTGTGTCTGCATGTGTCTGTGTGTGTGTCTGCATGTGTTTGTGTGTGTGTGTGCATGTGTGTGTGTGTGTCGTGCGTGTGTGTATGTGTGCCTAAGGCAAGATGGTGAAGGGGCATAATGTCTACAACTGGTATTAAGTCATCTGGGTCTCATGCATCTGATCCAAGATGAGTCACTCTCTACACGAACAAGGTTTGAGAAGGTCTTCAGGACAATATTGTGCTGTAATTGTACTTTTCCCCCCCCTGTATACTATTGGAGGCAGTATGCTCATGAATTATATGGACATTAAGTTGGCATGGGCAGAGCCATGGACTGAGGCTAAAGGCAGAAAGCCTCCAAATAAAATTCACAAGGCTAAACCATTTCCAAATGCGGGGGTGAACCATGATGAATCAGAGTTAGGAAAATACCCCCCCCTCTTTCCTCTTTGTGGTTCTGTCTTCCGTCCTCTGGTGACATCAGGCGGATAAGGCTGTTCCAGCTCTTGTCCCTAATGTGAGCTGTCACAATGCATCAGCCACTCACCTTTAACACATTAAGCCTTAATGCCAAGACTTCTCTCCTACACGAACACTGGACTTATACACATTGACTGACCCAACAAACTGATATTCTACTAGGTGACTGAACATGATGCCTAAAGTTCAGTAGAGGTTCC
Source organism: Brachymystax lenok tsinlingensis (assembly GCA_030435695.1). Classification (NCBI taxonomy): domain Eukaryota; kingdom Metazoa; phylum Chordata; class Actinopteri; order Salmoniformes; family Salmonidae; genus Brachymystax; species Brachymystax lenok. The sequence continues at coordinate 13,862,020 of CM059781.1, forward strand.
ACCAAGTTACAGATCATACATCTTGCATGCATTATGGTGTGTGTGTGTGTATGACCGTGCATGCATGCATGTGTCACATGCAACCATGCTAAAGATAGGCGGGCCCTGTCAATGGCAGTGTGTGTGATTACTGGCACACACTCTTTTATGTACCAGTCCCAGCCTCAAGCTGGCTGGCCTAATCCACAGCTCCTAATGCTAATCACTTTTTGGATTAGTGCTCATCAAGCCGTCAATACTGGATCAATCGATGAACAGATTTACGAGCTGAACAGCTCCAATAGATTCAAACAGGTTGAGCGTTCACCAGCGTTGCCCAGCGTTGCCCACCGTTGACCAGCGTTGGTGGGCAGCTCCTCGTGTCACAAACCATTCCTCTATTGTTAGAAGTTGAAAACAGCACTAGAAAGTGTAGGCTCTATCGATAATAGAAATAATGACTGTCAAATGTAAAACCATTGAGGTTAGGCTAATGCATGTTTTCATGTTAATTTGGATGGAGGGATTTTGTCCTATCAGTCTAATTTGAGTGTTTGAACTTGTAACACGGCTGCAAGAATTTCTAGCATGGCTGCGTGGGATTTGTCCGATCATAGTTGGTGTGGTTTCGTTGCATCCAATGGTAGTGTCCTCGATAAGGTAACGCAACGTGCCACTTGTGGATTTGACAGTTCTAACGTAGTTCCACCTCCGAAACTAGCAAAACAACCGCTATGCTGATTGAACCGCTATGCCCTAAATTGAAACTCTCAGTGAAACTGCTGTAAACAAACCACGTTTCCACAGACCTTACAGAAAAGTATGAGCAATTCTTGACACAAGTTCAGTTCTCGATACAAGTATGTCAACAGGAGACTTCTGTAACAAACATACAGTTGAAGTCGGTAGTTTACATTAACTGTAGCTTGAGTTATAATTTTGTATAAAATATTTTTAATCATTGCTTTGTTTTAATCTTTATTTTTTAAGAATAAACATATACAAAACTGCAAGTAGTAATGTAATATTGTAAAAATATTAAACCAGAGCTTATGTAAAAAAAATAAACACGACTTTGTACAACGAAACATGTCAACATATCAAGCACATTCAATTGACATTCTAGTGTAAATTACATAGATATTATTTACATCACAGAGTTCTGTATCCAACCGTTGGCTTTGTGTCCCGATGGAGGTGGAGAATGTAGAGAAAACCACTTTATGCACACGAGACAATGGATATAAAAACACACACAGAGATTGCAAAGGCATGACGTTGTCATAAGTGAAAGGTAAGTGTATGTTTACCAGAGTAACCTGTGTTTTCTCTTGTGTGGAGCCATACAGAGGACTGAGAGAAGAGGACAGAATAACATGAACCTAAAACAGGAAATATATCCTATATTTCTGTGGCTACGTCCCAAAAGGGACCTTTTACCTCATATGGTGCACTACTTTAGGCAAGTGGCGCATTATATAGGGAATAGGTTGCCATTTGAGATTCATACTGTATATTCTTATGACCTATGACTATTCACAGTCAAAACAAATGTGATAAAGTAAACCTATAGCGTGAAGAGTTGCAACTTTGAGGATTCGCTCCGGACATAAGAGGGTTCAAACATGTGACCCCGTGGAGGAACAGATGAAAATACCAAACGAACAACATGGAGACCACTCCTCTCAATGTGAAATGCTTACAGGTTGAGAATCATGGAGAACGGCCAAACTAGTGGTTACAGAATGGACCTTTTTCACATTGCTGGTGAATTCAATTGGAGTAAAAGCTGCAGCTAAGAGTTTGCTTATCCACAGAGCACATGTTGTGTACCCATTCACATTTAATCTTTTTTTTAAATGTTTTCTATCGCATTATATCTGAAAACAGACGGCCTGATAAAATCTTTGGTTTGCTTTCTTTCCCCTTGAAGATTGTTTTCATTCTAAATGTGTTTTCTTTTATATTTTGGTCCTCGGGCAAAATATTTCTCTCTCCTTGCTCTCTCTCCCCTCTCTTTTCCCTCTCTCTCTCTCTCTCTCTCTCCCCCCTCTATTTTCCCTCCCCATCTCTCTCCTCTCTCTCCCCTCTCTCTCCCTCTCTCTTGTTCTCTCTCACACTCTCTCTCTCCCTCTCGTAACACTTTTTTTCGACAGAAAACAAACTGATTCCTGATGTAGAGTGAGAGAGGAGGGAATTTATTGCAGCAGAATAAAAATTGAAGATTTATCCTACATGTCCACTTTTCCTGAAAGATAGTGCACTACTTCTCACCAGCGCAATATAGGGCTGAGATTTGAGATTTGCCAACAGAGTGCATCCAGCAAGCTTCTGCCCAACTTCAGGAGAACACTACCCAGGCTTACTACTGGCCAGAAACCCAGACAACAGAGACAGGCCCCATAGCACCAAGGACAGCACAGACACTGGCCAGTCAGTTGCTCTCAATCTCCCACAACCTACAGCTGGGTATAGAACAAGGGCACACAGCTCTGGTCCAGACAGCAACAATGTCTTCTGGTTTTAGTCCCTGCAGAAGACCTGAGATGCCTGAAGGCCTGAGTTGTGCACTCCTGGTATAAACCATCCCTTTGAAAACTGGCTCTAGTATGATATGTACAATAATATGTACAACATTAGCAGATACAGTAACAATGACACCTTACAGTGCATATCCACCATTCCAATGGATCAATATTTACACATTCAGAGCGCTACGTTCTTCCATCAACAACTACAGGCTGAGATATGACATTAAATGCAAAGGTAATACTTTATCATGTCTTATCTGCTACCTAAAGAACAGGTATCCTAGACAGCACTGCATTTTGTATGTCATCATTTCAGGTAAAAAATATGATTCCAAATGGAGGGAGGCGGGTCTTAGAAGACATCCAATGAGCAGAGGATCTGCCCACAGCCACCACACCCATTCCAGCAGAGCTCACCCAATCGAGAGAAGGCACTGAGAAAGGAGGAAGCAGGGCGGGACAAGAGAATAGGGCACCCTGTTTTTCACAGCAAATAGCTGAGAGTCCCGTACAGCTCTAAGTGGACATGCTCTCTCTGCATGTATCCAGGGCGCTCTCTCTGCGTGTATCCAGGGCGCTCTCTCTGCGTGTATCCAGGGCGCTCTCTCTGCGTGTATCCAGGGCGCTCTCTCTGCGTGTATCCAGGGCGCTCTCTCTGCGTGTATCCAGGGCACTGTGGAAGACATACACACAAACACACACCCTGATTAGACTGGGCAGTGTGGAAGACAAACACACACACCCTGATTAGACTGGGCAGTGTGGATACTGGGCAGCAGACACCACTAAAGTGGCCTGTCTCTCTGGGACAGACATACGCTGCCAGTCAAAGTGACACAAGAGTAACTGTCTCTCTGGGACAGACATACTGTAGCTCGTTAGATGTTTCTGGGATTGGCATTGTCTTCCCAGCCAACGTCATTCTGATTAAAGTCTGATTTCCACTCTCAGATCTCAAGTTAAAGCTAACAGAATGAATTGTGCCACACTCACGTTTGATGCTGCCGCACAAAGTCTGCAAACTGCCGGTCCTTCGCGTAGAGCTCAATGATGCGTATCCTGTCTTGGATTTCCTGTGGAAGAAGGGTGGGTGAGGTTAACAGGGTGAGAAATGTTACATGGCAGACGTTGTGTCCAATCGGTAGGTCTATGTCCAGAGAGTACAGATTAGAATAAGGAAGGCAATGATACGTATAAGATAAGTATGAGACGGGATGCCACACATTGGCTATCACCTTCCCTCCACCTCACCAGCCTACACACACACACAATCAGACACACACACACACACACACTATCAGACACACACACACACACTATCAGACACACACACACACACAGACACACCTCCTTGGTCAGTTCGCTGTTCTCGTAAATGTGGCGTATCTCCTCGCTGCTGAAGTCTGTGGAGGCCTCTGCGCTGGCGCTGCTGTAGACCGGGGCTTCTGGGTAGCGGCGGTAGTAGTGGCTATAGCCCGTCGTAGCCTCACTCTCATACATTGGGTTGTACTTAGTGGCCCTCTCTAGAGAAGGGATACTCTCCCCTCGCCTGGGGGGACAGACAGTGACACAGAGAGAGAGAGAGAGAGAGAGAGAGAGACAGAGACAGAGAGACAGAGAGAGAGAGAGGGAGAGAGAGAGAGAGAGAGAGAAGGAGACAGAGAGCTACAGCTTAGTCTACTAATAGGAGACAGAGACCGACAAGTCTTCTGATTTCATCATGTCTGACCCAGGCTTGAATATTGGATGTCCTCTTACAGTAAATATTCAGACAGGTTCCGTCTGTGGTGGTACTTACAACTACCATGACACCTCTAAAGCTGCTGTATTGTACTGTAATGTAACGTAGAGGCCAGGGGTGTTCCTGACCGGATTAGAGACACCTACACTTTGTTCAGCTACTAACACAAACATTATTTATTTCATATTTTTTTTTGTCATTTGTCATTACCCAGAGCGACTTACAATAGTGAGTGCATACAATTTTGTACTGGTCCCCCGTAGGAATCGAAACCACAACCCTGGCATTGCAAGCACCAAGCATTACCAACTGAGTCACACAGGACCTCCACACACACACATACTGTATACACACAAAACTCTTACTGTACCATCCCTCTGAGAGGCTATGACAAAGGAGTGGTGTGTGTTGACTCTCACCGTAAGGGGTCTTCTGTCTCATCCTTATCGTACTGATCCCGTAGTGTCCTTGCCAGGAAGAAGATCACACCGGAAGCCACCAATAGGAAACCAGCTACGGAGGCAATCGCTATGCCGACCACCAGCGGTTCTGACACGTACTCCTCACAGTGTTCTCCACGGTACCACCAGTTCTCCCCTACACGACATCTAGAAGAACAACAGTCAGTGCCACTCACACACACACATAGAACACTATCAGTACTCAACTAAATGGCAGCTAGAATAGTAAGAATGATCTGTTAGAGCAACTCAATAACACACACATATACATATATATATATATAAACACACACACACACCTACCTGCAGATGGCCCCCTGTCCAGGTATGATGTCACACTTCCCGTCATTCATACAGAAGTCTGTCTGTAGGTCACAGATGCTCTGACAGGGCAGTCCGTCCACGCTGAAGTATCCAGCGTTACACACACACTCCGCCTCGCCAGACCAGCGGTTCACAGAACACTGTGCAAACTCATTACACGCCTGGAACTTACACTGGTTCGCCTGGTCACCTGGCAACAACACACAGGAAGTGTTAGGGTAGATACAGTCAACTCCTGATAAGTGCACATTGGATAAATCCAGTTCACCAGTTCCAATTCAAATACATTATTTATATATTTGAAGTTTAGTCCTGAGTCATAGCATCCAGTATATACTGCATAGTTTCTCCTTGCATTAGAACGGGGGGGATATAACAATTAGTAGAGATAAAAGGTTATTATAAGAACATAATATAATCCTAGAAATGTCATGTTGGGATATAATCATAAGGCTGAGCTATTTTTGTTGTGATTGGCTCAGGTTATGACGGCTCGTCTGTCATGATGAGACAAAAACAGAGTGAGTCATCAGTCTGATATTATCTAAGGCCTCATATGATCCCATACTGTCACAACCACAAACAAACAAACACACCGTCACATACACACAGTCCCACTAGTCTCTGAGCCTCTAGGAGAGAGGAAAAAAGATATACAAAGATATTGCAGGACTGTATATTGATGCATGTGTCATATGTTCAATACCTTAATAAACTTAACTGAGCGTAATATACTGTATAACTTAATATAACTTCATATAACTTCACGTCATGAAGCAAATAACAAGTATCACCAAAGAAAATACAAATGTCCAACGGGAGGGAAAAGGAAGAGGATGTCTTCTCACAGTTTGCTATTCCACAGTGGGATATGGATTATCTTGCTGTAGTTACACAATCAGTGTGACCAAGACATCGAGTAATGGAAAGAACGCCTGAGACATTTAACACCTAGCCCCACACACACACACACACACACACACACACAAAGATACCCTCAGTCTCTAACTTTGAAAAGTGACTCATTCTCTTTGTCTTCAGTCTAGATTAGAACCAGTCTAGATTAGAAGCTTTCATGCCAAATGGATCCAAGTGCCATGCTTTTAACTGACAATCCAAATCAAATCAAATCTAATTTTATTTGTCAAATACACATGGTTAGCAGATGTTAATGCGAGTGTAGCGAAATGCTTGTGCTTCTAGTTCCGACCATGCAGTGTGGATCCATGTGGATATGCACATTTTAATGCATTTGAACTCCCCCAAAACCTAAAGGAGGAGTGCCTAGGAATAATTAGGAACCCTCCCTTGTGTCTCTGGTGAAATATGTGGTAGTTGTCAACCTTACCTGACTCTACGTCCAGTGAATACTTGTCAATGGCCAGGTTCATGGTCTGGTAGGCTGTGTTAGCGAAGTCTTCCAGGATCAGGTAGACTGCGTTGTTGACGCCGCGAGGCACCGGCTTCCCGAACTTCATCCGGCTGTTGACCACAATACTCCCGTTCCGGAAGTTCAGGATCTCCAGGTTCTGGAAGTTACTAAGGTTGGACTGGAGGTAGGGGACCAGCTAGAGGGGGGGCAGGGAGGGACGGAGGGATGGAGAGAGAGAGAGATACAGAGAGTGAGCACTCTCTACATACAGTACCACACATCAAGTAAAACATGTATTTTCTAATTGTCTACAGGGAGAAAGGGGGAATAAAGGCTAAAAATGAATAGCTCACCAGCTCTATGAACCTTTGTTCCAGGGCCTTGTATTCCGGGGAGCTCTTATTGAAGAGGTCATCTGAGAACTTCATGTTGGTTACCCTCAGACTGAAGAACACCATCAGCGCCCGCCCAGGATTGATTGGCATGGCAACGCTGTGGTCCACACCATTTACCCCTACAGAGGGGTACCCACTGCTGCCCTCCTCTGTTTGGTTGGTGCCACCGAAGGGGACCAAGTCATAGTCTGTCACAGGGTCTATCGTCTGCAGCTGGTTTAACAGACATGGAACAATTCATGGTGCAATTGGTCAATGTGGAACAACATTTGGTAACATTTATGATACAACAAGGAAATGTCTGCACTAACAGATGAACAGACTAAGTAAAGTACTATAACAAGGGGAGCTTTTCCTAGTCAGGTCACATGGTCACTCAGACAGGAAAAACTCAGGGCCCTGACTAATGTCCATTACAACCATCATCTCTCTGTCATCTTTTATTACCTCCAAAGTTATGGAAATGTCTGGGCCAGGATAATACTTGGCAGGTGTGAGACCCGGGGTGACCCCCTGGTCCTCTGCTTCTGCCTCCGGTTCTGGGGATGTGTCTAGGCCCGTGGCCTCTGTAGCCTCTTCTTCTTCTATGGCATCAGAGACTTGGGTGAAGGGCGACTCCTCCTCTGCAGAAAGAGTGGGGGGGTGAGCAGCCTCTGGAACAGCCTCGTCAACCAATAACATCTCATCTTCTACCAGGTCCTCCACCGAGATCTCAGTCATGTCCAGAAGTTCCATCACCACTTCTTCTTCTGCCACCTCTTCCTCCACCTCCAAGGCATCCTCTCCAGTTACTGGCTCCTCGATGATTTGTCCCTCCTCTAAGCTCTTAACTTCCTCTCCATATCCTGGTTTTTCTGGATGAGCCAACACCTCGTTAGCCTTTTCTTCAGGCTCATCTGGGGGTACAGTCTCCATCGCAGAGGGATTCTCGGGGACATTAAGGTTCTCCGCTGGCTCGGGAGCTTCCACAGGGACAAAGGTAGGGTACTCTTCCTCCAACTCTTCTATGGTCTCTGTCTCTAGGATAGAGTACTCAAGGTTTTCTAAGGGTTCAGCTTCTTCTTCTAGAACCTCTGCTGTATCAGAGACCTCCACTGCTTCCTCCTCTACCTCCTCTTCCTCAGGGACCTCCACTGCTTCCTCCTCTACCTCCTCTTCCTTAGGGACCTCCACAGCTTCCTCCTCTACTTCCTCTTCCTCGGGGACCTCCACTGCTTCCTCCTCTACCACCTCTTCCTCAGGGACTTCCACTGCTTCCTCCTCTACCTCCTCTTCCTCAGGGACCTCCACTGCTTCCTCCTCTACCCTCTCTTCCTCAGGGACCTCCACTGCTTCCTCCTCTACCTCCTCTTCCTCAGGGACATCCACTGCTTCCTCCTCTACCTCCTCTTCCTCAGGGACATCCACTGCTTCCTCCTCTACCTCCTCTTCCTCAGGGACTTCCACTGCTTCCTCCTCTACCTCCTCTTCCTCAGGGACCTCCACTGCTTCCTCCTCTACCTCCTCTTCCTCAGGGACCTCCACTGCTTCCTCCTCTACCTCTTCCTCAGGGACCTCCAGTGCTTCCTCCTCTACCGCCTCTTCCTCAGGGACCTTCGCTTCTGCTTCCCCTGTTAAGATCTCTTCCTCTATGATCACCTCTTCCAAAACAACCACTTCTTCTGTGGTATGTTCCTCTTCTGCAGCTGAGGCTGGCTCTTCTTCCTCGGGCTGGATGGGCAGGTCCTCAAGTCCATCAACACCTGACCCAGAAGCCTCTATCTCCAGACGAGGCTTGGGGAGCATAGTGCCCTCTGGCTGCTCGGGGGAGATAGGGTCTGCAGGGAGGTGCTCCAGATGAGGGTTCTCTATAGCCACAGTGTTCCCCAACAGCATACCCTCCTCCTCCATGCCCGTGTCATTGATGGTCACCTCAGGCTCTGGGGGGAGGGTCACGCTCTCCTCCAGAATGATGACATCATTCTCCCCCGTTGCCACATCCTCAGCTTTAACCTCAGGGGCATCTGGGTTCATCTCAGCAGCCAAGATTTCCTCCTGGACATTAGAGGAGAAACACATTAGAACCTAAACTGTCACACAATTAGTTTGGAGTTTCTTTCCAATTCAGGACATGGAATTGACCCAAACCCTGAACTCCATACTATTATAATCAAAATTGGGAATTATAGGTTTCAATGCCTTAATGACTGACAAAAAGGATTTACTTACAAACACTTGCTGTGCATATTGTTATTACGCATAATCTACCTACATGGTGTGACAGCTACTCCAAGGCATAATACTACCTGATAAAACTTGAATTGGAAAATGCAGCTTCTGTCTGATAGAGAGAACTCTAAAGTCTAAGATATTGTAGTCTGTTTCTGGGTAGCTCGATGCTTAGTGCTTCTGTTATGTGTAGTTGGCTGTGAATGCCAGTTACTGACTGGTAGTTTGCCAACCTCTTCCAGTCCATGTAATTACTCCAATTAATCATGTAGGGCCTTAGAAGGCAAGTAAACCAACATACCCAGTTACTGTCCAAGACCAAGACTGGAGCTCCCTGCTTTGTTTATCACAATACAGATGCTAGTCTATACAGATGCTGGCAGAATCCACAAATTGTCCTGCATTCACAAACTGTTTGAGTGATAACCTCCCTCCCTCTCTCTATCTATCTCTCTCTCTCTCTAGCTCTCTTGCTGTAACTCTAGCACCAGAATAGTAGTGGATTATTATATCAAGAGCCAAGCCTATCCTCAAAGCCTTAACCTCATCCCTTACTTCCAGGAGAGTCCTGGTTAACACCACCTAGCAGCAGTCTCACCACTGGACAGGAGAGTCCTGGTTAACACCACCTAGCAGCAGTCTCACCACTAGACAGGAGAGTCCTGGTTAACATCACCTAGCAGCAGTCTCCCAACTAGACAGGAGAGTCCTGGTTAACATCACCTAGCAGCAGTCTCCCAACTAGACAGGAGAGTCCTGGTTAACACCACCTAGCAGCAGTCTCACCACTAGACAGGAGAGTCCTGGTTAACATCACCTAGCAGCAGTCTCACCACTAGACAGGAGTCCTGGTTAACATCACCTAGCAGCAGTCTCACCACTAGACAGGAGAGTCCTGGTTAACACCACCTAGCAGCAGTCTCACCACTAGACAGGAGAGTCCTGGTTTACACCACCTAGCAGCAGTCTCACCACTAGACAGGAGAGTCCTGGTTAACATCACCTAGCAGCAGTCTCACCACTAGACAGGAGAGTCCTGGTTAACACCACGTAGCAGCAGTCTCCCCACTAGACAGGAGAGTCCTGGTTAACACCACCTAGCACCAGTCTCCCAACTAGACAGGAGAGTCCTGGTTAACACCACCTAGCACCAGTCTCCCAACTAGACAGGAGAGTCCTGGTTAACACCACCTAGCAGCAGTCTCACCACTAGACAGGAGAGTCCTGGTTAACACCACGTAGCAGCAGGCTCACCACTAGACAGGAGAGTCCTGGTTAACATCACCTAGCAGCAGTCTCACCACTAGACAGGAGAGTCCTGGTTAACACCACCTAGCAGCAGTCTCACCACTAGACAGGAGAGTCCTGGTTAACACCACATAGCAGCAGTCTCACCACTAGACAGCAGAGTCCTGGTTAACACCACCTAGCAGCAGTCTCACCACTACACAGGAGAGTCCTGTTTTACAACACCTAGCAGCAGTCTCACCACTAGACAGGAGAGTCCTGGTTAACACCACCTAGCAGCAGTCTCACCACTAGACAGGAGAGTCCTGGTTAACACCACCTAGCAACAGTCTCACCACTAGACAGGAGAGTCCTGGTTTACAACACCTAGCAGCAGTCTCCCCACTAGACAGGCGAGTCCTGGTTAACACCACCTAGCAGCAGTCTCACCACTAGACAGGAGAGTCCTGGTTAACACCACCTAGCAGCACTCACCACTAGACAGGAGAGTCCTGGTTAACACCACCTAGCAGCAGTCTCACCACTAGACAGGAGAGTCCTGGTTAACACCACCTAGCAGCAGTCTCACCACTAGACAGGAGAGTCCTGTTTTACAACACCTAGCAGCAGTCTCACCACTAGACAGGAGAGTCCTGTTTTACACCACCTAGCAGCAGTCTCCCCACTAGACAGGAGAGTCCTGTTTTACACCACCTAGCAGCAGTCTCAGTAAGACACTACCTCTATATTCTAATATACTCCTGACAAACACTCCTATGTGGGTTTGTTTTGATATTTATAAAGCTGAATGCTCAGCATACATCATCACAGCCATATTGGATTGTGTCTCTCACTGTTTCCCAGAAATAACCTCTGGACCAACCCGGAGGTCAACGGTTGTTGTCATGGGGATGACCTCTGACTTACCACGCTGTCATCCTTGTTAATTCCAGCCGTGGGCTCGATGGACTCAGGAACACTGGACACTGTGGAATCAAATAGGATACAGAGTCAATACTGTGAGTCATAGGGAGGCCTATTCAATCAAACCTAATCATTAAAACAACAAAAAACAACAGGCTCCTCCCTATAGTGGCGGCAGGTAGCCTAGTGTTTAAGAGCGTTGCGCCAGTAACCGAAAGGTCGTTGGTTCAACAACTGCTCCCTGGGCGCCGATGATGTCCACTGATTGAGAGGGGTTGAGTTAAATGCGGAAGACACATTTCAGTTGAATGCATTCAGTTGTGTAACTGACTACGTAACCCCTTTCCCTTCCCACACTTGAGTCCATGCACCAACAAACTTAACTGCATAATAACTCAAACTTTCTCTTATAATGTACTGGAGGAATGACGTTTATACACTCTCCATCTTTCCTGTAGAATCCATTCTCCCTCTCCCCAGTCCTGACAGCGGTGGTGCCGTCTATGTGTTTACCTATTGGGAGCCCTACTAATCACCCTAGAGATCTAGCCTCTATACCTGCCACTATGGGCCATTACTGCATTACCATCAGGCCTGGAGCCTGGGACTGGAGCCTGGAGGCGGCAGCTTGGAGCCAAGCAGTGCCTGTAAGTCACCACACACTGTGCCAGGCAGGCATCTGACATTATTTACCCCTCATATCAGATGTCTCGGCACATAATGAATCAGGCCGTCAGATGGCATCCATCTTCAGGGAAACACAGTAAACTAATGACACCAACTCTTTTACAACACTGTCAGGGAGAATTCCAATAGACCAGGGAGATGGTATAATCATCATTACCATAGAACTTGTTCCATTCGCTGGAAGAAACCCTGCCAGGAGTTAGAGCTAACCTACTTACAGGCTAGCTAAATCTAGTCTGCGTGCGTGCGCGTGCGTGTGTGTATGTGTAACTAAAACATGCACTGGAACCCAGCAAAAATAATAGATGAAGTAGAGAGAGAGAGAGAGAGAGAGGTAAGTTTTGTTTTGTTCATCAAAAAGGACCCACTTCTGAACAGAAATCACCACAAAACACTGCGGAAGACAAAGATACAGTGACCCAATTGGTGTTGTTGGCTTTATTGTATTGTGTTTGGTCCCATGCAATTGTATTGTATATTTAAGCAATAAGGCCCAAGGAGGCGTGGTATATGGCCAATAAACTACAGCTATGGGCTGTTCTTAAGCAAAACGCAACACAGAGTGCCTGGATACAGCCCTTAGCTGTGGTATATTTGCCATATACCACAAACCCCAGAGGTGCCTTATTGCTATTATAAATTGGTTACCAATGTAATTATACACAGAAATTGTCATTTCTTTGTCATACCCATGGTATACGGTCTGTTATACAATGGGTGGGTCTAATCCTGGATGCTGATTGATTAAAACCGCATTCCAGACGGTCTCTATTCCACAAGTTAGCTCAGGCTAAATCTATGACATTGAAATGCCTATTCCATCTGATTGCGCAATCCACTGTCTTGTCAGCCCAGGCAGGCAATTTATAAAGTAGATCTACACTGTAAAAAGCATCTGGACATTATCTTGTATTTCTTTTTGACTAGCATTTGGTTTTCAACAGCGGAGATTTGTAATAACCTTGCTGTCTGTCTCTCAGACATTTGCAACATTGTTTCAACATTAAAATTCAATCTTCAGCTGGCCTATGGTAATGAACGTGTCGGGAGTCAGGATGAGAGACAGACAGCCTGGCAGCTTTTCTCAGCCAGTCAAAATCATTAATCAGCATCATTTTTATGGATATATAAAAAAATGTATAAATGAAATGCAGATAGTTTGCTGTCATCACAGCTTCAGTTTGAAGTGATTGTGTAGTTCTGTCCTTGAGCTGTTCTTGTCTATTGATGTTCTGTATTATGTCATCTTTCATGTTTTGTGTGGACCCCAGGAAGAGTAATTATAGTGGTTTTGCTGTGTATGGTAGTGTATATATATATACAGTCTATTGTGCGGTAGTGTTGGGTAGTGCTGTATGTCTTACCACTCCTAATAAAATACCAAAATACAATGTGTTAGCTAAACAGTGGCCTGGCGAGAGAGCACACTTTCTATGCTAGGTGAAATCGCATGTCATTAGCTCATTGTTATGGATGTATCCCAAAATAATCACTAGAAAACATCATAAACAAATGCAGCTACTGTTGTTATTCTGGCTGCACTGTTTTTTATTATTTTATTTTACCCTGATTTACTAGGTAAATTGACTGAAAACACAATCTCCTTTACAGCAACGACCTGGGGAATAGTTACAGGGGAGAGGAGGGGGGATGAATGAGCCAATTGGAAGCTGGGGATGATTAGGTGACCATGATGGTATGAGAGCTAGATTGGGAATTTAGCCAGGACACCGGGGTTAACACCCCTACTCTTACTATAAGTGCCATGGGATCTTTTAGTGACCACAGAGAGTCAGGATACCCGTTTAACGTCCCATTCGAAAGACGGCACCTTACACAGGGCAATCATTGCCCTGGGGCATTGGGATATTTTTTTAGACCAGAGGAAAGCGTGCCTCCTACTGGCCCTTCAACACCACTTCGTTTGACGTGGCTGTGTTAGCCAAAGTTTGCTAGCTAGCAAGCAAGGGATAAGAACGTTGCCAGCTATCATGGCAATGGAACATTTAGAACGAATGACTGTGTCGCGTCCATAGATACAGAACAAAAAGGCTTAATGATTGGGTCACGTCTCTGGCAACCAAACCGATAGAATGAACGACCAGCCAGTTTGGATAGTAACCCTAGATTTGTGTCTGAACTATATCTCGTTGAAGGATGAAATAGTATAAAATTCATAAAAATAACATTTTTAATGAAAATATTTAAATTATTATTTGAATAGGATGGTAACCTATTAAAAGTGATAACGCCCTTGAAGCCGGTGTTTGAAGGATATATTGGCACGGTTTGCCGGCCCTCGACTTTGTCTCGGGTCTAACAACACCCATGCCAATATATCAAGCCACCTGGTTCATAATGTATATTTTACCACTCATAGTTAGTCTGGCTACAGTGTCAGAGTACTGTGTATAGTGGTTTTACTGAGTATGGTAGTGTATAGACAGTGTATTGTACGGTAGTGCTGGGTAGTGCTGTGTGTCTTACCACTCTCTAGTTGCAGTAAGTCAGGGTCCAAAGCCAGGGTTGTGTCTCTGATGATGTTGTCATTTTGCAGAGCCTCAGTAATGTTGTTCCTGAAGTCAGTGATGTTGTAGACAACTGTGGGCCTCTCCTCCAGCTCTCTGTAGGAGTTCTCCACCAGGTTGGACTGCAGGGTCAGGTAGTCCAACTGCTCACTGCTCACCCCCTCCCCTTCCACCTCCATCGTCACCGCATAGACCACCACCACGCCATCCAACCTGCACAGGCAATACATGTACTTATACATCAGTCAGTTAATCTGTCAGCTGATCTGTCAATCAATCTATCAGTCAATATATCAATCTAGCAATTTAGTAAATATACACTACCATTCAAAAGTTTGGGGTCACTTAGACATTTCCTTGTTTTTGAAAGAAAAGCAATATTTTTGTCCAGTTGAGAACTTGTGAGGCGTCTGTCTCAAACTAGACATTCTAATGTACTTGTCCTCTTGCTCAGTTGTGCACCGGGGACTCCCACTCTTTCAATTCTGGTTAGAGCCAGTTTGCTCTATTCTGTGAAGGGAGTAGTACACAGCGTTGTACGAGATCTTCAGTTTCTTGGCAATTTCTCGCATGGAATAGCCTTCATTTCGCAGAACAAGAATTCCTCCACCATCAACATCTATCCACCCATACATCCATGGAAAAATGATCAAATTTCACTATCAACTGATACAGAATTTTACTGATCAGTTTATGAATCTAGTGTATATAATATGATTAGCTAGAAACAGAGTCTATAAGAGGAAAGCAGTTTCCCTGGGAAGAGTAGAGTTCCAAACACAGTACTTTTTTTTGACTATTCTGAAATGATAGATGGTAGTGTGATAGATTTACGTCAGATTTACACCCGCCTGGAGCATCGTCTATAACTTCCATGACTTCCATCCAACCAGCCCAGCCACCCGAGTGATCAATATGGTCATAAACATGACAAACACCGCACAATAGACTCTTGATGTGGAACCTGACAGTGTGGAAAAAGCCATCTATCAGACTTCATTTGGCTTCAGAGAGCCCTTCTGTTCTCCCTGTGACCTAGTTCTCTCAGCAGGCTTGGCTTGGCCCAGTATGAGGCACGTGCCTGTAATCGGCCCACTGCACCACCACGTCCCAGATCCCAGTTTTCCTGCAGTCAGCTCAAACTGGGAAAACGGTACGACAACTTTCAGAATCCAAGTGTTTAATGACACTTAAAGCTAGTTGATGTTCTTTTCTAATCTTCTGCTGCACCTGCAGATACCAGGTGTGCAGTTGGCCCTACTGCGGAGCTCCGGTCAGTTCCTTACTGTAGCGCTGCTGACCTGGGAATCTAGGATCACCACTCAGAAGACAGCAAGGCTTTTCTTAGTAAAGTCCCACGTAATTGCATGAGCAGAGGACTGCTGCATGACTCGTGTGTGTGTGTGCTTGTATCTCTCCATACCTGTCTGTCCCAATGATTGACAGTGACAGGCCAGGAAGCTGATTGCAGTGGGCATAAAGCGTCAGAGATAAGCTCCTCTCCTGGGTTGGGGTTAGGTACCAGCCATAAAGCCTTAGAGATGAGCTCCTCTCCTGGGTTGGGGTTAGGTACCAGCCATAAAGCGCCATAGAAGAGCTCCTCTTCTGGGCTGGGGTTAGGTAGCAGCCATAAAGACTTAGAGATAAGCTCCTCTGCTCGTTTGGGGTTACGAAGCAGCTGGTTCATTGTCAAGCCCCGCCCTTATCCTTCTTACCAGGTGAGCGACTTCCCTAGCACCATTAAAGGGATACTTGGGGATTTTGGCAATGAGGCACTTTATCTACTTCCCCTGAGTCAGATGAACTAGTGGATACTATTGTTATGTATCTGTGTCCAGTATGAAGGAAGTTAGAGGTAGTTTTGCGAGCCAATGGCTGGAAGTCTACGGGTGTCATCACAACTTCACACGAACCTACGCACACTTACAGATAAAGCCAGCATGAATCTCACATGACCCTCAGACACACACACACATACAAACTTAAATAGGTTCTTCGGCACAAAATGAGTATCAGCCAATTAAAATATCTCTCTTTCTTCAGCATTGCACACAACACACTGCTATTGCGTTTCTCGAGGACAGCGATTTTAATGCAGGGAAACTGAAATCCTTTTTTCCTCGTTTTTACCAGCATGTCACCTGTGCAACTAGAAGTGACAAAACTCTAGACCACACTTATTCCACATACAAGGCTCTGCCTCGCCCTCCTTTTGGCAAATCAATCCATAACTCTATCTTTCTGCTTCCTGCTTACAAAATAAATAACTTAGAGGATATCATGTTAATTACTGTTGAAGTAATATGACTACAGGTTAATCTTCCTCACCTAAAGCCCATTCTGGTGAGAAGCTTCTATAGACCACCACGTGCTAACAGTCCGTATCTGGATAACGTGTGAAATGCTTGATAATATACAGCTGAAGTCGGAAGTTTACATACACTTAGGCTGGAGTCATTAAAACTTGTTTTTCAACCACTCCACAAATTCCTTGTTAACAAACTATAGTTTTGGCAAGTCGGTTAGGACATCTACTTTGTGCATGACACAAGTAACTTTTTCCAACAATTGCTTACAGACAGATTATTTCACTTATAACTCACTGTATCGCAATTTAAGTGGGTCAGAAGTTTAAAACAAAAATATAACTTTTTGGCCATAATGAAAAAGGAACACCATCCCAACCGTGAATCACGGGGGTGGCAGCATCATGTTGTGGGGGTGCTTTGATGCAGGAGGGACTGGTGCACTTCACAAAATAGATGGCATCATGAGGAAGGAAAATTAAATCAAATCAAATCAATCAAATCAAAATTATGTGAATATATAGAAGCAACATCTCAAGACATCAGTCAGGAAGTTGAAGCTTGGTCGCAAATAGGTCTTCCAAAC
This sequence comes from Brachymystax lenok tsinlingensis, assembly GCA_030435695.1. Lineage (NCBI taxonomy): Eukaryota > Metazoa > Chordata > Actinopteri > Salmoniformes > Salmonidae > Brachymystax > Brachymystax lenok. The sequence continues at coordinate 13,879,289 of CM059781.1, forward strand.
GGACAATGACCCCAAGCATACTTCCAAAGTTGTGGCAAAATGGCTTAAGGACAACAAAGTCAAGGTATTGAAGTGGCCATCAGAAGAAGCCCTGACCTCAATCCTATCAAAAATTTGTGGGCAGAACTAAAAAAGCGTATGCGAGCAAGGAGGCCTACAAACCTGACTCAGTTACACCAGCCTTGTCAGGAGGAATGGGCCAAAATTCACCCAACTTATCGTGGGAAGCTTGTGGAAGGCTACCTGAAACGTTTGACCCAAGTTAAACTATTTAAAGGCAATGCTACCAAATACTAATTGAGTGTATGTAAACTTCTGACCCACTGGGAATGTGATGAAATAAATAAAAGATTAAATAAATCAATCACTCTCTACTATTATTCTGCCATTTCACATTTTTAAAATAAAGTGGTGATCCTAACTGACCTATGACAGGGCATTTTTACTAGGATTAAATGTCAGGAATTGTGAAAAACTGAGTTGTATGTAAACATCCAACTTCAACTGTATTTGATATCAACAGAGGAATTGAAAAATGATATGTTTGAGAGGGATGAGGCAAAATAAATGGCAAATAATTCTGGCTGCCCAACTGATTGGCAAATGTACTTCAATCATGTGATTAAACTGAATAAAAATAAATAGAAACTACACTATGAAACAAAGGAAAATGAAAGAATGATAGTTAAAAGCTTTGGAGCACCTTAAATAACATTTTGGGTAAAAAGGCCATTTTTATTATTTATTGAATCTGGATGCTCATTCATCACAAAACCCACTGATATTGCCAACTACTTTAATGATTTTGTTCATTGGTAAGATTAGGCATGACATGCCAACAACAAATGCTGACACTACACATCCAAGTATATCTGACCAAATTATGAAGGACAAGCATTGTCATTTTGAATTACGTCAAGTGAGTGTGGAAGAGGTGAAAAACGTATTGTTGTCTAACAACAATGACAAGTCACCGGAGTCTGACAACTTGGATGGAAGATTACTGAGGTTAATAACGGACAATATTGCCACTCCTATTTGCCATATCTTCAATTTAAGCCTACTAAGTGTGTGCCTTCAGGCCTGGAGGGAAGCAAAAAGTAATTCCCCTATCTAAGAATAGTAAAGCCGCCTTTACTGGCTCAAATAGCCTGTTACGAACACTTAGTAAACTTTTGGAAAGAAGTTTGACCAAATACAGTGCTATTTTACAGTGAACAAATTGACAACAGACTTTCAGCACACTTATAGGGAAGGACTTTCAACAAGCACAGTACTTACACAAATGACTGATGATTGGTTGAGAGAAATTGATGATAAAAAGAGTGTGGGGGTTGTTTTGTTAAACTAAACTGTTTTGTTAAACTCTGCTGATGGAAAAACGTATGTGTCATGGCTTTACAGCCCCTACTATATTGTGGATAAAGAGTTACTGTACTTGTCTAACATAACACAGAAGGTGTTCTTTAATGGAAGCCTTTCCAACATAATCCAGGTAGAATCAGGAATTCCCCAGGGTAGCAGTCTAGGCCCCTTACTTTTTTTAATATTGACTAACTAGCACATCAGCTAACGTTTTTTTAGTAGATAGATATTGTAATTATTTATTGTATTATTGTATTATTATTTATTTGGTCACTGAAATATCACATGAATACACATTAGACATGGCAAAATGTATAGAATTGCATTACATTTAGCTTTAAAACTGCGAAATGTTCTTTGCACCCAATGCACAAATGTGTAGAATTGCAGGAAATAAGCTTAAAACCTGCACAATTCTCTCCACCAACAAGAGGGGTGTGAACAGTTTGTGTCATGAACAGTGCCTGTGCCCACAGAAATAGACGTGGTAAAAGTTTGAGAACCCCCTGGCCTTGATGACTGTTATTTGACAAATCCATAAGGCTCTTTGTTTAGTTTTTTTTATAATGAATGTTAAATGTACATGGTTTTTCCATAAAAGCACATGGATGTGTGTGAAACAGATAAACAAGTAGGATTGTGTCATATTTGCTGTTATTGGTACACAACATTTTGTTACAGACCAACGGAACAAAAGTAAAAATTGAATTTTTAGGTTTAAAATATCCCTGTAGTGGCTAGGGTTGACTTATTTCAAGAAATGCCATTGGTTGGTGGATACAAAGTCTAAGATCTTTGATAGGCTGATAAAGAATTTGTGCCAGGATATGATCAGTGCCACCTGTTGAGGTTAGCATATGGCTGACGTGTGCCTTGTTATCTGATGGAAGCAGCTACAATTTAGCTTTCTGTTGCCTGCAAGTAAATCATCGAATTTAATTGGCTGATATGCATTTTGTGCCAGAGAATCTGTTTAAATGGAAATAGTTGCTTATGTTCGCAAGTATGGACACACACACACACACAAACAGACATACATACAGTGGGGAAAAAAAGTATTTAGTCAGCCACCAATTGTGCAAGTTCTATCACTTAAAAAGATGAGAGAGGCCTGTAATTTTCATCATAGGTACACTTCAACTATGACAGACGAAATGAGGAAAAGAAATCCAGAAAATCACATTGTAGGATTTTTTATGAATTTATTTGCAAATTATGGTGGAAAATAAGTATTTGGTCAATAACAAAGGTTTATCTCAATACTTTGTTATATACCCTTTGTTGGCAATGACAGAGGTCAAACGTTTTCTGTAAGTCTTCACAAGGTTTTCACACACTGTTGCTGGTATTTTGGCCCATTCCTCCATGCAGATCTCCTCTAGAGCAGTGATGTTTTGGAGCTGTCGCTGGGCAACACGTACTTTCAAAGATTTTCTATGGGGTTGAGATCTGGAGACTGGCTAGGCCACTCCAGGACCTTGAAATGCTTCTTCTACGAAGCCACTCCTTCGTTTCGGGCGGTGTGTTTGGGATCATTGTCATGCTGAAAGACCCAGCCACGTTTCATCTTCAATGCCCTTGCTGATGGAAGGAGGTTTTCACTCAAAATCTCACGATACATGGCCCCATTCATTCTTTCCTTTACACGGATCAGTCAGTCCTGGTCCCTTTGCAGAAAACAGCCCCAAAGCATGATGTTTCCACCCCATGCTTCACAGTAGGTATGGTGTTCTTTGGATGCAACTCAGCATTCTTTGTCCTCCAAACACGACAAGTTGAGTTTTTACCAAAAAGTTCTATTTTGGTTTCATCTGACATTCTCCCAATCCTCATCTGGATCATCCAAATGCTCTCTAGCAAACTTTAGACGGGCCTGAACATGTACTGGCTTAAGCAGGGGGACACGTCTGGCACTGCAGGATTTGAGTCCCTGGCGGCGTAGTGTGTTACTGATGGTAGGCTTTGTTACTTTGGTCCCAGCTCTCTGCAGGTCATTCACTAGGTCCCCCCTTGTGGTTCTGGGATTTTTGCTCTCCGTTCTTGTGATCATTTTGACCCCACGGGTGAGATCTTGCGTGGAGCCCCAGATCGAGGAAGATTATCAGTGGTCTTGTATGTCTTCCATTTCCTAATAATTGCTCCCACAGTTGATTTCTTCAAACCAAGCTGCTTACCTATTGCAGATTCAGTCTTCCCAACCTGGTGCAGGTCTACAATTTTGTTTCTGGTGTCCTTTGACAGCTCTTTGGTCTTGGCCATAGTGGAGTTTGGAGTGTGACTGTTTGAGGTTGTGGACAGGTGTCTTTTATACTGATAACAAGTTCAAACAGGTGCCATTAATACAGGTAATGAGTGGAGGACAGAGGAGCCTCTTAAAGAAGAAGTTACAGGTCTGTGAGAGCCAGAAATCTTGCTTGTTTGTATGTGACCAAATACTTATTTTCCACCATAATTTGCAAATAAATTCATTAAAAATCCTACAATGTGATTTTCTTGATTTTTTTTCCTCATTTTGTCTGTCATAGTTGAAGTGTACCTATGATGAAAATTACAGGCCTCTCTCATCTTTTTAAGTGAGAGAACTTGCACAATTGGTGGCTGACTAAATACTTTTTTTCCCCACTGTACAAACACTTAAGTCTAGATTATCCTTAACCACAGACCTAGGGTCAGATTACTAGCCTACTGACTATACACATCCAGGACTACGGGTAAGGGTCTATACTCACCCTTGGGCATCCTTCTGAAACCTGAAAACAAATAAAAACTAGATCACAGGCCTCCCGAGTGTTGCAGTGGCCTAAGAAACTGCATCGCAGTGCTAGAGATGTCACTACAGACCCGGGTTCGATCCCGGGCTGTATCACAACCGGCCGTGATCGGGAGTCCCATAGGGCGGCACACAATTTGCCCAGTGTCGTCCAGGTTAGGGGAGGCTTTGGCCGGGGGGGTGTCTTTACTTGGCTCATCGCGCTCTAGTGACTCCTTGTGGTGGGCAGTGCGCCTGCAGACTGACCCTTGTCGTCGGGTGAACGGTGTTTCATGTGCGGCTGGGTTCCGGGTTAAGTGGGCGGGGTGTTAAGAAGCGCGGTATGGCGGGTCATGTTTCGGAGGACGCATGACTCGACCAAGCCCGTTGGGGAGTTGCAGCGATGAGACAAGATAGAAATTGTGGAGAAAAAGGGGGTAAAATACACAAACATTTTATTAATAAAAAAGATCAGACTCTAAATATGGTTTTATGGGTATTATTACTCATACTGTGGTACTCTATCAAGGGAGGACGGGCTCATAATAAAGACTGGAATGGAGTAAATGGAATGGGATTAAACACAGGAAACCACGTGTTTGATGTAGTTAATACCATTCCAATCTTTAAACTCCAGGCAATACTATGACCCCGTACTTCCCAATTAAGATGCCACCAACCTCCTGTGTATTCTTTAGCCCTACCGTTTAAGCATTCAAATGGCTGATGCGCTTCCCTTCATGCATTATTTTTATTGTAATGCCAGACACTCAAGATTGACGGCGTTTTACAATTGCACAACAATTTGAGTTGAGGAATAAATCATACAGCACTGAAAAGCTGGGATCCTGCTCTTTTCAATAATTGCAGTCAAAAGTGTTGTATTTTCCCAAGATTGCATTTGGGAATATTGTGCTTATAATGGGCTTATTAGAACACATTTCTTCCCTTGCACCAATCAGCTGTGTGCGGAGTTGCACTCACTTGCTACCAGACAGGTTATATTAAGCTGATAAAAAAACAACATAGCTCATGAACAGCTTCGGGAATTAATATGGTTTCTAAAGAATTATATAGGCCTAGACTACATAATAGTATTACTAGGCCCTTTGTATTTAACCAACAAGAGATGTGTAAATAATGTTTATGTCTTGACAAGCAAGCAGCTCCATATTGTAGGCCTGTGTAAATATTTCTGTGTTTGATATGAAAAAAGACTAAAGCAGGTGGAGGACTTTTGAATGTGCGTGCCGATGTTCAACTCTGAATTGATATGCTTCCCGCCTCTAGGCGGGCTTACTCAAGACTGAGAGGGAAGGTTTTGACATTCTTACCTCCGCTTGGAAACCGAATGCTGGTTGATAACAAAATGCTGGATTAAATACCAATGCATTTTTTGTTGTTGTGTTGGAGTTTTAACATGTAGGCTACTGACCCAAGCGAACCATATGAAAGCTTGATTAACTGGCCTGGTGAGCTCGGCAGATGTTGCCAGGCCAGCCAGCCTCTTGCGCTAATCCACTCCCTGTAGGCTACTCCACATCATGTGCAAAAGAAATAACACCACCTGCTGTAGAAGACAGATTTTGGGCCCAGTTATTCCTTTTGCTTTGTAAATGCTGGATCTCTATGACAAGACACATCATTCACCCAAATGTTGTCAAAATCGGGCCAATCATGTCAGACATATTGCGTGTGAATAACGGACGGACAGATGGATGGAGACCGATCCACAGTCCTCTCCCCAATTTCATGGTGGGGGACAACTAAACACACTTTATCTAAAGTTATTATGTGACAAAGATCAGGTGAGAAGGTCAGGTCAATGTATCAAATCAATGGCCTACACCACACAGATGTGTGTGTTTTATCCAACTCTTCAGATTATTGCTGTCATGCCATACATATGTACAGTATAGCATTCCAATGATAGCTAAGGGAGTTGGCTAAACTAAATCACATCCAAATGTGACCAGGACCAGGCTAATACACCACTACAGTAGAGACTGACCTGAACTCCAGCACAGTCACACTCTTCAAGCCTGGCAGTCCCCCCAGAGCATCTTCTATCTGCAAACACAACCAAGTCAACTTGAGTTCAACAGTTAATTCTGAGGATATTGCTAGTTTATGTCCTCTTTTTATACATTTATTTTATTTAACCCTTATTTTACAGCTATTTAATTCCATTATTTTACTTTTAGATGTGTGTATTGTTGTGAATTGTTATATGTTACTGCACTGTTGGAGCTAGGAACACAAGCATTTCACTACACCCACGATAACATCTGCTAAATATGTGTATGTGACCAATACAATTTGGTTTGATTTCTAGCATGGCAATCTAGTGACTACTCACTCAGACCTCTGATTGAACCTTGTTGCTAGATGCTAGTGAGCGTTTTGTGAAGAGAACCATGGTTTTGCTGACTCATGGACCCAGCATTGTGGAATACCTCCTCAGTGATAAAATTGAATTACGTTTAATAGTGTGCCAACAACCCTGCCATTACAACCTCTTCTACCTTTCCCAATCAATGTGGAAAATACCCTGCTTTTGCAATCACTATTATTCTGGCACACTTGGCAACACAGCCAACTTCTTCAACCGTCAGATTGTGTTTTTCTGAACATGTCCGTCCCTCTCCTCTCCTTCTTTCATTGTCTATCTCCCTCCCCCTTTCCATACACAGAGTGGTAAAAGTTTAAGACAGAGTCATAGCCGTGGGAATTAGGGGTGCTGAAGATGCTGCACTGGGCACTGGGCTTTTAATAGTCTTGTATTAGCCCCCTGCCATGGCAACAAAAAATTCTCAGCACCCCAACCTTCAAACTACTTCCCGTGGCTATGGACAGAGTAACAATGAGTACATTAACGGCTTCCAGGGGAGAGTCAAAAACGTATTATTTTCCCAGCAGCAGTAAAATGTCTGACCCAATTGTTCTCAGTCAAAAAGCCTTGATGGTGGAGGAAAGTTATCTGTGTGTGAGTGCGTGTGTGTGTGTGTCTTGCTTTCTCTATTCCAGTCTCTCTTGGGACCTCAAGCCACATTATAAACTCTAATATTCAGCATCTTTTCACACAGAGTATGCTTAGTGTAAAATACAAACAGTCAAATAAAGGGAATTTGAAACTGTGTGGGTTCTTTATAGTGCCCTCACTGTGTGTGTTAAAATGAACAATGAATAACTATAGCCTCAGAGCCTACATACAAAGTGATGGATTAGGAGATGCCAGAAGAGGAAAAAAGGGATGAGGAGAGAGTAGAAAAGGGTTGAGGGAGGATGAGAGAGAAGATTTAGAGGAGATACAGATGACAGGAGGAGCCAGATGAAAGGACAGTGAGAAAGGAGAAGGAAAGAGTGGAGGAAATAAGAGGAGTACTGTAAAGGAGTGAAGTGGAGAAATGCGAGAAGGAACGCTGAAAGAGAAAGGAACAGCCCATTAGCAGCCTTAAAACCTAATTCTGGCACGTTTTCTGCAAAAAAGGTAAAATGCAGCTAACGTTTTTCTCAATACATTGCTGTCAATGGGAAAAGACGAGTGTCACAGGGTTTATGTTTTCTCAATAAATTACAGTCAATGGGAAAATATGATTGTCAGATGGTTGATGCCTAAGTGAATACCTTGCATTTAATGAGGAAAGATTAACATCACAATATGGACGCATAGAGAAAAACTTCAGAGACATGACACGCTTCTCTCTCTCTCTCTAACTTCACCCTCTCTCTCTCTCTTTCTTTTTAAACTGGCCAGGATAACGATTTCCTATGATATCATGCTGGGAGGAAAGAATGTAAAGTAGGAATGAGTGAATGAGGTAGGAAGAAGGAGAGCGATAAATAGGGGAACAGACATTTCTGAGTTGTACCTTGTCAATGAACTGCTGGTTGAGTGTCTGGTACTGGAAGCTGGCAGGGTCTCTTAGAGCATCGCTGTACCTCTCTCCCTTCAGCAAGATACTCAGCTCAACCACCTGCTCCAACTGGGCCTGCACCAACACCTCCATCTCTATGTCATTGGTGGGTTCTGTGGGAAGCTCCACCTCTGCCCCTTCTATTATGACATCTGGGGGTTGGGGAGAGAAAGGGTTGGTGCTTTTACGAAAAGCAACACTTTTCTTACAGCACTGATGTCTGATTCAACTTAATCAAGCTTTTTATATTTAGTTAATTAGCTGACTCAGGTACATTGGTAATGGTCTGGAACAAAAGCCTGCACAAAGTTGTGGGATTGAAAAAAACGGATTATCGTCAACTTCAGAATTCAGACCAGTAGCATGGACTCAGATCAGTACGTCCAAATTACCGCCACACAGAGAGTCATGACCGCAGTGAAATTCCATGTGACTGTTCATGGTAATCTCCTCATGCACTCAGGACATGTGTTGGTACTTACCAACTCGCTAACGAACATCAGGTCCTAACGGCCTGTTACTCAGGCCTCTATTGTCCCTCCATCAGGTCCTAATGTCCTGGTACTCAGCACTATTGTCCCTCCATCAGGTCCTAACGGCCTGGTACTCAGGGCTCTATTGCCCCTCCATCAGGTCCTTATGGTCTGGTACTCAGCCCTCTATTGTCCCTCTAACCACTCTGACATCAATGCAAATGAAATCTAAAATCACAACACTTAACAGTATCATGTGTTTAAAACTCATCTCACTGTGATGATCAATTTGAAGAAAGAAGTTCAACAACAGGTTTAAACTGAGTGGAAAACATGGTCATTGTGAAGGTTGTTTCAAAGCCAAACAATGAAATGGACAGCACTTTCTAAGATGATGATTAATTCCAAACATCCAAACACCCATACGCATATTAGAGCTTATGCATCTGCACTGGCCTATACAGTATATGAGCCCAATCCCCCCCAAAAAAACTTAATTAAAATAATGATTGTGCCATTATACAATACATAGCCTACCGCAGTTTACGCACAGTGGATTTGTATTTATTTTTTAAACTGATTTAAGATGTCTTTGGTACATAATTGGTTTAGCCTACAGTGCATTCGAAAATATTCAGATCCCTTGACTTTTTCCAAACACCCTAAAATGACAAAGCAAAAACTTTTACATACGTATTCAGATTTTTTATTCAGTACTTTGTTGAATCCCCGTTGGCAGCGATTACAGCCTCAAGTCTTCTTGGGTATGACGCTACAAGCATGGCACACCTGTATTTGGGGAGTTTCTCCCATTCTTCTCTGCAGATCCTCTGAAGCTCTGTCAGGTTGGATGGGGAGAGTCGCACAGCTATCTCTCCAGAGATGTTCGATCGCGTTCAAGTCCGGGCTCCGTCTGGGCCACTCAAGGACATTCAGAGACTTGTCCCGAAGCCACTCCTGCGTTGTCTTGGCTGTGTGCTTAGGGTCGTTGTCCTGTTGGAACGTGAACCTTCACCCCAGTCTGAGGTTCTGAGCGCTCTGGAGCAGGTTTTCATCAAGGATCTCTCTGTACTTTGCGCCGTTCATCTTTCCCTCGATCCTGACTAGTCTCCCAGTCCCTGTCGCTGAAAAACATCCCCACAGCATGACGCTGCCACCACCATGCTTCACCGTAGGATGGTGCCAGGTTTCCTCCAGATGTGACGCTTGGCATTCATGCCAAAGAGTTCAATCTTGGTTTTATCCTTTGGTACCTTTTGGCAAACTCCAAGCGGGCTGTCATGTGCCTTTTACTGAGGAGTGGCATCCATCTGGCCACTCATAAAAAGCCTGATTGGTGGGGTGCTGCAGAGATGGTTGTCCTTCTGGGAGGTTCTCCCATCTCCACACAGGAACTCTGGAGCTCTGTCAGAGTGACTATCGGGTTCTTTGCTCCAACATGCACTTTCAACTGTGGGACCTTATATAGACAGGTGTGTGCCTTTCCAAATCACGTCCAATCAATTGAATTTACCACAGGTGGACTCCCATCAAGTCTTTTTCATTATGGTGTATTGTGTTTAGATTTATGAGGGGGAAAATTATGTAATCAAATTCAGAATAAGGCTGTAACGTTATAAAATGTGGAAAAAGTAATGGGGTCTGAATACTTTCTGAATGCACTGTATACTCCAAAATTAAACAAATTCTAGTAATCGCCTTTGAGGGCATGTTTTTCATAATGAATAGGCTGACACATTACCTTTAGCTACAGAATATCTCACCAACCTGTTTTCCATCTCCTCCCCTATCTCTTTCATTCCATTCTCGAGCGTGCAGAGAGAGGGTCTGTCAACAGTTTAATTAAATATGTTTCTTGTGAAAACATGTCACTATCGATGAACAGGGTTGGAGAGCCCATGGCATACAGAGTTTGGGCAGAATATCACCTGTCGCCCAGCAAGAGGCTGCATGCTCCTCAAACAGTGGTTGATGCATGGAGTGAAATAGCCAGAATAGCCTACCTGGCATGATTGAAAAACGAACCAGCGGGAAAGTGGCCTCCATTCACTATTAGAGTGCATACAGATGACATGTCTTTTTCCCCCTGCCCCTGTTCCAGCCCCTGTTCCAGCCCTTATTCCTTCCCCTGTTCCTGCCCCTGTTCCAGCCCTTATTCCTTCCCCTGTTCATGTTCCTTCCCCTGTTCCTTCCCCTGTTCCTGCCCATTTGATAATGGGCCATTCTAAATCTAAACTAATTGTACATGTTAGTAAAGACAAGATTTAATTGAGAATAGTCTGATGGGTGAAAATATGATCACTTGATGAGAGAACAGCTGTGCAGTCTGAGGCAAGGAACGGAGCACAACATTTTTCATCAACAGCCACCATCACACAACAGCCTAATCATCAACAGCCTATATGTCTTGATTCGTATCATTCAAAACTAAAGTTACCTAATAACTCTAAATCTATCTCATAGAACCTGTTTTAAATGTGTGTGTGTGTGTGTGTGTGTGTGTGTGTGTGTGTGTGTGTGTGTGTGTGTGTGTGACACTGACCTCCTTGAGCCTCCTGTTTTGTGGCTGGAGTCGGGGTGCTGTGGAACAACAACAGTCACTCACAGTTAAGAGGTTTCACTCAGAGATCCAATCAAATCAAATTATAAAAATGTTTTCTTAGAATAGTTAAGAAGCACATAACGATCTGGTGTTCTACTTGTAGTGGAGTCCTAGAGATAGATACTATGTATCTGCAGCCACAGTATATATCTCTACGGCTGCAGATACATAGTATCTATCTCTGGCAGCAGATACATAGTATCTATCTCTGGCTGCAGATACATAGTATCTATCTCTGGCTGCAGATACATAGTATCTATCTCTATGACTCCACTACAAGTAGAACACTATGTGCTTCTTAACTATTCTAAGAAAACATTTTTATATCTGCAGCCACAGTATACTACGTATCTGCAGCCACAGTATACTACGTATCTGCAGCCACAGTATACTACGTATCTGCAGCCACAGTATACTACGTATCTGCAGCCACAGTATACTACGTATCTGCAGCCACAGTATACTACGTATCTGCAGCCACAGTATACTATGTATCTGCAGCCACAGTATACTATGTATCTGCAGCCACAGTATACTATGTATCTGCAGCCATAGAGATAGATACTATGTATCTGCAGCCATAGAGATAGATACCATGTATCTGCAGCCATAGAGATAGATACCGTGTATCTGCAGCCATAGAGATAGATACCGTGTATCTGCAGCCATAGAGATAGATACCGTGTATCTGCAGCCATAGAGATAGATACCGTGTATCTGCAGCCATAGAGATAGATACCGTGTATCTGCAGCCATAGAGATAGATACCGTGTATCTGCAGCCATAGAGATAGATACCGTGTATCTGCAGCCATAGAGAAAGATACCGTGTATCTGCAGCCATAGAGATAGATACCGTGTATCTGCAGCCATAGAGATAGATACCGTGTATCTGCACCCATAGAGATAGGTACCGTGTATCTGCAGCTATAGAGATAGATACCGTGTATCTGCAGCCATAGAGATAGACACTATGTATCTGCAGCCATAGAGATAGATACCGTGTATCTGCAGCCATAGAGATAGATACCGTGTATCTGCAGCCATAGAGATAGATACCGTGTATCTGCAGCCATAGAGATAGATACCGTGTATCTGCAGCCATAGAGATAGATACCGTGTATCTGCAGCCATAGAGATAGATACCGTGTATCTGCAGCCATAGAGATAGATACCGTGTATCTGCAGCCATAGAGATAGATACCGTGTATCTGCAGCCATAGAGATAGATACCGTGTATCTGCAGCCATAGAGATAGATACCGTGTATCTGCAGCCATAGAGATAGATACCGTGTATCTGCAGCCATAGAGAAAGATACCGTGTATCTGCAGCCATAGAGATAGATACCGTGTATCTGCAGCCATAGAGATAGATACTGTGTATCTGCACCCATAGAGATAGGTACCGTGTATCTGCAGCTATAGAGATAGATACCGTGTATCTGCAGCCATAGAGATAGATACCGTGTATCTGCAGCCATAGAGATAGGTACCGTGTATCTGCAGCCGTAGAGATAGGTACCGTGTATCTGCAGCTATAGAGATAGGTACCGTGTATCTGCAGCCATAGAGATAGATACCGTGTATCTGCAGCCATAGAGATAGATACCGTGTATCTGCAGCCATAGAGATAGATACTGTGTATCTGCACCCATAGAGATAGGTACCGTGTATCTGCAGCTATAGAGATAGATACCGTGTATCTGCAGCCATAGAGATAGATACCGTGTATCTGCAGCCATAGAGATAGGTACCGTGTATCTGCAGCCGTAGAGATAGATACCGTGTATCTGCAGCCATAGAGATAGACACTATGTATCTGCAGCCATATAGGTAGATACCGTGTATCTGCAGCCATAGAGATAGATACCGTGTATCTGCAGCCGTAGAGAGATAGGTACCGTGTATCTGCAGCTATAGAGATAGGTACCGTGTATCTGCAGCTATAGAGATAGGTACCGTGTATCTGCAGCCATAGAGATAGACACTATGTATCTGCAGCCATATAGGTAGATACCGTGTATCTGCAGCCATAGAGATAGATACCGTGTATCTGCAGCCATAGAGATAGATACCGTGTATCTGCAGCCATAGAGATAGATACCGTGTATCTGCAGCCATAGAGATAGATACCGTGTATCTGCAGCCAGAGAGATAGGTACCGTGTATCTGCAGCCAGAGATAGGTACCGTGTATCTGCAGCTATAGAGATAGGTACCGTGTATCTGCAGCTATAGAGATAGGTACCGTGTATCTGCAGCCATAGAGATAGGTACCGTGTATCTGCAGCCAGTAGAGATAGGTACCGTGTATCTGCAGTCAGAGAGATAGATACCGTGTATCTGCAGCCAGAGAGATAGGTACCGTGTATCTGCAGCTATAGAGATAGGTACCGTGTATCTGCAGCTATAGAGATAGGTACCGTGTATCTGCAGCTATAGAGATAGGTACCGTGTATCTGCAGCTATAGAGATAGGTACCGTGTATCTGCAGCTATAGAGATATGTACTGTATCTGCAGCTATAGAGATAGTACCGTGTATCTGCAGCTATAGAGATAGTATGCTGCAGCCATAGAGATAGATACCGTGTATCTGCAGCCATAGAGATAGACACTATGTATCTGCAGCCATAGAGATAGATACCGTGTATCTGCAGCCATAGAGATAGATACTGTATCTGCAGTGTATCTGCAGCCATAGAGATAGATACCGTGTATCTGCAGCCATAGAGATAGATACCGTGTATCTGCAGCCATAGAGATAGATACCGTGTATCTGCAGCCATAGAGATAGATACCGTGTATCTGCAGCCATAGAGATAGATACCGTGTATCTGCAGCCATAGAGATAGATACCGTGTATCTGCAGCCATAGAGATAGATACCGTGTATCTGCAGCCATAGAGATAGATACCGTGTATCTGCAGCCATAGAGATAGATACCGTGTATCTGCAGCCATAGAGATAGATACCGTGTATCTGCAGCCATAGAGATAGATACCGTGTATCTGCAGCCATAGAGATAGATACCGTGTATCTGCAGCCATAGAGAAAGATACCGTGTATCTGCAGCCATAGAGATAGATACCGTGTATCTGCAGCCATAGAGATAGATACTGTGTATCTGCACCCATAGAGATAGGTACCGTGTATCTGCAGCTATAGAGATAGATACCGTGTATCTGCAGCCATAGAGATAGATACCGTGTATCTGCAGCCATAGAGATAGGTACCGTGTATCTGCAGCCGTAGAGATAGGTACCGTGTATCTGCAGCTATAGAGATAGGTACCGTGTATCTGCAGCCATAGAGATAGATACCGTGTATCTGCAGCCATAGAGATAGATACCGTGTATCTGCAGCCATAGAGATAGATACTGTGTATCTGCACCCATAGAGATAGGTACCGTGTATCTGCAGCTATAGAGATAGATACCGTGTATCTGCAGCCATAGAGATAGATACCGTGTATCTGCAGCCATAGAGATAGGTACCGTGTATCTGCAGCCGTAGAGATAGATACCGTGTATCTGCAGCCATAGAGATAGACACTATGTATCTGCAGCCATATAGGTAGATACCGTGTATCTGCAGCCATAGAGATAGATACCGTGTATCTGCAGCCGTAGAGATAGGTACCGTGTATCTGCAGCTATAGAGATAGGTACCGTGTATCTGCAGCTATAGAGATAGGTACCGTGTATCTGCAGCCATAGAGATAGACACTATGTATCTGCAGCCATATAGGTAGATACCGTGTATCTGCAGCCATAGAGATAGATACCGTGTATCTGCAGCCATAGAGATAGATACCGTGTATCTGCAGCCATAGAGATAGATACCGTGTATCTGCAGCCATAGAGATAGATACCGTGTATCTGCAGCCGTAGAGATAGGTACCGTGTATCTGCAGCCGTAGAGATAGGTACCGTGTATCTGCAGCTATAGAGATAGGTACCGTGTATCTGCAGCTATAGAGATAGGTACCGTGTATCTGCAGCCATAGAGATAGGTACCGTGTATCTGCAGCCGTAGAGATAGGTACCGTGTATCTGCAGCCGTAGAGATAGATACCGTGTATCTGCAGCCGTAGAGATAGGTACCGTGTATCTGCAGCTATAGAGATAGGTACCGTGTATCTGCAGCTATAGAGATAGGTACCGTGTATCTGCAGCTATAGAGATAGGTACCGTGTATCTGCAGCTATAGAGATAGGTACCGTGTATCTGCAGCTATAGAGATAGGTACCGTGTATCTGCAGCTATAGAGATAGGTACCGTGTATCTGCAGCCATAGAGATAGACACTATGTATCTGCAGCCATATAGGTAGATAACGTGTGTCTGCAGCCATAGAGATAGATACTGTGTATCTGCACCCATAGAGATAGGTACCGTGTATCTGCAGCCATAGAGATACATACCGTGTATCTGCAGCCATAGAGATAGGTACTGTGTATCTGCAGCCATAGAGATACAGTAGACACCGTTGATCTGTTTATACAATGTGCCAAGCTTTTAGCGTCATACCCAAGAATCCCGGGGGTGTAATCGCTGCCAAAGGTGCTTTAACAAAGTACTGAGTAAAGGGTCTGAATACTTATGTAAATGTGATATTTAAGTTTTTTATTTTGAATACATTTGCAAACATTTCTAGAAACCTGTTTTTGCTTAGTCATTATGGGGTATTTTCTTTTATTTTATTTTACCTTTATTTAACTAGGCAAGTCAGTTAAGAACAAATTCTTATTTTCAATGACTGCCTAGTAACAGTGAACAGTGCCTTGTTCAGGGACAGAATGACAGATTTTTACCAGCTCGGGAATTCGATAACCTTTCGGTTACTAGTCCAACGCTCTAACCACTAGGCTACCTGCCGCCCCAACCAATATGGCTACCTGGCCATATTGTGAGAAGATTGATGAGGATTATTATTTTTTGGATCCATTTTAGAATAAGGCTGTAACATAACAAAATGTGTGAAAAGTCAAGGGGTCTGAATATTCTCTGAATTAACTGTATTGCCACAGCAATGGGGGAGAGGATGAGGAGTAATATGGCCAGGTAAGTTTGAAGAACCTTCAGAACTTTACCTGCACATATGTAGCCATGAGTTGGTGGACTCACTACAGTTGGTGGAGCAGGAGTAGATAGAGAGAGCAGCAATGGGGAAATGAATGAGACACATGTAAGACAAGGGTAATGCACAGTGAACACGCTCCAAGAAATGTTACAATGGCAATGAAAATAAATATGATAGGATGACATACTTTACCTTTTTAACCCTGTCATCAACATTCTCTGAAATGGCAATGAAAGACAGAAATGACTCAACAGCAAGTAACGATTGAAGCGTGAATATAGTAGTTACACACACACAAAATAAAAGCTGAAAGCCATCCCAATTTGGATGAATAATGATGTAGAAGTTGCAGACATACAGTACCAGTCAAAAGTTTGGACACACCTACTCATTGCAGTGATGACACACACCTCATGTTTATAGGGCTGGTGACTGTAGCATATAAGGTGCCTTCATAAAGTATTCATATCCCTTGACTTATTCCACATTTTACTATTTTCTACATTGTAGAATAATAATGAACACATCAAAACTATGAAATAACACATATGAAGTAACCAAAAAAGTGTTAAACAAATATATATTTAGACTTTAAAGCAGCCACCCTTTGCCTTGATGACAGCTTTGCACCCTCTTGGCATTCTCTCAACCAGCTTCACCTGGAATGCTTTTCCAACAGTCTTAAAGGAGTTCCCTTATGATGAGCACTTGTTGGCTGCTTTTCCTTCACTCTGCCGTCCAACTCATCCCAAACCATCTCAATTGGGTTGAGGTCGGGTGATTGTAGAGGCTAGGTCATCTGATGCAGCACTCCATCACTCTCCTTCTTGGTCAAATAGCCCTTACACAGCCTGGAGGTGTGTTGGGTAATTGTCCTGTTGAAAAACAAATGATAGTCCCAATAAGCGCTAACCAAATGGGATGGCATGTGCAAGAATGCTGTGGTGGCCATGCTGGTAAAGTGTCCCTTGAATTCTAAATAGATCACAGACAGTGTCACCAGCAATGCACCCCCACACCATCACACCACCTCCTCCATTCTTTATGGTGCGAACAACACACATGCGGAGATCATCCGTTCACCTACTCTGCGTCTCACAATGACACGGCGGTTGGAACCAAAAATCTCAAATTTGGACTCATCAGACTAAAGAACAGATTTACACTTGTCTAATGTCATTGCTCGTGTTTCTTGGCCCAAGCAAGTCTCTTATTATTATTGATGTCCTTTAGTAGGTTTCTTTGCAGCAATTCGACCATGAAAGCCTGATTCACACATTCTCCTCTGAACAGTTGATGTTGATATGTCTCTGCTACTTGAACTCTGTGAAGCATTTATTTGGGCTGCAATTTCTAAGGCTGGTAACTCTAATTAGCTTATCCTCTGCATCAGAGGTAACTCTGGGTCCACCACTCCTGTGGCGGTCCTCATGAGAGCCAGTTTCATCGCAGCGCTTGATGCTTTTTGAGACAGCATTTGGAGAAACTTTAAAAGTACTTCAGATTTTCCGAATTGACTGACCTTCATGTCTTAAAGTAATGATGGACTGTTGTTTCTCTTTGCTCATTTGAGCTGTACTTGCCATAATATGGACTCTGGCTTTTACCAAATAGGGTAAAAAAAAAAATACAAAATCTTCTGTATACCAAATTCCATGAATTCACTTTTAACAAGGCACACCTGTTAATTGAAATGCATTCCAGGTGACTAACTCATGAGTCTGGTTGAGAGAATGCCAAGAGCTGTCATCAAGGAAAAGGGTGGCTACTTTGAAGAATCTAAAATTTGTTTTGACATGTTGAACACTTTTTTTGGTTACTGCATGTTTCCATATGGGTTGTTTCGTCGTTTTGATGTCTTCACTATTATTCTACGGTGTAGAAAATAGCTAAAATAAAGAAAAACCCTTGAATGAGTAGGTGTGTCCAAACTGTTGACTGGTACTGTACATGATGATGGTAATTTCATGGAGACTGGATATCTCCTATGCACCCACTCACACTCTCAACCAGGGCCAGGTGCTCCTTTGATTGGCTAAAGTTGCTGCCCATCGCCAGAGCAGTGGCTGTGCCGTCCAGGCATCGTCTCATCCAGGTATGGTACTCTTCCTGGTTCGGGAGGCGGTCCCAGAAGATCTTGAAGGCCTCCCACACCGTCTCCTGACACACTGAACACACACACAGGTCACAGATTGGAGAAAGAACCCATTCACTTGGTAGAAATCTGTCTCTGAGGATTACAAGGGGCATTGATGAAAACTACAGTACGCAGGCTGTGGCCGTCTAGTTCTAGAGCTGTGACCCGAGGTAAATCTTAGCTTGCATATTAGCTCATGTGTCGATCACGGTGTGACTGTAAGTGTTACAGTACATACCCCCCGCCAGGTCAGAGTTAACTGATTCCATGTTTAGCCCTGCCACAGCAGGGTTGTGGTTACACAGACACGCTGTGTGCCTATCTGCTTGACCTCAGTATCACTCTCCACTGTCATGCCAGTGCCAAACCAGTGATGTAACCCTTCTCCATAAGTCAGCTTACAGGTCACCAACCCAATGACCTGCAGCTACCTACCCAACCCTCCCTGCTTTTCCCCTACAGCTACACTCTTAAGAAAAAGGGTTCCAAAAGGGTTCTTCGTGTGTCCCTACAGGAGAACCCTTTTTGGCTCCAGGTATAACCCTTTTTGGTTGCAGGTAGAACCCTTTTCGGTGCCATGTCGAACCCTCTATGTATATGGTTTTACATGGAACCCAAAAGGGTTCTACCTGGAAGCAAAAGGGTTCTACCGGGAAACAGAAAATGGGTTATCCTATTGGGACAGCCGAAAACCCTTTTTGGTTCTAGACAACACCTTTTTTCCAATAGTGTACTGTCTCATCCCTGGATCCAAAGTATCTCCCCAATCCCCATATCATCAACCTTCTCCCTGGGTTAATAAGGTTAAAGATGAGTTCCTACAGCAGAGTCTCTGCCCAAAACCATAATGCTGTCCCAACTATTCTCTTCCCAATTCAACTCATCTACATGGGAGGGGCCGTGCACCTATATAATATTGCACTATATTTCCCCAATCATTGTGCTTACTTCACCTACCTGCATCTATACTCTCACATTCACCAACCACAGCCCTGGTCTAAAGAGCTACAGGGTGGGATTTGTTCCAGTCCAGCTGGAGGAAGGTCTTGATGAGCAGATGTTTAGTTGAATCGGGTGTGTTAGTAAGTGCTGGGCTGAAACTAAAGTCTTGGTTGCCAAATTGGACCAATCTCTTGAAAGTCATTGTTTTATTTATTTATTTCATTTAAGCATACGTAAATACTGTACAAAGAAAACATCCTGGAATAGCTTGGTAGCACTTTATAATAACTGCACTTAATAAAGCACTTATAATGGATTAGTAAATAATTTATTCATCGGTGCTCCATTCAAATAAAACCTAATGAAATCAAGTGTTATTGGTCAAATACACATTTTCAGATGATATTATTGCGGGTGTAGCGAAATAATTGTGTTCCTAGCTCCAACAGTGCAGTAGTATCTAACGATACACAACAATACACACAAATCTAAAAGTAAAAGAATGGAATTAAGAAATATGTAAATATTATGGCGAGCAATATCAGAACGGCATTGATGTTTATTATAGGTCCTTATAAACCATTTACTACTAATCTTAAGTATTTTGTGTGCTGTTCATACTGTATTGAGTGGCCAGTGTAATTTCTCACAAAAAGATGGACATGTCATTGGTAGACATTCTAGCAATACCAGATGCTCCTTAAGGTCTCAAAATATTCTAGAACATATCAATGGTAAAAGAATAAGCAAACAACACAAGACGTTTAAGGAAATATATCTAACATTTCATTCACACAAACTGTTGTGAAACAACTTTTGCAAGGACTTCAGGAAGAGTTGTAACGTTAATGTTTTGCTAAAGTTGGCAACCTCGCGACCGCGAACTAATCATACAACAGGGAGATGTAGCCTACACACAACAGCTGGCTGGACCGGATCATTTTTCTCTAGTAGGTTTTTGTTATTTCATTACTACTGATATCTGATTGAGATATAAATGTTTGATGTATGGTTTGCAGGTAGAAATGTTACATACTGTATACAACCTATAAATGCTTCCAGTGCTTCAGTCTTTTAGCCGCAGACACATAGCAACAACAAAGGACCTCGCAACTTGCGGACCGCGACGCAAGAGCGGCAACACAGATGAATGAATAACAGCGCACATGGGAAAATAGAGCTTCTGTTGTGATAAAAGCAAAAATAGCCTATATGAAAGTAAGAGATAGAGTAAACATTGTTTCTAGTTGAGGTTAGTTACAAGTCATCCGACTTTCGTAAACTAAAATTAAAAATAATTTGTAATAGTTGTGCTTTTTTTCCAGAGCATCTCATATCTATAGTAGGTCGTTGGCGAGTATTATTCGTCATAGTTATTGTTGACGAGATTAACACTGCCATGTAAACTAAAGCTTTTTAAATTGTCAAAGTAGTCTAGTAAAATAACTTGTAGTGATCATGGTTGAATTACCAACCGGAGGTGCCCTGACTTCCAGGGGGTTCCCCAACTAAATGTATCTTAGGGCCCACAAAAGGCTAGGCCCTAAGACAATGCCCCCATCCGCTGCTGCCAAGAAACGCTTATGTTAGCATTTTTGGACTAAACACGGTTTTTTACTCAGCATACTCAGTTTGTCTGAAGGTACATATTACAGTATTACAACAGTGGGACTGTTTTGGAATAAAGTTTAAATATATTTTTTGTGCTTATTGTTTAACCATTGATATGTTCTAAGGGCCATTTTGAGCATCAGGTACTGCTGGAATGTCTACCGATGGCATGCCCATCTTTTTGTGAGAAATTACACTAGTCACTCAAAACATTTCAAAAGTATTTCTAAAGTGTAAGTAGCCCACACTTTAAATGAGGCCACAAACAAAAACATAACTTATGATTATTAAATGGTTCATAAGGCCCTACAGATAACTGCCAAAATAAAGGAAACGCCAACATGTGCGTTAATAGGGCATTGGGCCACCATTATCCAGCACAGCTTCAATGCACCTTGGCATGGATTCTACAAGTGTCTAGAACTCTATTGGAGGGATGCGACACCATTCTCCCATGAGAAATTCCATCATTTGGAGTTTTGTTAATGGAGGTGGAAAACGCTGTCTCAGGCGTCACTCCAGAATCTCCTGTAAGTGTTCAATTGGGTTAAGCTCTGGTAACTGAGCTGGCCATGGCATATGGTTTACATAATTTTCATGCTCATCAAACCATTCAGTAACTACGCGTGCCCTGTGGATGGGGGCATAGCCATGGTAGCCTAAATAATGGCCTGCCCAGCCTTTTATACATGACCCTAAGCATGATGGGATGTTAATTGTTTAATTAACTCAGGAACCACACCTGTGTGGAAGCACCTACTTTCAATATACTTTGTATCCCTCATTTACTCTCGTGTTTCCATTATTTTGGCAGTTACTTGTATATTAAACATCTTCTGAATTATCTTATGAATCAATAACTTGACTATTCATCGCGAGACAATGCCGGGAGACTCCAGAGTTTGCCGAAAAGCCAAGGAGGGAATGTTAGCAACCCTCTAACTTAGTCCAGCCAGGTCAGTGTCTCAGTAGCCCACAAGACTGGAACCCCATGCAGAGCTATCCTGCACACTCACCACTGATTAGTCCGACTACAGGCCCTACAGACTCACTCACTCCACCGTCTCAAAAGCTCCTCCCTCTCAAAACCCTAAGCCTCTCTCTCTCACCTTGAGTGGCTGGACACATGTTCTGAGAGTTTGACTTTTAACCTGCCTGCTCACACCCAACATCCTTCTCAGAGTCAGGAATGTCTCTCCCTCTCTCTCTGTCCAGGTGCTGCTACCTGGCTCAAGTCTCTAAATGGGCTTATCCTCACATACAGTGCGACATACTTATTGCCAGGAAATTAATCTAAAGTAGAGCAGATGTTGCCTGAAAATTGGATGTTGGAGGGCAAATACTTTAGGTTGAGACCCAAATCTCAATACGGCGATGACACACACCTCATGTTTTTAGGGCTGGTGACTATAGCGTATACAGTGCCTTCATAAAGTATTCATACACTGACTTATTCCACATTTTGTTGTGTTACAGCCTGAATCTCAAATATAAAATGTATTTTGATTTGTTTAATACTTTTTTGGTTACTACATAATTCCATGTGTTATTTCATAGTTTTTATGTCTACACTATTATTTTGCAATGTAGAAAATAGTAAAAAATACCTGCAATGAGTAGGTGTGTCCAAACTTGATTGGTACTTTAAGTATTCACATCCTTGAGTCAATACATGTTAGAATCACCTTTGGCAACGATTACATCTGTGAGTATCTCTGGGTACGTCTCTAAGAGTTTTGAACACCTGGACTGTACAAAAATTGCACATTATTTTTTAAATAATTATTCAAGCTCTGACAAGTTGGTTATTGATCATTGCTAGACAGCCATTTTCATGTCTTGCCATTGATTTTCAAGGCGATTTAAGTCAAACTGTAACTAGACCACTCAGGAACATTCAATGTCATTTTGGTCAGCAACTCCAGTGTATATTCTTTCTTGTTTTTTTAGGTTATTGTCCTGCTGAAAAGGTGAATTTGTCTCCCAGTGTCTGTTGGTATGCAAACTGAACCAGGTTTTCCTGTAGGATTCCATTTATTTAAAAAAAAACTCCCTAGTCCATGCCGATGACAAGCATACCCATAACATGATGCAGCCACCACCATGCTTGAAAATATGAAGAGTGGTATGTGTTTTGTTGGATTTGACTTAAACATAATGCTTTGTATTCAGGACATACAGTTATTTTAATCCTGAACCACAGCTTTAATTCAGCGCCTTATTGCAAACAGGATGCATGTTTTGGAATATTCTGTACAGGCTTCCTTCTTTTCACTCTGTCATTTAGGTTAGTATTGTGGATTAACAATGTTGTTGGTCCATCCTCAGTTTTCTCCTATCACAGCCATTAAACTCTGTTTTAAAGTCACCATTGGCCTCATGGGGAAATCCTTGAGTGGTTTCCTTCCTCTTCTGCAACAAAAATGTCTAAAAACATAATTCCACTTTGACATTGTGGTATTTTTTGTAGGTCAGTGACACAAAATCTCAATTGAATACATTTTAAATTCAGGCTGTTTACACAACAAAATGTGTGAAAAGGGGTGTGAATAATTTCTGAAGGCACTGTAGGCCTTCTCTATGGTCTGGGTAAGGGTTGACAGAAAGGACCACACCTGCAGACTTGCCACCTCAGATTTGGGAAGTGCCACTTCTTCATCATTATACATACAGGTGAGTGGTGGTGGTCTTACCTCGCAGGTGAAAGTAGCTGAGGTGATTTGCGATGGATTGTTGCACGCTCTCTTCAGCACAAAGTTTGACCCCGCTGGGGAAAAGCACGTTGCGCTTCTGCCGGGGGTTAGCGCCATGGTCCTTGTGTGAGACCTTGAGGACAGGTGAATGAACTACGCTTTGAGGAACCGATAGAATAGGTGATATTCTAACTGTTTTGTAATATAGATCCTGTCCGTCAGGAAGAAGAGGTCCTTCCCAAGATGCAGCGTCTGTGATAAAACAATAAAACACATTAGACAACAACTCCATCTTAATTGCGAAAGTGTAGCTTGACTGTTTGTTAGGCCTGCATACATACCTGTTCTTATTCCCAAGAGTTCAAACGCTAAAATGAACAAAAGTGTACACAAAAGGCATTTCAATGAAGAGTCCAACATCTTAAATCCGTAGTAGTTTTAACTCCGAAGGGTTGAAAAGGGGTCACGTTGACACGACAGGTACTTCCTTTGGAATTGTACAACAACGATGTTAGGCCCTCCTTATGAGTTTGCATAGTTCGGAATCCAGAAAATGTATCTGTTTTTTTTAACCAGTAATTCTGAAGTGATTCTCTCCTCTTTTCCTCCTTGCTTCCGTCGGCTGAGGAAGGTGTGTTCCGTGGTACTACAAAACAGCTCCCGGCCAGGGCTCAGGCTCAGCTAGGCAGATGGCCTATTGAGAGAGATTTTCTTCTCTAATCTTGTTTGCTAAGCCCTTTATAGCAGCTCGTCAAGAAGATACTGGTGTAATACTGGAAAGGGTGCTTAGTGTGAGGGAAACACGGAAGGAGAGAGAGGGGAAAGGGGGTGAAGAGAGAAGAGGCCACCCGCAGAGAGATATGGATTTTTAAGTGCAAAGATAGGCTCCTCCATTAATGAAGACCAGTAACAGACAATCCTGGTCAAAAATGAACCTCAACTCAGGGCTGGGGCTGGCTGAGGCCTATTCTTTCAGACTGTCATTAGAACTAATGGATAGCCTACATCACCAGTGGTTCAATTAAGAATCAACCTGCGGACTAAATCTGGGGGTAATGTTAATTCAGGTGTATGATCTGAGCCGCTCCGTGCTGTTTTTATCCCTCATATAGCCTATAGGGTCAGGAGTTCTTCTTGACCATGTGACCTAGACCAGGAAACTGAGCTCAACCATGGGAGAATCTCAATTGCATACTCCTCGTGTCCTCTCTCCTTGCCGCCTCCTCAAAACCCATTGGAGGAGAAGGTCAGAGGGAAGGGACCTCTGGTTCTCATCCAATGGGTTTTGAGGAGACGAGGAGAGAGGACGAAAGGAGTATGCAATTGAGATCTTGCCCATAATGCCATAGCCAGATCTGTTGTGCTTTAGCCAATCCCTTGATCATTAATTGTTGTGTCAACGAGACTGGTCCAGTAAAGTTTGTTCACTGCCCAATGAAATTGGAGAAGCATTTATAAAAAAAAAAAATGTAATAGCCTCTATCATAATCGCTCCTCTTTCACCCCAACTGCCAAAATAACCCTGATTCAGATGACCATCCTACCCATGCTAGATTACGGAAATGTAAATGTATAGATCGTCAGGTAAGGGTGCTCTCAAGCGGCTAGATGTTCTTTACCATTCGGCCATCAGATTTGCCACCAATGCTCCTTACAGGACACATCACTGCACTCTATAGTCCTCTGTAAACTGTATACCTGTCTCAAGACCCACTGGTTGATGCTTATTTATAAAACCATCTTAGGCCTCACTCCCCCCTATCTGAGATACCTACTGCAGACCTCATCTTCTACATACAACACCCATTCTGCCAGTCACATTCTGTTATAGGTCCCCAAAGCACACACATCCCTGGGTCGCTCCTCTTTTCAGTTCGCTGCAGCTAGCGACTGGAACGAGCTGCAACAAACACTCAAACTGGACCGTTTTATCTCCATCTCTTCATTCAAAGACGCAAACATGGACACTCTTACTGACAATTGTGGCTGCTTCGCGTGATGCATTGTTGTCTCTACCTTCTTGGCCTTTGTGCTGTTGTCAGTGCCCAATAATGTTTGTACCATGTTTTGTGCTGCTACCGTGTTGTGCTCCTGCCATGTTGTGTTGCTACCATGTTTTCATGTTGTGTTGCTACCATGCTCTGTTGTCATGTGTTGCTGCTATGCTATGTTGTTGTCTTAGGTCTCTCTCTATGTAGTGTTGCGGTTTCTCTCGTTGTGATGTGTGTTTTGTCCTATATTATTTTACCCCGTCCCCGATGGAGGCCTTTTGCCTTCTGGTAGGCTGTCATTGTAAATAAGAATGTGTTCTTAACTGACTTGCCTAGTTAAATAAAGTTTAAATAAAAAAAAAAATCATCAGGGGCAAAATAGGTGCTGTCTGAATTTAGGGGAGCCTCGCCTCAGACAAGGTCAAGCAATTCAGGTCCCAGTATTACCACATATGTTGTAAATACACTACCTGGGTACACACACACACACACAAATTAGAAATTAGATTAGCATCGCACTGTCAACCTTTGACCCATAGATGCCATGGCTTCATGCTATATATACAGTGCATTTGGAAAGTATTCAGACACCTTGACTTTTTCCACATTGCTACGTTACAGCCTTCTTCTAAAATGGATGAAATAAAACATTTTCCTCATCAATCTATACACAATACTGTGTGTACCGGCAGGATAGAAGAGCGGCGTCTGGTAAGACAAGGGGTGGAGGACTATGTATTTTTGTAAATAACAGCTGGTGCACGATATCCAAGGAAGTCTCGAGCTAATGCTCGCCAGAGGTAGAGTATCTCATGATAAGTTGTAGACCACACTACCAACAGAGAGTTTTCATCTGTATTCTTCATAGCTGTTTACATACAACCACAATCAGAGTCTGGCACTAAGACAGCATTGAATGAGCTGTATTCCGCCATAAGCAAACAAAAAAACGCTCACCCAGAGGCGGCGCTCCTAGTAGCCGGGGATTTAAATGCAGGGAAACTAAAATCTGTTTTACCAAATTTCTATCAGCATGTTAAATGTGCAACCAGTGGAATACTCTGGTATACTCCACACACAGAGACTCATATAAAGCTCTCCCTCGCCCTCCATTTGGCAAATCTGACCATAATTATATCCTCCTGATTCCTGCTTACAAGCAAAAATTAAAACAGGAAACACCAGTGACTAGATCATTGAAAAAGCGGTCAGATGAAGCAGATGCTAAGCTACAGGACTGTTTTGCTAGCACAGACTGGAATATGTCACCGGGACTCTTTTGATGACTTTGAGGAGTACACCACATCAGTCATTGGCGTCATCAATAATTGCATCGATGACGTCGTCCCCACAGTGACTGTACGTACATACCCCAACCAGAAGCCATGGATTACAGGCAGCATCCGCACTGAGCTAAAGGCTAGAGTTGCCGCTTTCAAGGAGCGGGACTCTAACCCGGAAGCTTAAAGAAATCCTGCTATGCCCTCCGACGAACCATCAAACAGGCAAAGCGTCAATACAGGACTAAGATCAAATCGTACTACACTGGCTCTGACGCTCGTCGGATGTAACAGGGCTTGCAAACCATTACAGACTACAAAGGGAAGCACAGCTGTGAGCTGCCCAGTGACACGAGCCTACCAGATGACCAAAACTACTTCCATGCTCGCGTCGAGGCAAATAATACTGAAACATGCATGAGAGCACCAGCTGTTCTGGAAGACTGTGTGATCATGCTCTCCGCAGCCGATGTGAGTAAGACCTTTAAACAGGTCAACATTCACAAGGCCGCAGGGCCAGACCGATTACCAGGACGTGTACTGCGAGCATACGCTGACCAACTGGCAAGTGTCTTCACTGATATTATCAACCTCTCCCTGTCTGAGTCTGTAATACCAACATGTCTTAAGCAGACCACCATAGTGCCTGTGCCCAAGAACACTAAGGTAACCTGCCTAAATGACTACCGACCTGTAGCACTCATGTCTGTAGCCATGAAGTGCTTTTAAAGGTTGGTCATGGCTCACATCAACACCATCATTCCAGAAACCCTAGACCCACTCCAATGTGCATACCGCCCCAAAAGATCCACAGATGATGCAATCGCTACTGTACTCCACACTGCCCTGGACAAAAGGAACACTTATATGAGAATGCTATTCATTGACTACAGCTCAGCGTTCAACACCATAGTGCCCTCAAAGTGCATCAATAAGCTAAGGACCTTGGGACTAAACACCTCCCTCTGTAACTGGAGCCTGGACTTCCTGAGGGGCCGCCCCCAGGTGGTAAGGATAGGTAACAACACATCCGCCAGGTATATTCTAAACACAGGGGTCACTTAGGGGTGCGTGCTCAGTCCCCTCCTGTACTCCTTGTTCACTCATGACTGCACGGCCAGGCACGACTCCAACATCAACATTACATTTTCCGATGACACAACAGTGGTAGGCCTGATCATCGACAATGATGAGACAGCCTATAGGGAGGAGGTCAGAGACCTGGCCGTGTGGTGCCAAGACAACAATCTCTCCCTCAACATGATCAAGACAAAGGAGATGATTGTGGACTACAGGAAAAAGAGGACCGAGCACGCCCCCATTCTCATCGACGGGACTGCAGTGGAGCAGGTTGAGAGCTTCAAGTTCCTTGGTGTCCACATCACCAACAAACTAACACGGTCCAAGCACGCCAAGACAGTCGTGAAGAGGGCACGACAAAACCTATTCCACCTCAGGAGACTGAAAAGATTTGGCATGGGTCCTCAGATCCTCAAAAGGTTCTACAGCTGCACCATCGAGAGCATCCTGACTGGTTGAATCACTGACCGCAAGGCACTACAGAGGGTAGTGCGAAGCTTCCTGACATCCAGGACCTCTATGCCAAGCGGTGTCAGAGGAAGGCCCTAAACATTGTCAAAGACTCCAGCCACCCTAGTCATAGACTGTTCTCTCTGCTACCCCATGGCAAGCGGTACTGGAGCACCAAGTCTAGGTCCATGAGGCTTCTAAACAGCTTCTACCCCCAAGCCATAAGACTCCTGAACATCTAGTCAAATGGCTACCCGGACTATTTGCATTGCCACCCTCTCTTTACACCACTGCTACACTCTGTCGTCATCTATGCATAGTCACTTTAATAACTCTAGCTACATGTACTGTACATACTACCTCAACTAACCAGTGCCCCCGCACATTGACTCTGTATCGGTGCCCCCTGTATATAGTGTCGCTATTGTTATTTTACTGCTGCTCTTTAAATTACTTGTTACTTTTATCTCTTATCCTTTTATTTTAACTGCATTGTCGGTTAGGGACTACACCTGTTGTATTCAGGGCATGTGACTAATACAATTTGATTTGAATACCCCATAATGACAGTGAAAACAGGTTTGTAGAATTTTTTGCAAATGTATAAAAAAAACTGAAATAGCTTTTAGATAAGTATTCAGACCCTTTGCTATGAGATTCACAATTGAGCTCAGGTGCATCCTGTTTTCATTGATCATCCTTGATGTTTTTCAACTTGATTGGAGTCCACCTGTGGTAAATTCAATTGATTGGACATGATTTGGAAAGGGACACACCTGTCTATAGAAGGTTCCATATTTGACCGTTTATGTTAAAGCAAAAACCAAGCCATGAGGTCAACGGAATTGTCCGTAGAGCTCCGAGACAGAATTGTGTCGAGGCACAGATCTGGGGAAGGGTACCAAAACATTTCTGCAGCATTGAAGGTCCCCAAGAACACAGTGGCCTTCATTATTCTTAAATGGAAGAAGTTTGGAACCACCAATACTCTTCCTAGAGCTGGCCGCCCTGCCAATCTGAGCAATGGGGGGAGAAGCGCCTTGGTCAGGGAGGTGACCAAGAACCTGATGGTCACTCTGACAGAGCTCCAGAGTTCCTCTGTGGAGATAGGAGAACCTTCCAGAAGGACACCCATCTCTGCAGCACTCCACCAATCAGGCCTTTATGGTAGAGTGGCCAGACGGAAGCCACTCTTCAGTAAAAGGCACATGACAGCCCACTTGGAGTTTGCCAAAAGGCCCCTAAAGACTCTCAGACCATGAGAAACAAGATTCTCTGGTCTGATGAAACCAAGATTGAACTCTTTGGCCTCAATGCCAAGCGTCACGTCTGGAGGAAACCTGGCACCTGATGTTTTTCAGTGTCAAGGACCTAGAGACTAGTCACGATCGAGGGAAAGATTAACGGTGCAAAGTACAGAGAGATCCTTGATGAAAACCTGCTCCAGAGTGCTCAGGACCTCAGACTGGGGCGAATGTTCACCTTCCAACAGAACAACTGTATCCAAATACAGGTGTGCCAAGCTTGTAGCGTCATACCCAATAAGACAAAGCTGCAATTGTTGCCAAAGGTGCTTCAAAAAGTACTGAGTAAAGGGTCTGAATACTTATGTAAATGTTATATTTCAGTTTTCTATTTTTAATACATTTGCAAACGTTTCTAAAAACTTGTTTTTGCTTTGTCATTATGAGGCAGTGTGTAGATTGATGAGTGTTAAAACGATTTAATGAATTTTAGAACAAGACTAATGTAACAAAATGTGGAAAAAGTGAAGGGGTCTGAAAACTTTCCAAATGCACTGTACATACGCACGGACGTCACAGTACCTAAGCTACACACATTAATCCATATAAGGTCATATGCATGTGTAGCCTCTAGTGTCCCCACTTACACCAGTGAACAGCTAGCTTTTCAGTTGGCGACTACTGGTAAGACGGTCACTTGTGCTAGCAAGGCAGAGGTTCTGGGTTTGAGCCTCGGTGTGAGCTGAATCAGGAGTAAGTGGTACTCACTAAGCAAGTGGTGTGACGCCCTTTACACATGGGAGTGCTTCTGGAACAGGTGGTCTAGGAACGAGGAGATGATGGGCTGAGGGGCTGTAGATGAAATCCTCTCAGTGTCTGTGTGTATAAAGCTGGGAGCTTAGTCTCACACTGCCACTTTCACCATTCACTCTCCTTTGTGGACATAGATCCTGTTTGGCACTGACTCTTACAACACACTCACCTGTGTGTGTGCTTTCACAATATGGCGGTTTTATGTCCCAAGAATTCAATCTGGTCAATTCAGAAGACCTTAAATTCCAAATCAATAAAAACAATTATACTGACCTACTACTGTACATGGGAGAAATCACTTCATCCACTTCAGGGTTAAAAGGGGCAGTGCAGTTAACTAGATTTCCCAGTTTTTATATGATATTTCAACACTATGACATTTTGGAGATTATGATACTGCACTTTTTGTGGAATGCCTGGAATTTCAGCCTGTTCAGGTGGGATGGGATTTTTGTCCCAGATCTGGGTAAGGGGCTCTAGACCATCAGCCAATCATGGCTGTGTATATAAATATCTTCAAATCTGTTTCCTAAAGCCCACAGGATCAGACTGAGCATTTTGGCCAAATGTTTAAAAGACTACAGGGGGGCTTTAACAGTTACACAATGTAGGTTAATGACCTTTAATTCAGCTTAATAATTCTAAAGGGATACAATGCATTCAACCGAAATGTGTCTTTCGCATTTAACCCAACCCCTCTGAATCAGAGAGGAGCGGGGGGGCTGCCTTCATCAACATCAGCACCCAGGGAGCAGTTGAGGCAGGGGCTGAACTGCGCCTTGCTAATTTTTCCACCTTGGGGATTCAAACTAGCGACCTTTCAGTTACTGGCCCAATACTCTTAACCGCTAGGCTACCTGCTGCCCATAAAGTTAGTGGGTGGACAGACAAATGAACTTCAGCTAATCAACTTACTGTAGCACTTACTGTTGCACGCAACCACTCTGTTGTACAACAGTAACCTAGTAGGCCATCACCTGTGTGTAACGTATATAGAAACCTTTGGTTTTGGGGAGGATTTGTTCACCATAGATAAGCTTGTTAGTTGCAATGCAATTGCTTTGGAACCTCCATTGCCAACTTGGCAGGAATTCCATCTAGCCAATCAGAGAGCAAAGTGGAGCTATTTTATATTGCTACCCATCTGATCTCATCAGGTCACCTCAGGGGCTCGCGTCTTTGAACTCTTAATGCCAAGTGGCTAAATAGTCTCCCAGGCTGTGGGCCAAACAATTAGCTGGAGAGCCAGGACCATTGTGCTGCAACATGGTGACTCACTCTGTAATGCCCTGCATAGCCCCACTCACTCTGTAATGCCCTGCATAGCCCCACTCACTCTGTAATGCCCTGCATAGCCCCACTCACTCTGTAATGCCCTGCATAGCCCCACTCACTCTGTAATGCCCTGCATAGCCCCTCTCACGCTGTAATGCCCTGCATAGCCCCTCTCACGCTGTAATGCCCTGCATAGCCCCTCTCACTCTAATGCCCTGAGCTCTTTACCCTGTAACCTGAGATCATAGCAGGACAACTAGCTGGGCAGCAATTGAGAAGCACAGCATCCTGCAATGATAGCTGGCATGTGGACAGTGTTTTGGCACAAAATGACTGCCATGGATCACAGAGTTAAGTGCTACACATCTGTTGTGTATGAGGCAGGGTTACCCCAAACAATGACCTAGCCACAGTCGCTAAACTGACTAAAACTAGAAAAGGAATATCAAAAGCGTAATTGAATCGAATAAGTTTTGAATGTTAACCCTTTGACTGTTTAACGTTTGTTGGTCTTTATTGTTCTAACAGAGGTTTGGAATGTTGTGGTTCTTATCCGGTTCACCCACTCTAGAGCTGCCTGGGACCATCAACAGGAGCTTTTCCCCCCACTGGTCTAAACTCTAACAGCGATTTAACCAAATAGAGCCTTTCACTTTCTCAGAGAGACAATGAGACCTTGACTGGTGTCTGGACAGCCTCCCGCCAACAACAATCTGGGATGGTACCAACAAAGTAGACAGTGATGTCATAATCCCGAAGAATCTTGAGGAAGTCTATCTGCATAAGGACAAGAGGGACCTCCCAGTGAATGGGAGTGATTGGGACGGTTGGAACCCATATAGAACTCAATGTCTAATCATCCTTCCAATAAGGTTTTCCTCTTACGTTCCCTTACTGACAACACAGTAGCACTAAACAAACTAAGATTGCTAACCTTTGACCTGGAATCGCCCTTCACCTGCCGGCAAGCAATAATACTATTCCTGGATAGTTATATCCGCCCGCCCCGGCCTCAGTCCATCCAGTTCACACTAACAGCAGGAGATCCTGCAAAATGTTGGAAGTATCATACCCCATACACTTGCACACACACCGCATAAATCAGACCAACAACTGCTTATGGCTAGGGGTTCTTTCTGGGAAAACCAGAGTCTCTTTCCTAAATCCTACAAAATCCCTACCCCCAGCATTACACAGAAATCTTAAGTCTCTTGGCATCCATGTGTGTATGTGCGTGTGTGTACAGTGGGGAAAAAAAGTATTTAGTCAGCCACCAATTGTGCAAGTTCTCTCACTTAAAAAGATGAGAGAGGCCTGTAATTTTCATCATAGGTACACTTCAACTATGACAGACAAAATTAGGGAAAAAAATCCAGAAAATCACATTGTAGGATTTTTTATGAATTTATTTGCAAATTATGGTGGAAAATAAGTATTTGGTCAATAACAAAAGTTTATCTCAATACTTTGTTATATACCCTTTGTTGGCAATGACAGAGGTCAAACATTTTCTGTAAGTCTTCACAAGGTTTTCACACACTGTTGCTGGTATTTTGGCCCATTCCTCCATGCAGATCTCCTCTAGAGCAGTGACGTTTTGGGGCTGTCGCTGGGCAACACGGACTTTCAAAGATTTTCTATGGGGTTGAGATCTGGAGACTGGCTAGGCCACTCCAGGACCTTGAAATGCTTCTTACGAAGCCACTCCTTCGTTGCCCGGGCGGTGTGTTTGGGATCATTGTCATGCTGAAAGACCCAGCCACGTTTCATCTTCAATGCCCTTGCTGATGGAAGGAGGTTTTCACTCAAAATCTCACAATACATGGCCCCATTCATTCTTTCCTTTACACGGATCAGTCGTCCTGGTCCCTTTGCAGAAAAACAGCCCCAAAGCATGATGTTTCCACCCCATGCTTCACAGTAGGTATGGTGTTCTTTGAATGCAACTCAGCATTCTTTGTCCTCCAAACACGACGAGTTGAGTTTTTACCAAAAAGTTCTATTTTGGTTTCATCTGACATTCTCCCAATCCTCATCTGGACCATCCAAATGCTCTCTAGCAAACTTTAGACGGGCCTGAACATGTACTGGCTTTATTTGGTGGGACACGTCTGGCACTGCAGGATTTGAGTCCCTGGCGGCGTAGTGTGTTACTGATGGTAGGCTTTGTTACTTTGGTCCCAGCTCTCTGCAGGTCATTCACTAGGTCCCCACGCGTGGTTCTGGGATTTTTGCTCACCGTTCTTGTGATCATTTTGACCCCACGGGGTGAGATCTTGCGTGGAGCCCCAGATCGAGGAAGATTATCAGTGGTCTTGTATGTCTTCCATTTCCTAATAATTGCTCCCACAGTTGATTTCTTCAAACCAAGCTGCTTACCCATTGCAGATTCAGTCTTCCCAACCTGGTGCAGGTCTACAATTTTGTTTCTGGTGTCCTTTGACAGCTCTTTGGTCTTGGCCATAGTGGAGTTTGGAGTGTGACTGTTTGAGGTTGTGGACAGGTGTCTTTATACTGATAACAAGTTCAAACAGGTGCCATTAATACAGGTAACGAGTGGAGGACAGAGGAGCCTCTTAATGAAGAAGTTACAGGTCTGTGAGAGCCAGAAATCTTGCTTGTTTGTATGTGACCAAATACTTATTTTCCACCATAATTTGCAAATAAATTCATAAAAAATCCTACAATGTGATTTTCTGGATTTTTTTCCCTCATTTTGTCTGTCATAGTTGAAGTGTACCTATGATGAAAATTACAGGCCTCTCATCTTTTTAAGTGAGAGAACCTGCACAATTGGTGGCTGACTAAATACTTTTTTTCCCCCACTGTATGTATGTGGAGGTTCTACCCTGACGGTACTTCAGCCAAGCGCAGTAGATCCTCGGCTGGGTGTGGACGAACAGTGGCGACTCAACATGTCGGAAAATTGCAGAGAATTGGTGGTAAATAACCAGAAAATGAATTGCTGTAATTCAGACAAAAAAAAATATTTATTACATTTTATATTCAAAATACAGTCATCAAAATGTACATTTTAGAAACAAAATCCACAAGTAAAAATCTAACTGACATAAGTTACAATAAAATTGCCTAGGGGACAAATAAATAGTAAAACAGGTCAAATAATAAATGCGAGACCCTGTTCAGTCTGATCACAAGGTAAATGAGGCTATAGTGGTGGGATGTAGGGCCTATCTATAAGGTGCAGAGGGGACAGACTTTTTAAAGAGACATTCCACTGAAACAGTAAGAAGAACCTGTTAAACTGCTTAAAACAAGCACTGAAGCAGACACTACAGCAAGTCCTTCACATTCACCCCCGGAGAGATTTACATCATTAATGCAACAGCCTTGGACGTTAGTGACAAATTACAGGTTGACATGAGACATCTGCATGTAATTTGAATGGCCCAGCTGGTCCGTGATACAACTATAAAAGCTTAAATAATATTTTAACATATCAGGCTGAAATGTACATTTACTGGTTGCTCAGCAAATTTACATTTCAGCCTGATATATATCAAATATTATTTAAGAATCTCAAGGGCTGTGTTTCAAACTCATAAAAAGACACACCCTCCACTTACCCTCACCTTATGCCCTTGGGGGAATCCCGGTCACCACCTTGGTCGTCGGTCCAAACGATTAGCCAAACAAGGGAAGTTCAAAACGTAAGCCACTCAGCCCTCGTTTTTAATCGAGTTTGCAAGTGTACAATTATGTTCACTTCGGGGCCTGTAATGCCCCATAATTAATTTGTGATGGTTGCACATCCGCTAAGAAAAGTCAGCCAAAACGTAAAACCTCAATGTCAATATGGAGAAGTCAACATACAAGTGTAAGTAAAAACGAATGTAAATAAGTTAGAAATTGTGCTACTAATGCACACGACGGCACAAACACTCTTGTAAAAGTAATTATTTTTTTGTTTGGTTAGCTTTTGGAAATGTAGAAATAAAACACTTTCCTTCTTCAGAAGTTCCAGCTAGGCACGCTAACGTTAGTTAGCTAATTAATTTGCTAGCTATCATACAGTAGGCGTATATTAATAATTACATATTTAATATAAGTAGACATTAAATCATAATTGACTGTAGCTCATATAAACCACCCACAAGCCACCAGTGGCTGAAAACACAATTGTTGTGGGACGAACAAGTGACGAATTTCCGGGCAAGGGTGGGCCATTTAAAATTCATTCCTTCCTCCCTCGCCCTGCAAGTGTATACTCTCCAGACGTCATGACACGTTATCAGAAGTGTCCACTTAATTTGAGGGCTGAGGGGGGAGGGTGTGTGTTACGTGTTTGGAATGCAGCCAAGGTGTTTACCGTGCCCAACTACATTTCCCATGGTTCCTATACTGCCTAGGGCCAGGACAATACCAGTATCGCGATACTCGTTAGTATCGTGTCAAAGAAACAAAACACGAAGCAGATTTAACTTTAGAAAAACAGTCCTAATGTTGGAAACAAACAACATTATGTTGTCACCATGAGTCACATTTATTTATATTCCAAGCTACAGCACAACATATTTTACATACAGCAGGTTTTTAAAGGACCAAAGAGTTAGGTCTGCTTCGTGTTTTCACTTTTCCAATGGAAATAAATACTGGGATACTGGTATCGTCCCGGCCATAATACTACCCACCATGCCCTAACTGACCACATTTCTCATGTTTCCTATACTCCCCACCGTGCCCCTCTGGTGTCTGTACAGGTGCAGCACCAGGTCCCTGATCTCATCTCGTTTTCTCCTCACCTGTTGCCGTGAGAACCAGCGTTCTAGGCACAGGGGCAGTTGAAAGTGCACCACAGGGTCCTAAAGGGAGAAAGGGTAGGAGAGAGAGAGAGAAAAGTTGTAGGTAGGTGTATGTATTTGGTGAGTATGGTCTCATAAGAGAAACATGTGAGCAACCTTGTCTGAGACCTGATGACACAAGCTTAAGCTTGAGTTGATCAGACACGACAAGAGTTCAATACCAGGCTGGTTACAGATGGGAGCGTGTGAATTCCTATGCATGCGTGTTCTTATTCCATGCGTATGGTTACCTGCAGGAAGCTCTCGACGTACTGCAGCAGGTAGAGGCCGCAGTCGCTGCTGTTGTCTTGTAGGGGGACCTTACAGTGGGAGCCTCGCATCTGCTCAGAACTGAACTCGCGCACTGAGCCCTGACGCAGCTCCCACTCTGACTGCAGGTACCTGGCACAGAGATGGCTGGTACATTAAGGGTACAACACACACACACACACACAATTCTATTCAATAGTAGACTCACTCCCGTAAGAGTTTGAAGACACGCTCATGGAGGGAGAACTTGAGGGAGTCCATGAGGAGAATACAGGGTCTAAGGAGAGAAGAGATGTGAACATCTAGTTAAGACCTCTAGAACACACCTTCTTTGTGTGTGTGTGTGTGTGTGGTCCTCCACTCACCGTTTACAGATGGTCTCTCTGTGACAGGTCTTCCCAGTGCAGTCCTAGCGAGAAGAACGACAGAATGTAAGAAAGACAACGACAGAGTGAGAAGGAAAACAACTGAATGTGAGAAATAGAGATGTAAGAGAGATTCCTAAAGAGAGTGATGTCTTACCAGAGGACCAGGAGGTGGCTGGAGTACTGATTCACTCTGTACCACGCCATCTGACACAACTAGAGAGAAAACAGCAGCAGGATCAGCAATTATCCTCCTCCTGCTAAATCCCAGGACTTCAGCACTAGTATTTCCTAACAGCAACCCTGTTCCTATTGTAGTTGTTGCTATTGTCATTGTGGATGTTATTGCAGCACAGTGATATAAAGAATGGAAAGCATCATAAAAAGCATAATTAAAAAGCCCTGTAGATGAAAGCCTCTTGAGTTCCAGCCTCATTCTGTGACTGGAGTTATGATCTTTTTTTTTTTATGACAAAAAGCCAGAGCAGCTCTCCCCTCATGGTTCTTACTCCATCCTGACCACAGCTCTAGTTTTCCACCCTGCGTATTTATCTAAAACATAGATTAGAGTTATACTGCTAAACCTATGCACATTTTCACTCATGTTTGACTATTATGTCAGTTTGACATAAAGACATGTAACATCCTGTGAGAGATAGGATGAGAGGACTTAAGACACACATACCTGTAACTGTCCGTTTGTCCTGGTTGTCAGTGCTAGTTGATTCAGGGGTTACTTCACTGATGCCATTTAGCTTTTTGGACCCAGAGGCCTCCTCTTCAGCCTGGGCCTCGTCTGGCTTCTCTCCCCCTGTTCCCCTCATCGAGGCTGGGCTGCTACCCTCCTCACACTGGGGCTCCTCCAGGCCAGGGAAGCAGATCACCACCAGGTACCAGTGGGCTCTGTCATAACAGGAAGAAAGCACTATGAGCCACACAGTTTATTTATTGATGTGTGTGTGTGTGTGTGTGTGTGTGTGTGTCACTCACTCCTGATTGACAGGCACAAACAGGAAGTCTTTCTTGAAGATATCCACATGTCGTGTCCACGTCTTCACCCGCTGATGCCGCCTCCGCTGCGCTCTGGGGACAGACAACACACACACGTCAACACACACACATACAAACATAAACACGCAAAACGCAAAGATACAAATCCATAATTGATCAACTAAAATAGACACACACACACACACACTTACGAGACGCTGGTACTGTCCTCACTGGCATTGTCTCGGCGAGTGAGCTGCTTGTAGAAGAAGCTGCTGAAGACGTGAGAGCGATCAGCCACATCCTGCGGAACCCTCTCCAGAAGCAGATACCTGTTGAGACAGAGACATGCACAGGTTGAAACTGTCCTCCATGTTGTTGAAACTGTCCTCCATGTTGTTGAAACTGTCCTCCATGCACCAAACTGACGATGTCACTCACTTGAGGTAGAAGTCGATGATGACATCATTCAGGAACTGGCCGTTGTCAAGGCACTCCAGATCTTCTGTTGTCACGGCGATCCCTCCTTTGGAAGGCGGTGGAGGAAACTGGATCAACCTGAGAAGGATCAGAAAGAACCTAACTAAGAGTGAAACCACATATCTACACTTACTACTGTCTACAGCAGGGGTTCCCAAACTTTTCCCACTCCGGCCCCCTCTCCGGCATTGGGGAACACCCCACCCCCGCGTCTATTTCTATAGGCAGAAGCTCTGTTCATGACACAAACTGTTCACACCCCTCTTGTTGGTGGAGAGAATTTTGCAGGTTTAAAGCTCATTTCCTGCAATTCTACACATTTTGTCATGTCTAATGTGCATTCATGTGATAAAAAACGTTAGCTGATGTGCTAGTTGATCTGGACAAGTTATAAATAGCTTTCTAAGCTATGCAATGGCTAACATGACAATAGGAACTGATGACGCACCTTGTGCATTCTACATTACAACTTTCAAGAGTAGGTTTACAGCCGGACTGACTTCCTTATTATTCATTTATTATTTTATGTGCCTGCCCTGCCGACCCCACAGTTTGGGAACCATTACTCTACAGCAAGGGTCTCCATCTCTGGTCCTGTAGACCAATATGGTGTGCAGGCTTTTGTTCAAGCCCTGCATTTACACACCTGTTTCAAAGAATCAACCAATCATGGGAGTTGTGTAGCTTGCCTGCGTGTGGGGCCCTGGTGCTTGTATCGGGTCCAGTCGGAGCCTGGCTTCGGGCCCAGGCACACAGAGTAGGAGCCTTGGTTTCTGCTGTGACACACTGTGTACACGGGTCTGGGCTGGACTGGAATCTCCTGGAGGGGGGACAAACGACAGAGGAAGTGTAATAGGTTACATGTTAATTTGATCATTCATGTATAGCTTGTTATGGTTGAGCTTGATGACATCAGTCTCCACACCCAAACACACACAAAGTACTACCAACCTCAGCGAGGGGTATGCTCTCTGCCTCCCTCTGCTCCTCCTCCTCTGTCTGTTGCTCTGCCTGTACCTCTGTCTCGGTCTCCAGTGGTGTCTGTGACTCTCCCTCCACAGTGTCCAGATTTGGCCCAGGTGTGTCTCTGTCCTGGTCGGGTTCTGTGACAGACTCGGCACTGTTCTGTCCCAGTAGGGAGAGCAGCTGGTGGTCCAGTCCGGTTCTACCAATCAGCGCCAGACTGTCATCCAGTGACAGGAGGGGACTGTGGAGGTCCACCTCCCCGTTGATGGGAGCGTTCCCCCAGAGACGTGCAGTGTGGACGTGCGGGGCATTGTTGAGACAGATGATGTCGAGGACGGAGCGAAGTAGAGCACCCTCCACCCCCTCTAGAGGGGCACGCAGAGTCAGCAGGAGGAAGGGACTGGCCTGGCCTATGAGCGCACACACACACACTCAAACACATTTGCATAGCACATGGGCATACACCCGCTTGAGCAAACACCCACCTACCCACATACTAGTGTTGTCACAAGACCAGAATTTTGACTTTGATACCAGGTTTAGTATCACGATACCAAAACAATAACACTGCAACAAAAAAGCTGGCGTATTAGAATGGCACTTGATCCAGACGATCTGTAGACTTCAATATCACACTTTAAATGTTTGAAGTCCATTTTTCATAGACAGCCATGTATGCATTAATGAATCAATTATTCAATCAATCTAAGCACATAACATTAATGGTCATCATTGAATGGACTTATTTTACTGTACTGATCAACAACATTTGCATAGACGAAGCAATGTCTTCTTTTTTAAAAGAGAACGTCTCTAAGACCTAATGACGTCACTCACACACAGCAAGAGACAGGAGAGATGTGAATGAACAACGTTTCTGACATTGACTATGGTTTTTGGCGACAATCAGCTTTGAAATCAGCACATTTTGCGTTATGGTACTAGGGTAGTGAACTGATGTCAGCTTCAGCTGTTAGCCAGCAAGAAAAGTTGGCCTACAAAGCTGGAAGCTAGCAATATCTTCTTGCATTGTAAAGTGTTCTAGCCTGTAATGGACATTGTTTGGTGAACAGTTTCAACATTTCTACATGCTGTGTTGCATTACTCAAGTGTGTTAACTTCTGTGCAGCCTGAGAAGGGAGCTAACATGATACAGCCCAGACTCCCAGTGAGTTCAGTGGTTCCTCAGGACAGACTAGAGTCAGTATGAGAAGGGAGCTAACATGATGTAGCCCAGACTCCCAGTGAGTTCAGTGGTTCCTCAGGACAGACTAGAGTCAGTATGAGAAGGGAACATGCACTATCGGGGGACATTGGCTACGCTGACACGCTTGATCCTTTCTCAATCAGTAGACGACGTGAGACATATTATGACGATTCTAGTACCGAACCATTTTTTTCATGTTCTACTATCGAAGAAGATTTGGTTCCAAAAGGCAGGCGCTCACCGGTGGGTGGTTCTAAGGCCTGTTTGTTTGACAGCTCCCTCAGGTCTTCTTGGACGGCGTCTGCCTGTTCGTCTGACACGTAGAGGAAGAGGAGGGCGGGGGGAGGCTGCCCCATCTCTCCCTTGACCTCACACCACAGCCCTCTCTCCTGTAGCTCCTCCTTGTCCCAGACGCTGTACTTCCACAGCTGACAGCGCTCCACAGTCACCATCACCTCTACCTGGCCTGAGGGGGCAGGAGACAGAGCGGAGAGAGGGGTCAACAATCTAGGCCACCACACAATCACCCCACACCACCACCCGCCCTGGGTCACAGACAGGGCACAGATGGGCTAGCGACCACACACGGTCATGTTCAGGTTGGACCAAGTAATAATTGAAAACGATTAACGATTCAAGTTTAAATAGAGGACCAGGACTGTATGGTCAATGGTGTGGCGAGAACACAAAGTCCAGGGCTGCTGGGTTACCTTTAATTGGTATGATGATTCTGTGGTTTGTGATCTGCAGAGGAAAGAAAGGGCCCCATGTCACATTACCACTGTATTGCATGCCTATTCTAGAATGTACTGCACCCATTCTCCACAGTTGGAGCACATTGTGCAGAACCTTACCATGAGGTTTCCGCTGGCCTCCCCTCGGACCCCCCCACAGTGCAGGGCAGAGAAGGGTAGGCTCATACCCTCAGAGTCCTCAGTGCTAGGGAAATCGGCCACCCCAAACCCTGTCACCACCACAGGCATCACCTGGAACACACACACACAGATGAGTAACACACACATTGATGAGCAACACACACACATTGATGAATGACACAAACACACGTGTGCATGCATGCAAGCACACAACAAACATGCTTTCTGATAACGAGGACACAAGAGAATCCGGATAAGCAATGAGGCATAGAAGGGGTTCGTGTGAGAGACTTAGTTAACTTCTTTGGGAGCAGTGCATGAGGTGACCGTTTTGGAGAGCCTGGCGTGCCCAAAGTAAAATGCCTCCCATTTAGGCCCAGAAAATAGGATATGCATATATTTAGTACCATTGGATAGGAAACACTCGGCATTTTCCAAAACTGTTAACCATTTGTCTGTGAGTGAATCAGAACGCATATAGCAGGCAAAACCCCCGAGGAATTTCTGTCCTGGAAAAAGTGATTTTGACACATTGCTCATTTGGGAACCCCTCCCTATTGAAAATGACCATATATAGGCATATGAATGCAGTACACGTCGCTTCCTTATGATGTCAACAGCCTCGAGATGGTGTTTACCTCCATTTTGGATGAATTTAGAGCAGAGAAAATGACCAAACAATGAAGACCTCTCTTTATGAAAATAGTTCCCGTGGTGCGCGCACGAGAAGTCACGGAGTGTCTTTTGTAGCGTCGTTATTGATCAGTTTATATTCCGGCTGATTTATAATAGTAAATATACGTAAAAGTGTTCCTAAGGATACATTTAAAACTATGTTTGATTGTTCTTGGACAAGTTTATAGGTATAAGTTGAACGAGTTCGCGCCGCGTTTCAATGGACTAGTGGAGGCTGTCGTTTCTGATTATAACGCGCGAACCAAATGGAGGATTTATGGATAAAATACGTTACTTTTTCTAACAAAAGAACCATGGATTGTCTTCGTTGGACACTTAGGATGACCTCAGCAGAAGTTCTTCAACAGGTAATTGATTTGTTTTCGCTGTGAAATGTGTTGTGTGTGCCATGATGGCTAATCGATACATGGCTATTGGAAAAATATGTGAGGTGCTAGCCTCAAACAATGAAATGTGCTGCTTTCGCCGTAAAGCCTTTTTGAAATCTGACAAAGCTGTGATATTGCCAAGAAACATAGCTTTTGATGAGTATGGAACACTTGTATATTGGTGGATGTTTAATAATTCCATTTTGGGATTTTGAATTTGGCGCTTTAGATTTTCCCTGGTAGTGTCGGGACGAGCCCGCTAGCGATTCAGCAATCCCTGACTGGTTAATCAACAGATTTAAATGATGTGTGTTCACTTGTATGTAGTGCAGCAGAAGGCATTTGGTTTGTCCTCCTATGTTTTGGCTGACTGCAGTATGTGGGAGCTACAGTATCCCCACTCTGGCCTATAAAGCCTGACAGGCAGCAGGTGGTGGTTCTGCCCCCTAGGGCCAGTCTAATCATGAAACACTCTCCCTTTTCCCACCACCTGCCTCTACCCGGATCCCTCTGTGAGCAGCCCTTTGTGATATCACCTGTATGTATTTGCTTTCGTTTATGACATATTTTAACCTAGTCAGCCCTTTGTGACATCCCATCCATCTGTGCTTTTCTTTGTGATATCATCCAGGCCAGGTTAAGCCCTTTGTGATGTCACAGAATCTGCCCAGTTCCAAACCCTTTGTGACGTCATCCATTGTGAGCTTCCCCTGTTCTGCCCTTTGTGATGTGATCCATTGTGAGCTTCCCCTGTTCTGCCCTTTGTGATGTCATCCATACATGCGGTAAAGAGGTCAATGGAAAGCAGACCGTGGGGGAAAGAACGTCACTGGTGCACAAAGTGGATATTCGTCAAATCGGTCATGATTTCTGTTTTCTAACAGGTGCACAATGTGATTACTAAAATCTGATTTAGATATATCTGGCTGTTTTCGCTGCATAATACTTAGAATTATTATTAGAATTTTTTTAATTTTCGGGGTTAGAAAAAAATGTCTGCTATATTCTAACTCCTGTTCATATAAGCTGGTAGCATAGCTAGCCATATAGAAATTGGTGGTGGTACTTTAAGATGTTTTAAGTGTAATGCAGTTGATTAGTGATGATAACAGAACATGTATTGGGGTTGACAAGCATTATACTCAGATTTTTACCCCAAAATAATGTCAAATGTACATATAAGCAATAGCCTAAATGTAGCCTAGGTTCATTTTGATGGGGGCAATGAGGACATTCTTAATCTTCCTGAGTGGCATTTCCATGGAATTTCCATTGTTTTGGGAGATTTTACTGCATCTACTGTGAGACCCCTATTCTGTCCTTTTTTGGTGTCATCCATTGCGAGATCCCCCCTATTCTGTCCTTTATGATGTCATATGTAAGAAGTTGTTTTTGCCCACCTGAAAGTCCGTCTCTTCTACCACATTGTCTTCCTGAGCATGGTTTCTCTGGGACTCACGCTCACTAGTCAGTGGCCAAAGGACTGAACTGTGGGACGGGGTGACTACCTCCTCATCACTGGAGAGAACGACTAGAACACACACATTAAAC
The DNA here is from genome assembly GCA_030435695.1 of Brachymystax lenok tsinlingensis. Taxonomy (NCBI): domain Eukaryota; kingdom Metazoa; phylum Chordata; class Actinopteri; order Salmoniformes; family Salmonidae; genus Brachymystax; species Brachymystax lenok. Next base: position 13,923,562 of record CM059781.1, read on the forward strand.
ACGTTGCAGTGAAATACTGTATATATCAGCCTAATTATAATCTCTCACATGATGACTGTAGTGTAATGCACTGTGAAGGAAAGATGGGGACAGCAGTAATCCTGCTATGTTGGAGGGGCAGTAACCATAGCAATGCCAGTGTTGTAAGGCACAGCTTGTGCTTTTTCATACACATACAGACATGTACACAAACAAATTAAAACGTTAAATAGGCAATACTGGCAGAGTCAAATACACGCACAGAAACACACACTTGGCATACTGAAACAGACAGTCACAAGCACGGAACCAGCGGTCAGTGTTACAGACAGACAGTATGTGTGCTTGTGTGTGAAGGGGCTGACATGCTGACCACAACGCTCGCGTCGTCTGCACGAGCTTTGCAAAATAAATGTACACAAACATGTTATTCAATCATTGCACCCACACTGCTCGCAAGTATCTGCGTAGCCAGGCGCTAAAATAGAACTTGGTTCTATTTATGACGCGCTGCAAGTCCCACCTTTCCCATCTCCTCATTGGTTTTTAGGAGCATATACCCACGTGGGTGATTGAAAGAAACTGAGTTACACACTCCAGAGAAGAAAAGGTTTGGACCTCAGTTTATATTTCAGTCACCCACGTGGGTACATGCTCCTAAAAAACAATGAGGAGATGGGAAAGGCGGGACTTGCAGCACGTCAAGCGTCACAAATAGAATCAAGACATTCACTCCTGAGGAGTATCATATTGTTGTTAGAGTTGTCCCTAAAGGTGCTCTTCCTCTTTTAAGAGAATATAACAATACTCCAAGTGCAACTGTTGAGGATTTTGTAGTCTCAATGCAGCTAGAAGGAATTGACATAATATCATGTATATAAGGAAACTATGTCAATATGTTACTACTCCCTCTGCTAGAATGTACTGGAATGCAGCCCTAGGACAAGTGGACTGGAACAAAGTCTCGTTGTTATATATTGTATATCTAATAAGGTGAAAGAAGTATCATTCAAACTCATTCATAGAATCTACCCTGTAAAGACCTTCATTATACACAGATTTAAAATAGCTATTGATAACAAATGTGTATTTTGTGGTTGTGACCCAGAAACTCTTGACCATTTATTTTATGTCAGAAGATTTTGGAGTGAGTTAGAAGATTTGAAAAGAAACGACTATTAATGTTAATCTGAGAGACTCTGATATTCTGTTTTATTTTAATCCAAATGATATGGCCCCTGATTTAACTTTCATTGTTAATTTGTTTATCTTTCATGGAAGAACAAACCCCTTTTCACATTATTTAAGATAATATTTAAATTCTATTTTGAAATGATCAGTAAATGTAAAAACAAAAAAGCAATACGCACCATAAAAGTATTGAACAAATTGAAAATGATTCTTGATATGTAATACCCCTGTCTGTTAGGTTTATGTACTCTTGTTAGTATAGTTCAGTTTTTTTGTATTTGTTGTGTTCTTAAAAAAAAAAAAAAGGCGCAGGCGCTCGTGAGCAGTGTGGGTGCAATGATTGAATAACATGCATGTGTACATTTATTTTGCAAAGCGAACGGCATGGTCAGCATGTTAGGGTCGGTGCAGAGAAATAGACTACATTAGGATGTAGCCATTCCACGAGGAGGGAAGGATGGGGGATCTGTGTGTTTGTTTCAATGAGAGAGTCAGGAGAAAGAAACACACACACACACACACACACACAAAGCTGGACACACCAGGAGTGCAGATATGCAGTATGATAGCCTATACGTAGCTCTATACTCACTAGGTTCAACAGGGCTGAGTTTGGGCGTCCTATCCTGGCTGGAGGAAAGACACAGCCTCAGGGTTCCTCTCCTCTCCTTAACACCTCCACAGCTGGGGTTAGAGGGGCTGGCATCTTCCCCATCTTCCCCCACAGTGACTACCATCAGGGTCCCGTCAAAGTCTGAGGGGTCCACCTCTACTTCTATGGATGCTACATTACTGTCTCTGCCCCTCGTCCCCTCCAGACACAGCGGTTTGGGAGGCAGTCCTCCCTCGCCTCTGGCCTCCCTGGAGAGGCACAGTACGCTCCCTCTGGAGCTCCTGGAGGTATCTGTGGTCAAGCCCTCCCCCACTCCATCCTTCATTCCTCCATTCTTCACCTGTCCATTACTGTAGAGCCCAGACTCCCTCCTCCGACTCTCCCTCTGGAAACAAGGAGAGATAAGGTGTTACTTTAGCCCCAGGGCAGGTTGAGTAATGGTTTGGTCAGCAGCTTGCAGGTTCTTGGCTTCAGCCTTAAAGTCAGTCAACTTTAATGTCAGTATTTAAGTAACTTCGACCCGAAGACTCTACCTCAACACGTGTGGATTCGCTTGAACCTGAATCTGCCTTCCTAGTCCTGGTGGATTGTGGGTAAGGCTTTTCCTGGTACATGTCCACCTCAGTAAAAGTCACCTCCTCCAGGGGTTCCCGTGAACTGTGCCTCCCTGACACACTACTGTCTGCAGAAGAGAGAGACGATGAAACAATAAACATGTTACTACTCTCCAGGAAGTAGGGCAGCAGATATGAGAAAACAAATGACCTTAACATAGAATGAAATCAACTTTGCCTGTGTGTGTTAGTAAGAGATGAAAAGCACATTCAGCAGGTCTTTGTTTTACAGCTCTATAAAAGTAAAAGGGTTTGTTTATTTACAGCAGGATTGAGGCCAGGAATACTGCAGATCCTTTCCAATAAGAAAAACCCTCAGGGGGGGGGGCGCAGTACCAGGGGGAGTGTGTGTGTGATGACGGACTCACTGCATCTCTGATCCTTGACGTTTTCCTCTCCTATTAAAAGTTCCTTCACCTCCTCGTCTTCCTCTGACCCCCCTCTGTGGTGTGACCTAAACAAGAGAGAAAGAAAAATTCACAAAAACAATTATTCCACTGCATGCTTACCTTGTGCTGTGTTTTAACTCTTAAATCGCTCACTGGCATCCTAAAAGGGAAGACATGTTCCCTACACTTAACAGACTCCACAGTAATCATCTACATAAATGTATCTGCATACAGTGTCCACTCTCCAACAGCCAAGCGGAATTCAACAACATTTAACCACGCATTACCTCCTCTCCTTGCGGGTCGAGGTGGGAGTGGGGTGGTCATGGGGTCTCTTCCTGTGTACTGTAAAATCTCTCCAATCCTCCCACCCCTCTCTGCTGCTCTGGGACACCCTCCTTTGCCTGCTCCCCATCCGTGACTCTCTCTTCCTCTCTCCAATTCCTGTCATCTTGCCACGCATCTTCCTGTCCAGGTAGGCCTGCCCCTGTTCCGTCTTCAGGACGTCGGTGAGGACCAACTGGAGCTGCGTGCTGAAGGAAGGAACAGAACCAGTCAGAACCTTTAGATCCCTACGACCCATATGTGTCACCATGACCCCATCTGAAAAGAATCTGTTAAATGAAATAAATTGAATATCTTGATGGCCATTCTGGGACATCTCTTTTAAAGTGAACCAATAGGGAAACGGCGTGTGAGACTAAAGGGGGTAGGGGCAGACAGAAGGAATGTGGTTGATAGGACCAGGCAGTGTGTCTGTGTGATAAAGATAAGCAGTGCTGCTGCAGCTATAGCTCAACAGTATCAGTAGTTGGGGTACACTGGGCATGTCAGCTACACTGCCTTCAGAAAGTATTCAGACCATTATCTTTTTCCACGTTACAACCTTATTCTACAATGGATGAAATTAAACATGTATCATCAATCTACACACAATACCCCATAACAAAGTGAAAACAGATTTTTATAAATGATTGCAAATGTTTAAAAAAATTATAACTAAAATACCAAATGTACATACAGTACCAGTCAAAAGTTGACACACCTACTAATTCCAGGGGTTCTTTATTTTTTACTATGTTCTACATTGTAGAATAATAGCGAAAACATCACCACTATGATATAACACATATGGAATCATGTAGTAACCAAAAAAGTGTTACACAAATTTAAATATATGTTATATTTGAGATTTGTCAAAGTAGCCACCCTTTGCCTTGATGACAGCTTTGCACACACTTGGCATTCTCTCCACCAGCTTCATGAGGTAGTCATCGGAGTTAGGTTCTAATTTTCAGAGTAAATACCTCACGGACACTAGAGAAGCTTAACCACGTTTAATTCTTCCCAAAGGTTCGATACAGCTGGATTCAGACAAAAGACATTTCACACAAGCACTGATATTTAACCCTTTCCCCTAGGCTGAGTCTCCTCCAACCCATCTGTACAAGCATGGTTCTTTACTGCTAGGCAGGACACTAGTGATACGGGCCATAAACTTTTCTCCCTTAAGGTGACCCGACCTGACCTCACCCCCCTCCATCAGTAATCCATGGCTCTCTCCCCTTATCAATGCCTGACACATGTAATCTCTTCCCTGCACCCAACAAATTCCAAGCTTAGTTGCACACACAATATGCTTTCCTCCTATAACCCCTAAGTTCTGGTGTAGACCCTCCACTATATACTTTCCTCCTATAACCCCTAGGTTCTGGTGTAGACCCTCCACTATATACTTTCCTCCTATAACCCCTAGGTTCTGGTGTAGACCCTCCACTATATACTTTCCTCCTATAACCCCTAGGTTCTGGTGTAGACCCTCTAAACCTCAGCACTCCCTCAGTGACATGAATAAGTATATTTCATATTCTCAGAACCCAACACCTGGAATGCATTTCCATTAACAGGTGTGCCTTGTTAAATTTGTGGAATTTCTTTCCTTCTTAATGCATTTGAGCCAATCAGTTGTTTTGTAAAAAGGTTGGGTTGGTTTACAGAATATAGCCCTATTTGGTAAAAGACCAAGTCCATATTACGGCAAGAACAGCTCAAATAAGTAAAAAGAAACGACAGTCCATAATTACTTTAAGACATGAAGGTCAGTCAAAGTTTCTTCAAGTGCAGTCGCAAAAACCATCAAGCGCTATGATGAAACTGGCTCTCATGAGGACGCCCACAGGAAATGAAGACCCAGAGTTATCTCTGCTGCGGATAAATTAAATTAATTAGAGTTAACTGCACCTCAGATTGCAGCCCAAATAAATGCTTCACAGAGTTCAAGTAACAGACATCTCATCATCAACTGTTCAGAGGAGACTGCGTGAATCAGGCCTTCATGGTCGAATTGCTGCAAAGAAACCACTACTAAAGGACACCAATAATAAGAAGAGACTTGCTTGGGCCAAGAAACACGAGCAATGGACATTAGAACGGTGGAGATCTGTCCTTTTGTACGATGAGTCCAAATTTGAGATTTCTGGTTCGAACAGCCGTGTATTTGTGAGACACAGAGTAGGTGAACAGATGATCTCTGCATGTGTGGTTCCCACCGTGAAGCACGGAGGAGGAGGTGTGATGGTGTGGGGGTGCTTTACTGGTGACACTGCCTGTGATTTATTTAGAATTCAAGGTACAATTAACCAGCATGGCTATCACAGAATTCTGCAGCGAAACGCCATCCCATCTGGTTTGCGCTTAGTGGGACTATGATTTGTTTTTCAACAGGACAATGACCCAAAACACACCTATCTGACCAAGAAGGAGAGTGATGGAGTGCTGCATCAGATGACCTGGACTCCACCATCACCCGACCTCAACCCAGTTGAGATGGTTTTGGATGAGTTAGACCACAGATTGAAGGAAAAGCAGCCAACACGTGCTCAGCAAACATGGGAACTCCCTCAAGACTGTTGAAAAGCATTCTAGGTGACTACCTCATGAAACTGGTGCAAAGCTTTCATCTAGGCAAAGAGTGGCTACTTTGAAGAATCTAACATATAATATATATTTTGATTTGTTTAACACTTTTTTGTATACTACATGATTCCATATGTGTTATTTCATAGTTTTGATGTCTTCACTATTATTCTACAATGTAGAAAATAGTACAAATAAATAAAAACCCTTGAATGAGTAGGTGTCCAAACTTTTGACTGATACTGTAAGTATTCAGACCTTTTGCTATGACACTCGAAATTGAGCTCAGATGCATCCTGTTTCCATTGATCATCCTTGAGATGTTTCTACAACTTGATTGGAGTCCACCTGTGGTAAATTGTCCAATTAATTGGACAAGTTCCCACAGTGGACATTGCATGTCAGAACAAAAACCAGGCCATGAGGTCAAAGGAATTGTCCGTAGAGATCCGAGACAGGATTGTGTAGAGGCACAGATCCGGGAAAGAGTACCAAAACATTGCAGCACTCCACCATTCAGGCCTGTAAAAGGCACATGACATCCTGCTTGGAGTTTGCCAAAAGGCACCTAAAGGACTCTGACGATGAGAAACAAGATTCTCTGGTCTGATGAAACCAAGATTGAACTCTTTGGTCTGAATGCCAAGCGTCACATCTGGAGGAAACCTGGCACCATCCCTACGGTGAATCATGGTGGTGGCAGCATCATGCTGTGGGGATGTTTTTCAGCGGCAGGGACTGGGAGACTAGTGAGCATCGAGGGAAAGATGAACAGAGCAAAGTACAGAGAGATCCTTGATGAAAACCTGCTCCACAGAGCGCTCAGGACCTCAGAAAGGGGGCAAAGGTTCACCTTCTAACAGGACAACAACCCTAAGCACACAGCCAAGACAACACAGGAGTGGTTTTGGGACAAGTATCTAAATGTCCTTGAGTGGCCCAGGCAGAGCCCGGACTTGAACCCAAACAAACATCTCTGGAGCGACCTGAAAAAAGCTGTGCAGCGACACTCCCCATCCAAACTGACAGAAGCGCTTGAGAGGATCTGCAGAGAAGAATGGGAGAAACTCCTCAAATACAGGTGTGCCAAGCTTGTAGCGTCATACCCAAGAAGACTTTAGGCTATAATCGCTGCCAAAGATGCTTCAACAAAGTACTGAGTAAAGGGTCTGAATACTTATGTAAATGTGATATTTCCGTTTTTTTATTTTTTATAAATTTGCTAAAGTTTCTAAAAACCTGTTTTTGCTTTGTCATTATGGGGTATTGGGTATACATTGGTGAGGGAAGGGGGACTATTTACTCAATTTTATAATAAGGCTGTAACATAACAAAATGTGGAAAAAGTCAAGGGGTCTGAATACTTTCCCGAATGCACTGTACCTCTGAGAAAAGTGCTTAGGGGAAGAGCTCCATCTGGTGAATGTTCGGAAAACTGCACTCAATGACACAGTTGGTTGCTACAATTCTAACAGTATGCCCAATTTCAGTTCATTGTGACAAAACAAGCAAGTATGGTGTAGAAAATCATTGTACCATCTAAACCGATGTGAAATATATTTTCCGTAACCAAAAATATTGTATTTTCAGCTGTTTGTACAAAACCGAAAGTAAGACGCAAAAACTAAACTGAACAGGAAGCATAGAAATGGCGCACAAATAACAAATCTACTGCTTCTTAGACTTAATTTCAATAAGAATGACAGACCTATAACATTTGTGTGAATTTGGTCAGGTCGCCCAAAAAGTGACATATTGCAGCTTTAATAACTGACCGTGTTATAGAGCAAGACCATCTGTGAACCATCAACAAGTCCAACCTAACCAGGCTAATTAGGTTTGCTTCCTAACATAACTCTACATCTGTGGCTCCATAAATACTGCTCCTCACCAGTCCATTGCCGCTTGGCCGTGATCCAAAGAGATGGATCCATTCTGCTGACAAGACTTTTGGAGTTTGATTCTGTTTCCAGCAATCTGGGTCCAGTGAATCTGTTGGAGAAATGGAGGTAGAGTTACTGACCCACTACCCAGATCCCAATAACAAAACCTCAGGAACAAGGTTAAATGCGCAATCTGTCATTTCATTACTTTTCTATCATTTTAATATATTTGGGTGTATGCGTGTGTTGTACATTTCTTAGGGAGGCCACAGGGGCCAAAAAAAAAGTTACCGGTTGCACTTTCAAGAGGAGAAAGAGAAAGGTGACCTGTAGAGGATAACATTTACCTGTGACTCTTCATTCCCACATCTCAACTCTGAAGAAAGAAGGGTCTTGGGAATTTTTAGTGGACTTCCCATCTTAAAAGCAGAAAGGGGTACTGTTAAAATGCTCACTGTTGTTGATCATAGTAATTGAGAAAAAGACTAGGAATGCCAATGGACTAATATAGCCAGGCAGGCCAGACATACTTCAGAGTTATCCACCTTGTCAACGGCCAGTGAAATGGTTAGTGCTCTCTTATGGTCCATCATGACCAGGCTCTGGTGCTTTAGGGCTTGACCTCAGGCCACTCCTTCTCCAGGGCCTCCTGTCACCAATCCAAGCAGCGATGGTGACGCAGCAAACAAGCTCTGCAGCAGACACACATGATATGTACAGTATACATTCACTTTCATACCGGTCAGTTTACAAGCACACAATCACACATACACCACATGACCAAAAGTATGTGGACACCTGCTAGCCGCACATCTCATTCCAAAATCATTTGCTGCTTTAACAGCCTCCACTCTTCTGGGAAGACTTTCCAAAAGATGTTGGAACAACGCTGCTGGGACTTGCTTCCATTCAGCCACAAGAGCATTGGTGAGGTCGGGCACTGATGTTGGGCGATTAGGCCTGACTCGCAGTCAGCGTTCCAATTCAAAGGTGTTCGATGGGGTTGAGGTCAGGGCTCTGTGCAGGCCAGTCAAGTTCTTCCACACTGATCACGACAAACCATTTCTGTATGGACCTCGCTTTGTGCACGGGGGCACTGTCATGCTGAAACAGGAAAGGGCCTTCCCCAAACTGTTGCTAGAAAGTTGAAAGCACAAAATCGTCTAGAATGTCATTGTATGCTGTAGCGTTAAGATTTCCCTTCACTGGAACTAAGGGGCCTAGACTGAACCATGAAAATCAGCCACAGACCATTATTCCTCCTCCACAAAACTGGCATTATGCATTGGGGGAGGTAGCGTTCTCCTGGCATCCGCCAAACCCAGATTTATCTGTCGGACTGCCAAATGGTGAAGCGTTCTTCATCACTCAAGAGAGCGCGTTTCCACTGCTACAGAGTCCAATGGCTGCAAGCTTTACACCACTTCAGCAGACTCTTGGCATTGCGCATGGTGATCTTAGGCTTGTGTGCGGCTGCTCGGCCATGGAAACCCATTTCATGAAGCTCCCGACTAACAGTTATTGTGCTGACTTTGCTTCCAAAGGCAGTTTGGAACTCGGTAGTGAGTGTTGCAACCTAGGACAACTTACAGTTGACCGAGGCAGCTCTAGCAGGGCAGAAATTTGACAAATATGACTTGTTGGAAAGGTGGCATCCTATGACAGTGCCACGTTGAAAGGCCATTCTATTGCCATTGTTTGTTTAAGGAGATTCTATGGCTGCCTGCTCGATTTTATACACCTGACAGCAACCGGTTGATGAACTAGCTGAATCCACTCATTTGAAGGAGTGTCCACATACTTTTGTATATATAGTGTACATTGGTGATTGTAGTATCACTAGGTACATGCAAGAGCTATTATTTTATTCTGTACTTTGAACGTAATGCTTTTGCCAGGAAAAATAAAACCATTGTTTATAAGCTTGTAATATCAGCACATGAATAGCAGCATCTTGTCACGCGTGGTGCACATTTATTTTCTGCATTTGCATGCTATGCTACTAGAAATTTCTAGCTAGCCCTCAGGTCGCTAATCGTTTGCATTTCACTGAAGTTAAATACTGCTCATGCAATGGTTCTCTTTGTGTGTGCCCTTTGACATTCTACAATATCATCCAGCTATGCAGACACGCTAGCTAATAAAACCTGGCAAAACCCTGCCAGTAACTTCACTGAAATGTAGCCAGCAAGCTAGCTAATTTAGCTAGCTCGCTAGCAGACATCAACTTTTGTTCCCGATTCTCATACTTACTCAATAATACAGCGAGTTAGTGCAACATACACCAACGTGACCAAAGAGCGAGGATAGGGGAAATGTAAACAGCTACCGTGCACTCCAAATCATCTCGCTGATTAATTGTAACGCCTATAAATTCATAAATAGCTACACGTTGCGTTGTTCGCACAGTTTGTAGATGTTTTCACGCTTTCCCTGGACAGAAGAACATCCTGATGTTTCCGGAAGTGGACGATCTAGCCGCTTTAGCGCCTATAGAGAGAGATAATAATGGCATATTTTTTTGCAGGCTCTTAAACCAAAGATTTGTATAACTAGCCCAAGATAGACCACAGCCTGTCATTTCCAATGGGAGCAAATTAATCATAGTGGGCAGAGCCAATCACGAGCTAGCGAGAGCCTATTGGTGCATTTTAGCATATATTTGCATATTTCCGTTAGGGAACGCCTACTCTGTGAAGTACGCATGTGCAATAACTCAATTTGCCTTTGCAGTCCTTTTGAACAACGCTAGCTTAAAAAAAATGGCGAAGGGTAAAGTCTACAAAACTTAGTTCACTATGTTCTTAACATATTCTAGTTTGGAAACAGAAAACTCTATTGAGATCAAATGATTCATCGATTAGAAAAATAGCAGAATGTCGGCCAAAATCCATCTTGCCCCACTGCCAGCCACTGGGCTTCCTCTCACCACCATATTTGGTTGTAAGTGTAAACGCCAACCAAATATGTCTCATTGTTCTATCTGTGCTTAAACTCCGCCATGGGTCAGAGTTTTCATTTCCTATGGAAATTAATCAAGTATGGGTAGCTGAGAGTGAAGAACCTTCATCTTTCCTCAGATGTCTCAGCTATATATAAAAAATTATTCAACTCATGGTTAGGCAGATGTGGATGTGTCCATTCAAGGAGAGTTTTGCTGACTAAGGCTGAAGGCATGTCTAGAGCCTCTAATGTGTTCTCTTGTCTTGACAGTCCCAAATCTATTCGCGCCCAATTAGATAACACTTTAACTTCATACAGAAAAATAAACCTCACAATGTGAAAAAATATGTTCTTAAAAAAGTGTGGGCAGTCCTAATGTTTTGGACTTCAGTACTTTTAATCAGGTTTTAAAGATTTCATTGATAAAGTGTTATTTTAAGGACCCAAACAACTTTTGGTTTACAGTACCAAATCTTAATTTCAATGAATTTGGTGGCTTAAGTTTCCTTTTGCAGTGTCCAGCAGGTGAAAAACGTCCTGTTAAACTGGCTGATTTCCACAAACAAATGCTTAATTGTTGGTCCCTTCTATAAAAACATAATTTCCCCCCTCATAAGTATGTTATATTGAATAATCTTGAAAATAAAGAAGAGCCGCACACTCTAGGAGCTCAGATGCAAAAAATATTTTATGTCCAACGTTTCGACAGGCAAGCTGTCTTCATCAGGGTATAATCACAAACACTGCGGGGTGACTCATTTATATAGTGTCAAAGGACACACACAGGTGTCTGTAATCATGGCCAAGTGTGGCCTAATATCATTGGTTAATTCTGAGATATTAAAATGGCATACAAAGAACATACAAAAAACAAATGGATAGCATACGATCATAGATTATATATTGAATAATCTTATCATAAAATATGAAAACAAGTCGCTGTTTTTAGAACAAGGAAAAAGGATATGTGCGAAGTGTGGGGGAGAACATGCATATAGGGAATGTGGAGATGGGGTCCAGTTAAAGTGATGGAACTGTGGGGATCACATAGTGTAGCGTATGGGGGTTGTACAGTGATGAAAAGCGGGCGGAAGTGCAGAAGGTGAGGAGTGAGCGAAAAATCTTGTATGCAGAAGCAGTGAAGGTAGTTCACGGAGAAACAATCTGGGCACCTAGAAGAGCAGGTATTCCAGGGCAGATTGGGATGCAGGTTGGGCATGATGTAGGGAGCAGAATGGGGGAGAACACAACAATGGTAGTAGACATGAGAAAGGTTGTTACATTTGTGACAGCAGCAATCAATTGCACAGAAAAATTACAATCGAACAGTAAGAAGATACAAATCATAGTGTAGCAGACAGTGAGGTATTTTGGGATCATAGGACTGACATGGGAAAATGTACAGGATGATCTCAATAAGATTGAGAATCAGTCCTGCCAGGAATCATGTATTGGTACATTTTCACAATGGTGTTAATCCTTTAATGAAATACCAGAAGTTTGATGGCTAATGGGCAAGAGTTCAAAACGTTTATTGAGGAGTTACCAGCCAAACCTGACGTGATATGTCTCCAGAAGACATGGCTTAAACCTACTCTAGATGTTGTATTACAAGGTTATGTTGCAGTCCATAGAGATAGGGTGGCAGGGGGAGGAGGGGGGTGTGCTACCTTTATAATGCGGGGGATCCCAAATAGACGTGTGGGAGAGGGAGTGGAACAGGAGTATGTAGCGGTAGAGGTGTGGTTGGGAGGGGGGAATATAGTAATAGTGAACTTTTACAGCCTGTGTAAGAGACTAGAGTTGATGGCCCTTGAAAATGTAGGTCAAGATAGGAGACAGGTAATGTGGTGTGGGGATTTTAATGCTCAGTACGCTCTGGGGAGGGTTTTTGACTGATGTAAATGGACAAGTGTTTGAAGAACTATTGGATGAGAAAGGGCTTGTGAGTCTTAATGATGACCGGGGAACCAGGATTGACCCAGTAACTAGATTTTAATCTGCTCTGGATCTTACTTTGATCTCAAGTTCAATGGCAGGCAGATGTAGTTGGGAGGTTTTGGAGGAATCTACAGGGGGTAGTGATCACTATCCTATCATGTGTAGTGTAGGGTTTAGGGTGGAAGATTCAGTAGGACATGGATTGAGGAGATGGATATTTGGGAAAGCGGAGTGGGGTTAGTTTCAGGAGTTGAGTGAACAGGAGCCATCTCAGGTTGATCTCAATTCAGATGAAGGCAGGTGATTCCTATAGGTACAAGGGGGAGAAAGAGTAACTCCGTTCCTTGGTGGACTGAAGAGTGTAGAGAAGCATTGAAGTGTAGGAACCCCTACACCAAAACGAAACCAAAACGCTCCAGCCTGTACACTCAGGCCTGGGCGTTACAGTACCCCCCCCCCAAAGGCGCGGACTCCGGACGCGCCCAAAAGTTTGTGGGGGGGTCTTCGGGTGGGTCCCTTTGTTCCAGGTGGGGGCTCCGGTGCCGGCCGTGCTGACTCGAGTTCACGCACCGGAGGCCCCGGACCATTCCCTGGAACTCTGGTGCGTGGAGCAGAAGCTGGGCATACTGGACTCCTGATGCTCACAGGAACTCTGGTGCGTGGAGCTAGAACTGGCCGTACTGGACTCATGATGCTCACCGGAACTCTGGTGCGTGGAGCAGGACCTGGCCTTACCGGACCCACGATGCTCACGGGGACTCTGGTACGTGGAGCAGGAACTGGCCGTACTGGACTCGTGATGCCCACTGGAACTCTGGTGCGTGGAGCAGGAACTGGCCGTACTGGACTCATGATGCTCACGGGAACTCTGGTGCGTGGAGCAAGAACCGGTCGTACTGGACTCGTGATGCTCACTGGAACTCTGGTGCGTGGAGCAGGAACTGGCAGTACTGGACTCGTGATGCTCACTGGAACTCTGGTGCGTGGAGCAGGAACTGGCAGTACCGGACTCGTGATGCTCACTCTGGTGCGGGGAGCGGGAACAGGCCGAACTGGGCTCGTGACGCGCACTCTGGTGCGGGGAGCGGGAACCGGCCGAACTGGGCTCGTGACGCGCACTCTGGTGCGGGGAGCGGGAACCGGCCGTACTGGGCTCGTGACGCGCACTCTGGTGCGGGGAGCGGGAACAGGCCTAACTGGGCTCGGAAGGCGCACCGGGGGCCTGGTGCGTGGAGCCGGAACAGGACGCGTTGGACTCTCTAAGCGCACGGGGGGCCTGGTGCGCGGAGCCGGAACAGGACGTGCTGGACTCTCTAAGCGCACAGAGGGCCCGGTGCGCGGAGTCGGAACAGGGCGTGCTGGACTCTCTAAGCGCACGGGGGGCCTGGTGCGCGGAGCCGGAACAGGACGTGGCGGGCTCTGAAGGCACACTGGGGGCCTGATCTGTGGAGCAGGGACAGGACATGCCGGGCTCTGAAGGCGCACAGGGGGCCTGATGCGTGGAGCAGGGACAGGACATGCCGGGCTCTGAAGGCGCACTGGGGGCCTGATGCGTGGAGCAGGGACAGGACGTGTTGAATCCACAACACGGACTTGGATCGTGGAACATGGAACAGGTACAGGGCGTGTTGACTCCACAACACGTACTGGGATCTTGGAATGGAACAGGGACTGGACGTGTTGACTCCACAACACGAACTGGGATCTTGGAACTCGGAACAGGGACTGGACGTGTTGACTCCACAACACGAACTGGGATCTTGGAACGTGGAACAGGGACTGGACGTGTTGACTCCACAACACGGACTGGGATCTTGGAGCGTGGAACAGGGACTGGACGTGTTGACTCCACAACACGAACTGGGATCTTGGAGCGTGGAACAGGGACTGGACGTGTTGACTCCACAACACGAACTGGGATCTTGGAGCGTGGAACAGGGACTGGGCTGTGGATTCGCACCGGAGATTCTGCCCGTAGGATATCTTGGTCCCAAAAGGCGCACTGGAGACCTGGCGCGCAGAGCTGGCACCACTCTACCAGGCTGCACACTGACCTTGGCCTGACAGACGAGTGGCGCTGGGATCTCTCGCACTGGGCTGTGGACACGTACCGGAGACACTGCACGCAGAACCGGTGCAGGATATCCTGGTCCAAGGAGGCGTACCGGAGACCAGGAGCGCTGAGCCGGCACCACTCTACCAGGCTGCACACGAGTGGCGCTGGAATCTCCCGCACCGGGCTGTGAAAACTGCATAACACGGTGTCCTTTCCGTGCGACGCTCTCCCCAACGCTCTCTCCACAAAGCACGAGGAGTTGGCTCAGGAGTCCCTCCTGAACCGGCCAACCTCCTCGTGTGCCCCCCCAAAAAAGTTTTTTGGGGCTGTCTTTCGGGCTTCCTAGCCCGGCGAGGTCTGACAAACTTGCCTCTTACAGGGTCCCATGCTCCATTCAGGTCCTCACACCTGCGCCGCTCAGCCGCCGCTGCTTCCAGTTCCTCTCTTGGAGGGCGATACTCTCCGGGCTGGTCCCAATCTCCCCCATTGAACAGCTCCTCCTCCCAAGACCTGAACTCCCGGGTCTCTCGCTGCTTGGTCTTCTTTTCTTGGTGGGTTATTCTGTCATGATTATCTTCTCTCGGGACAGACCAAAGCGCAGCGACGTAACCAGAATACATGTTTATTGAAAATAACGGGACGAGACGGAACAAAACAATACACGAAGAACAAGACGTGAACCCTAACGCTAAATCCTAAACTGGACACAGAGATCTAAACCTAAACACGACTGGCGAAACCTAACTAAACACGACTGGCGAAACCTAATTAAACACGACTGGCGAAACCTAACTAAACACGACTGGCGAAACCTAACTAAACACGAATGGCGAAACCTAACTAAACACGAATGGCGAAACCTAACTAAACACGAATGACAAGACCCTGACTGACCACGATAACCATAACATAAACAATAACCCCCAAAACTAAAGTGCAAACCCCAAACATATATATGGTTCCCAATTAGAGGTAACGAGACTCAGATGCCTCTAATTGGGAACCATTATCCCAACATTGAAATAGACACCATGGAACACAAGAAACCCTTACACCAAAACGAAACCAAAACGCTCCAGCCTGTACACTCAGGCCTGGGCGTTACACTTTCAGAATGTTGAAAAGGTCCCATAATTACCAGCGCCTGATTCAGTATAAACAAGCACAAGCAGTAGTAAGGAGGATCATTAGGACAGCTAAGAGGAAGTATTGGCGTCGGTTCTGTGGAAACATAGGCAGAACCACTCCCGTGGGAGAGGTATGGGAGATGATTAAGAGGATGAGTGGGGTCAGATGAGATTTGGATCTCCCTGTTCTGAAAAGTGGGGAGATTGCAGTGAGAGATATGGAGAAGGCAGAGATGTCAGCCCAGGCATTTGTGAAGGTGCACAGCTCAAATAATGTGACAGAAGAGGGGCAGCGTGGGAGAGAGAAGGATGAGATGTGTTACATCATGATGGCTCATCTCAGTAACACTGCAATGGGGAAAGTATTGGGCCTTTACAGTAAGGTGTGGCAGGAGGGGAAAATGCCTGGAAGTTGGAAGCAGGCTGTAGTAGTGCCGATACAGAAACCAGGGAAAGACCCTACTAGTCCTTCAAGCTATAGGCCGATAGCGTTGACATCTCATGTATGTAAACTTATGGAAAGGATGATAACGGAAAGGCTGACTTTTTAAATGTATTTTATTTCACCTTTATTTAACCAGGTAGGCTAGTTGAGAACAAGTTCTCATTTACAACTCCGACCTGGCCAAGATAAAGCAAAGCAGTGCGACACAAACAACAACACAGAGTTACACATGGAATAAACAAGCGTACAGTCAATAACACAATAGAAAAAAGAAAGTCTATATATAGTGTGTGCAAATGGCGTGAGAAGGTAAGGCAATACATAGGCCATAGTAGCGAGGTAATTACAATTTAGCAAATGAACACTGGAGTGATAGATGAGCAGATGATGATGCAAGTAGAAGTACTGGTGTGTAAAAGAGCAGGAAAGTAAATAAAAACAATGTGGGGATGAGGTAGGTAGATTGGATGGGCTATTTACAGATGGGCTTACTTTCTGGAGAGTAGAGGATGAATGTCACCAGATCAAAGTGGGTTCAGGAAAGGCAGGGGAATGATGGATCCTGTGCTGTGCTTTGAGTCAGTCATACAGAAGGCACAGGCAAATAAGGAGGTGGTGGTAGCTGTTTTCTTTGATGCAGAGATGGCTTATGATGTGGAAGGAAGGCCTACTTATCAAGCTGGATAACATGGGGGTTGTAGGAAGGGTTTTTAACTGGATAAAGGATTTTCTTTTTGGGCGATCAATACAAGTGAGGGTGGGGAGCTCTATGTCACAAAGCTATGAGGTAGATAATGGTACCCCCCAGGGAAGTGTCATTAGTCTTTTTTTGTTCTCCATTATGATTGATGATGTATTCTCCCAAGTGAGACCTGATATTTGGAGATCATCGTTTGCGGATGATGGGGCTCTGTGGAAGAGAGCAAGAAATATTACCCATAGGGCTAGAAGAGTTCAAGAAGCGATTAGTGAAGTTGAGCAGTGGTCCCTCAGGTGGGGCTTCAAGTTTTCAGACTGTGTTTTTTTCTAGAAGCAAGGTTGGGAGAGGGTGAGAGGGTTTAGGTTCCTGGGGGTCTGGTTTGACACTCAAATTACATGGGCAGAGCATATTAAAATGTAATGGCAAAATGTAGATTTCCGCCTAAATGGACATGCTAAAAGTAACTGCTATTCATGTGTAATTAAATGATTCTGACATGCAAAAACTTGGTATATTTGGAAAGAAGACATCTGGGAGATTATGAGGAAATGATCAGAATATAGATAGGAGTTACATAGTTCAGAATACACAAAATAACAGTTTTTTTATTTTGAAGTCATCTTTCATTGACAAGCTATAAGTGAATTATTGATGACTAGAGCTGGAAACACATCAGATGGCTTCCACAATATGTGAACAATATCAGAAAATAAATTGGATTTATAGACCTAACAACTAGAAATGGGCAGATGTTTTAGTAAGTGGTGTCAGGTGTGGTCACAGGATGTTTCCAAGTGTCCCTAAACCTCTCCAAAGTGGCATATGTCTGTAAGTTAGATCATTCCAGTGCTATTACATATTTGTAATCCCTAAATGCTATTTGTTCAGTATAAAAACACAATTGCTACCATATCAACCTCACTCAAACATTGTGGTGGCATTATGGGATATTCAGGGTACATTCAAGTGTCCTTTCAACCTCTCCAACGTGTCCGAATGTGATAAATCCACTGTTTTTGCACACTGGATGTGCCTAAAAGTTATTTTTCACTATAAAACCTACATTTCTACAATACCAATCTCTCTCAAACATTGAAGTGTCTCCAAAGTGCCTCAACATTTAGCCTAGGCATATCCAATGTATTGGTCCCACATACAAATGAACAGTTTACAAAAACAACATAAAAGCAACAGATATACATAAAAAAAATATATAAAAATGTTTTGTCAAACACAAACTTGGTTACACACGTATACTTCAATAAAAAAGTGCAAAAATTGAAAAAAGCTGAACTATTTACAAATGGCATTCGTGTTCGTTTTACATCACAGGTGTAGATGATTAGATTTTTGTGAATGGTCTGGGTGTAGCTGGTGCAGAGGAGTCAGACGCAGGACAGCAGAGATGAGTACCACAAGTAATTTTACTCAAAATACGTACTCATTACAATAGAAATAACCAAGCCCACAAATACGGACCAAAAACACAAAACAATCAAGCACAACAAACATGGGGAAAACAGAGGTTTAAATAATAACATATAATTGGGGAATTGAAACCAGTAGAGTAAAACAAGACAAAACAAATGGAACATGAAAAGTAGATCGGCGATGGCTAGAGAACCGGTGACGTCGACCGCCGAACGCCGCCCGAACAAGGAGAGGGACCGACTTCGGCGGAAGTCGTGACAGTACCCCCCCCTTGACTCGCGGCTCCAGCAGCGCGCCGAAACCGACCTCGGGGACGACCCGGAGGACGAGGCGCAGGGCGATCCGGATGGAGAACTTCCGCAGCATCGAAGGGTCCAACATGTCCTCCACCGGCACCCAGCCTCTCTCCTCTGGACCGTAATCCTCTCACTACGCAAGGTACTGAAGGCCCCTCCTTCGATGCCTTGAGTCCAGGATGGCTCGAACAGCATACGCCGGGGCCCCCTCGATGTCCAGAGGGGGCGGAGGAACCTCCCGCACCTCAGACTCCTGGAGTGGACCAGCCACCACCGGCCTGAGGAGAGACACATGGAACAAGGGGTTAACGGTAATCTGGGGGAAGCTGTAACAAACCTCATTCAGTCTCCTCAGGACTTTGAATGGTCCCACAAACCGCGGGCCCAGCTTCCGACAGGGCAGGTGGAGGGGAAGGTTTCGGGTCGAGAGCCAGGCCCTTGACGTGAATTGGGGACCTCGATCAGACACTATATCCTCAGGCACCCCGTAGTGCCGGAAGATGTGTGTAAACAGGGCCTCCACAGTCTGTAGGGCCGTAGGGAGACCGGGCAAAGGAAGGAGACGGCAGGACTTAGAGAACCGATCCACAACGACCAGGATCGTGGTGTTACCCTGTGAGGGAGGAAGATCCGTGAGGAAATCCACCAACAGGTGCTACCACAGCCGTTGTGGAACAGGTAAGGGCTGTAACTTCCCTCTGGGCAGGTGCCTAGGAGCCTTGCACTGGGCGCACACTGAGCAGGAGGAAACATAAACCCTCACGTCATTGGCCAAGGTGGACCACCAGTACTTCCCACTAAGCGCACTGTCCGACCAATGCCAGGATGACCAGAGGAGGGTGACGTGTGGGCCCAATAGATCAAACGGTCTCGGACAGCAGACGGAACGTACAGATGCTCAGCTGGACACTGGGGGGGAGTGGGCTCCGTACGTAACGCCCGCTCGATGTCCGCGTCCAGCTCCCACACCACCGGTTCCACCAGGAAAGAGGCCGGAAGTATGGGAGTGTGTTCCATGGACCGCTCCTCTGTGTCGTACATTCTGGACAGTGCGTCTGCCTTAGCATTCTGGGAACCTGGTCTGTAGGACAGGGTGAAAACAAAATGGGTAAAGAACATGGCCCACCTTGCCTGGCGAGGGTTCAGTCTCCTCGCCGCCCGGATGTACTCCAGATTGCGGTGGTCAGATTGCGGTGGCCCCTCAAGCCAATGTCTCCACGCCCTTCAGAGCCTTGACTACAGCCAACAACTCCCGATCCCCCACATCATAGTTTCACTCCGCCGGGCTGAACCTCTTCAAAAAAAAGCACAGGGGCGGAGCTTTGGTGGCGTACCCGAGCGCTGAGAGAGCACGGCTCCTATCCCAGCCTCGGACGCGTCCACCTCTACTATGAACGCCAAAGAGGGATCCGGATGAGCCAGCACGGGAGCCGAGGTAAACAGAGCCTTCAGGTGACCAAAATCCCTGTCCGCCTCAGCCGACCACTGCAGTCGCACCGGTCCCCCCCTTCAGCAGTGAGGTAATGGGAGCCGCTACCTGACTAAAGCCCCGGATAAACCTCCGGTAGTAGTTGGCAAACCCTAGAAACCGCTGCACTTCCTTTACCGTGGTGGGAGTCTGCCAATTATGCACGGCTGAAATGCGGTCACTCTCCATCTCCACCCCTGAAGTGGAAATGCGATACCCTAGGAAGGAGACGGACTGCTGGAAGAACAGACATTTCTCAGCCTTGACGTACAGGTCATGCTCCAACAATCGACCAAGCACTCTGCGCACCAGGGACACATGCTTGGCGCGTTTAGCGGAGTATATCAGAATGTCATCAATATACACCACTACACCCTGCCCGTGCAGGTCGCTGAAAATCTTGTCTACAAAAGCCTGGAAAACTGATGGAGCATTCATCAACCCGTACGGCATGACGAGGTACTCATAGTGCCCTGAGGTGGTACTAAATGCCGTCTTCCACTCGTCCCCCTCCCGGATACGCACCAGGTTGTAAGCGCTCCTGAGGTCCAATTTTGTGAAGAAGTGCGCCCTGTGCATTGACTCTATCGCACTGGCTATGAGAGGCAGCGGGTAGCTGTACCTCACAGTGATTTGGTTGATACCTCTATAGTCAATACACGGGCACAGACCTCCATCCTTCTTCTTCACAAAAAAAGAACATATGTTATATGTTATTAGATTTGAGGAGTAATGTGGTTGAAGAGCCAGGATTAAGTTAATTTCTGGGGAAATCCTCAGGGGATGTAGTATTTAATTAAGTATTTCGTTTACTTAAGGAGACGAGAATATTGGGCAGGATTTAGACCTTCACGGTCTCTGCCACATTCCAGTCCAGTTGGTGGCGGTAATGCACCTTAAAGTTGGTTGCCAACCACCATATAAAATCCACATACAGTCTACTACTTAATGGGAAGGGCATGAACGGCAAAAACAACAGGACACAGTGACCTTTGCTCCCACTTCACAAGCACTAGTGTCCGGCCACTACATGGGAAGTATCTGCCTAGTGTCACGACTTCCACCGAAGTCGGTCCCTCTCCTTGCTCGGGCGGTGTTCGGCGGTCGACGTCACCAGTTTTCTAACCATCACCGCTCCCATTTTTCGTGTGTCCTTTGGTTTAGTCGTTATTGTTTACACCTGTTGTTAATTATCTCCCAATCACGCTCCTGTATATACAGTGAGGGAAAAAAGTATTTGATCCCCTGCTGATTTTGTACGTTTGCCCACTGACAAAGAAATGGTCAGTCTATAATTTAATGGTAGGTTTGTTTGAACAGTGAGAGACAGAATAACAACAAAAAAATCCAGAAAAACGTTTGTGAAAAATGTTATAAATTGATTTGCATTTTAATGAGGGAAATAAGTATTTGACCCCCTCTCAATCAGAAAGATTTCTGGCTCCCAGGTGTCTTTTATACAGGTAACGAGCTGAGATTAGGAGCACACTCTTAAAGGGAGTGCTCCTAATCTCAGTTTGTTACCTGTATAAAAGACACCTGTCCACAGAAGCAATCAATCAATCAGATTCCAAACTTTCCACCATGGCCAAGACCAAAGAGCTCTCCAAGGATGTCAGGGACAAGATTGTAGACCTACACAAGGCTGGAATGAGCTACAAGACCATCGCCAAGCAGCTTGGTGAGAAGGTGACAACAGTTGGTGCGATTATTCGCAAATGGAAGAAACACAAAATAACTGTCAATCTCCCTCGGCCTGGGGCTCCATGCAAGATCTCACCTCGTGGAGTTGCAATGATCATGAGAACGGTGAGGAATCAGCCCAGAACTACACGGGAGGATCTTGTCAATGATCTCAAGGCAGCTGGGACCATAGTCACCAAGAAAACAATTGGTAACACACTACACTGTGAAGGATTGAAATCCTGCAGCGCCCGCAAGGTCCCCCTGCTCAAGAAAGCACATATACATGCCCGTCTGAAGTTTGCCGATGAACATCTGAATGATTCAGAGGACAACTGGGTGAAAGTGTTGTGGTCAGATGAGACCAAAATGGAGCTCTTTGTCATCAACTCAAATGTACAAAATCAGCAGGGGATCAAATACTTTTTTCCCTCACTGTATTCCTTCTTTCCCCTCTTTCCCCTGTGCGTGATTGTTCAGTGTTCATCATAGTTTCCCAGTCTGTGTACTGAGGGCTGGTAGATTTTGGTTCTCGTTTGTTCCGGGTTGTTTGTTTCGCCCATTGTTTTTGATTGTGTGGGTATTTTGCCTCACCAGCGTGTGTTGTACTTTGACTGGTGGCTGTATTAAAAACCTTTTCACACGCATTTCAACCTCCTGCGCCTGACTCCTTTCCACTACGGAACCACTGCCCTGACAAGTAGCCAATAGCAGGCTGACAGTCACAGTAAGCACACACATACAACACAAGAAGCAACAGTACACCCATCATCTATATTTTTTATCAAAACAAACAATCGTCAGTTTTATAACTGAAAAGGTACAATTATTTGTGTAAAACTAACAGTGAAACACAACTCAGACTCATCCTCTGGATTAAAAACAGAAGTTCAAACTCTTGCAGTACGGTACGTCCGTGTACTTTTTTGTTTTTATTGTCTAAATGAAATATTAAATAACGAGAAATTGAATAACGAGTCGATTATTCAAATGTTGTGTTTTTAATTGTTGGTTCTGGTTTGACCCGTGCACCATATGTTTTGGCCAGTTAATAGTCGTGGCTTCCTGACAACACAGAAATATAAATGGGTCTTTATGTTTTTGATCTGCATATGCAATTTAATGAAGAAATAAACATATATAAAAACAAATGTTTCTCATTCCAATTATTTGGTGATTGACAATCACTGTAGTGGGTCCTGTGACCAGTCCTGTGTCCAAATTGGCCTAGGTCAGTGAGACAGTCACTTCCACAACTTGAACAACCTTAATGACCTATAGCATATGACATGTCCGTTTGAAATTCTCCGATGCGCAACCGTACGTAAAGACCAGAGCCTTTTATCCCAAAATCATCTTGGTTCATCGTTAGATGAACTTAGCCTTAAGATGCTTTTGGAAAACCGGGCCCCTGGGCTTCGTTTCCCAGAGCCTTCTTATGAGCATCTTATGATGCATCTTTAGTAGCTGAGGTGTTTCGCAGAACCTTTGTTAGCAACGTGGCTCTTGAAACCCTTGCACTTCTACCTGTGATCCAGACCACTCATAGAGCAGCCAAAGTGTGACATTAGGCTAATGTTCTGCCTTACCTCACAAGATATAATTCTTAAACAATTTATGAGAGTTTTGTGTAAATGGGCATGATCATACGAATCGAATTGTATAAACTGCCTTAATTTTGGAAGAGTAACTGCTGCCTTGGAAGCTAATGGGGATAATATGGGGATAATATATACACATTTGATGATAAATGTTTCATTCAAATCAAATCAAATTGTATTTGTCACATACACATGGTTAGCAGTTGTTAATGCGGGTGTAGCGAAATGCTTGTGCTTCTAGTTCTGACAGTGCAGTAATATCTAACAAGTAATCTAACAATTCCCCAACAAGTACCTAATATACACAAATCTAAAGGGGTGAATGAGAATATGTACATATAAATATATGGATGAGCGAAGGACGAGTGGCATAGGCAATAGATGGTATAAATTACAGTATTTATATATGATATGAGTAATGTAAGATATGTAAACATTATTAAAGTGGCATTATTTAAAGTGGCATTGTTTAAAGTGACTAGTGATCAATTTATTAAAGTGGCCAGTGATTGGGTCTCAATGTAGGCAGCAGCCTCTCTGAGTTAAGGATGGCTGTTCAACCTCTTAAGAGGTTAACCTCTCCAGTCTGATGGCCTGGAGATAGAAGCTGTTTTTCAGTGTCTCGGTCCCAGCTTTGATGCACCTGTACTGACCTCTCCCTCTGGATGATTGCGGTGTGAACAGGCAGTGGCTTGGGTGGTTATTGTCCTTGATTATCTTTTTGGCCTTCCTGTGACATCGGGTGCTGTAGGTGTCATGGAGGGCAGGTAGTTTGCCCCCAGTGATGCATTGTGCAGACAGCACCACCATCTGGAGAGCTTTGCGGTTGAGGGCGGTGCAGTTGCCGTACCAGGCTGTGATACAGCCTGACAGGATGCTCTCGATTGTGCTTCTGTAAAAGTTTGTTAGGGTTTTGGGTGACAAGCCAAATTTCTTCAGCCTCCTGAGGTTGAAGAGGCGCTGTTGCGCCTTCTTCACCACACTCTGTGTGGGTGGACCATTTCAGTTTGTCTGTGATGTATACGCCCAGGAACTTTCCACCTTCTCCACAGCCATCACTTCGATGTGGATAGGGGGTGCTCCCTCTGCTGAACCCTGAAGTCCACGATCATCTCCTTTGTTTTGTTGACATTGAGTGAGAGGTTGTTTTCCTGACACCACACTCCGTGTGCCCTCACCTCCTCCCTGTAGGCTGTCTCGTCGTTGTTGGTGATCAGGCCCACTACTGTTGTGTCGTCTGCAAACTTGATGATTGAGTTGGAGGTGTGCATGGCCACGCAGTCGTGGGTGAACAGGGGGTACAGGAGTGGGCTGAGCACACATCCTTGTGGGGCCCCAGTGTTGAGGGTCAGTGAAGTGGAGATGTTGTTTCCTACCTTCACTACCTGGGGGCGGCCCGTCAGAAAGTCCAGGACCCAGTTGCGCAGGGCGGGGTTGAGACCCTGGGCCTCTCGCTTGATGATGAGCTTGGAGGTTACTATGGTGTTGAATGCTGAGCTGTAGTCAATGAACAACAATGTCAATGAACAGCAACAGGTATTGTTTTTGTCCAGATGGGATAGGGCAGTGTGCAGTGTGATGGCGATTGCGTCATCTGTGGACCTGTTGGGGCTGTGTGCAAACTGAAGTGGGTCTAGCGTGGCCGGTAAGGTGGAGGTGATATGATCCTTGACTAGTTTCTAAAAGCACTTCATGATGACAGATGTGAGTGCTACGGAAAGGTAGTCATTTAGTTCATTTATCTTCGCCTTCTTGGGTACAGGAACAATGGTGGCCATCTTGAAGCATGTGGGGACAACAGACTGGGATAGGGAGCGATTGAATATGTCCGTAAACACCACAGCCAGCTGGTCTGCATGCTCTGAGGACGCGGTTAGGGGTGCTGTCCAGGCCAGCAACCTTGCGAAGGGTTAACAATTTAAAATGTTTTACTTACGTCAGCCACGGAGGTAATGTAATGGGTAATGTATAGGATCTAACGTAATATTTGAAATATGCGATAAAAAATGTTACCAAAATGTGTGTGGTAGAGGGTTAGTTACTTTATATATTTGTGAGCTAAAAGGAAACTATCTGAGAAAGTGATTTATTTGATTATTACGTTTATTTGGCAGGGACAATGCACAACAGAAACATAGGCTAAGTCTCAGAGCACTGAGAAAATGTGTAGCACCAGATTTAGCCAATAGCTCATTTCCATCTGTAGTCCCAAAAACATCTAGACATGGAAACATTATATACAAAACAGAAAAAACATCATACAGTAAAAAAAAGTATGATAATGAGATCAGGACATGATACAGAAGTCAACACATTGTGGTGCGGTGAGCTAAAGCACTGTGGAGGAAAGAAGACAACTAAGGGTTAAATCTTGAAATCAATCAACATTACATGGTTAGTTTGTAGATTATGGTGTTATTTATTTTAATTCATAAAAACTAGTCTGCAAAATGTATAAGGCTAGCTTGCGTTTCATAGGAAATGTGGGCTATTAGTTGTGTTTGCTTATGACGCAAGCGGCCTTGATTTCAGTATCAGAGAACTGGAAAGCTCTCCCAATGGAATCCTGTGAAAACCGGACATATCCTCACATGGTCTCTCCAGGAGGCATGTGTGGTACTATTTGTGTGTGTGTGTGCGCATGTGTGTGAATGTGAGTGCATGTGTGCGCATATGTATGATATGAATTCTAATTTGTTGTGGATAACGTTAGTTAGGTGGCTAATGCTAATGTTAGCTAGGCTAGGGGTCAGAGGTTAAGGTTTGGCGTTAGGTTAAAGGGTTAGGGGAAAGCTTAGCTAACATGTTAAATATTTGCACAGTATCTAAAAAGTAGTTGCAAAGTTGCTAATTAGCTAAAATTGTCTGTGATGAGATTAGAACACGCAACTTTTGGACGCAAACACCCCGCCTCTCTTTTGCCCTCAGAACAGCCTCAACTCGTCGGGGCATGGACTCTACAAGGTGTCGAAAGCGTTCCACAGTGATGCTGGCCCATGTTGACTCCAATGCTTTCCACAGTTGTGTCAAGTTGGCTGGTGGACTGTTCTTGATAAGCTTGGGAAACTGTTGAGTGTGAAAAACCCAGCAGCATTGCAGTTCTTGACACAAACTGGTGTGCCTGGCACCTACTACCATATCCTGTTCAAAGGCACTTCAATCTTTTGTCTTGCCTTTTCACCCTCTGAATGGCACACGTACACAATCCGTGTCTCAATTGTTTTAAGGCTTAAAATCCTTCTTTAACTGGTCACCTCCCCTCCATCTTCACTGATTGAAGTGGATTTAACAAATGACGTCAATAAGGGATCATAGCTTCACCTAGTCAGTCTGTCATGGAAAAAGCATGTGTCCATGTTTTGTACACTCAGTGTATAACCATACCAATTGTAACATTTGCTCTTAGGTCTAGTCTAAGACCAGGCTGTAATTTCATGTTGCAGTTATGTAAGAAATGTTTATGATTCATAGCACTTCTTGATCATTTTTAATGTTCATTAGTGAGTATAATACCTAATAGCTCATAATGGATATTCAGGGACGTTATATGCCTACAACACAATAAAAGACAAGTCGACCAGATAGTTTGTAAGTTTTTATTGGGGAAGCTGCAGCAGGGGCATCAGAACAGCTCAGTCCCTGGGTGGAGGGGTTGGTGAGCAGGCCGTCACACGCTGCAGCCACAAGGGTCATCTGGTGTCAGAGGTTAAACAGAGCTCACTGGACCCAATACTGACCTGAGATCAGTGTATATGAAAACGTCATAACTTCACACAATCCTCACACTGACTTAGTGACTGTTGGAAAGTTGGAATTACAGCAGGTATCTCAGCTTAGTATTTGGTCCTCTGAGTATGGGCACACTGGACAGAGGCTGGGACAGCAAGGGCATGACAACAAACATTTTCAGTTGGAGGGCTGTTAAAGAATATCTTCTATAGATCAGTAAATAATAAACTTTTTATTGCGTTATCGTATTAGGATACTTGGGTTCAAAAACGTCACTCCTACACAACGTAAATTAAACGGAATGACTTGTCATGTCATAATTTGGTCTCAAAACTAGTCATCATTATGGTCATAGCGACATTTATTGGAACGCTTTGACTAAGGTTGGTAAAGTAAGAGAGTGTTGGGCTATGCAAAAAAAGTGATCAAAGTCTATTGGTCGCGTACAGATTTGCAGTTGCAGCGAAATGCTTATGTTTCTAGCTCCAACAATGCATCAATATATAGTAATACAATACATACATACATAATTGAAAAGTTGGAAAAAGAACAAGAAATGAAGACATATCAGAATAATGTATGTGAATGTTGTTTATAGACAGTCCAGATCAGGGAAGTAGAATTTCCCTGATTAATGTCCAAAAGTTTTTTTCTGGATGTAAGTAATAATACTAGAAATGTTCTAAGCAAATAACGTAAGAAATGGCACAAACAAATCTAAATACTGTAAAGTTGACTAGGAGCGAGAAACAGGGCGATTGTGTCAGTCGACATACAGTTCTGTGAATGCATCGTTTTTCAAGACATGCTTAATAATAATTTATTGGTCCCAGCCAGTTATCCAGTGTGACCTTTAACCTCAGGATCCGCACTTCTGCACAGCTGTCTCTGACGACAGCGCGGGGCCGCCTTTAGCGATACCATCATCAGGTTCAGAAGTCATTATGGCCGCCGGTGGATCAGCACCTGACGTCAACTGCTCCTTCTTAAAGCCTGAGGGGACAGGAAATAAAGAGTAGTACACACACACACACACACACACACACACACACACACACACGTCAGTTCTATGTAAAGGTTATGCAAAGGCCAGACAAGGTTTAGCAGACCAGCGCCAAGATTTATTTAGTTACCAAAAGATGCAATTAGCCTGCCTAATCGTAGTGACTGATAATGCTTCATAAATCCTAGCCGTACATAGCTGGTTATCAAACAAACAAGAGCTTAAGATGTATCCAATTGTCAAAACAGTTGCCGTCACGATTGACAAAGGGTAAACGCCACAGCAGTCTTTTAAAGACATATGGAGTGACCTTAGAGTGTTATTATAGAAGTTGCTACACATACAGTATCTAACAAATGTTGTCCAACCAGGGATTAGAGATTAACCTTCTCAGCCTGTGCTTAACATGTGGAGATGCAATAAACTAATTGAAATGAGAAGACTTAGCCTGCAAGCCATGGGATAACTCAAGTCTCTGAAAAGGGAACCTATTACCAGTGACAGCCTGCCCACTGGGCAAAAACTGGTTGAATCAACATTGTTCCACTTCATACATTTTTTTATAATAATAATAATAATAATAATAATAATAATAATAATAATAATGTGATAACGTTGAATCAGTGTGAAACACTGATTGGATTTGCAAAAATGCAATTTCACCCAACGTTGAACCGTCTGTGCTACATATCAGTGTAATGTATCAATGGCCGATATTGCCCTATTTTATGTATACATGCAATGTATAATGAAACGCAGGGCTCTATTCAATCTGGATTGATGGACGACAGATGGCGTGATAGAAATGTAAAGGTAATTTCTGATTGAGCTGACATGCAGCGAATTGAAAAGAGCCTGCAGACTGTGGGGGGAAACACAAGGACGTGGTTATCGGCGGCCATTAAAAAAAAAAATAGGTTCTAACAAAGTGGATATTCATAAAATCTGTCATGATTTGTGTGTTCTAACAGGCCCACAATGGGGTAACTAAAATCGAATATGGATATATTTTTCTGTTTATGTTGCATAATGTTGGGTTTTAACTTGAAATATACTTATTCCTGTCACTATATAATAACTTATTGATTACTTTACATGTATGAAAAGGCAGGCCAGCTGAAGGGCAACAGTCTCTGATAAGGCAGGCCAGCTGAAGGGCAACAGTCTCTGAAGGGCAACAGTCTCTGATAAGGCAGGCCAGCTGCAGAACAAGGGGAGAGCGAGGATGTATTGGCTGTCAAGATATGGAAGGAGTTGACCGTGCCTAGTAGGTTATAAACACATTGTCACGCCCTGACCGGTAGGAGCCTGTTTATGTCTCCTTTTGGTTTGGTCAGGGTGTGATTTGGGGTGGGCATTCTATGTTCTAGTTTTTGTATTTCTTTGCTGTTGGCCGGGTAGGGCTCTCAATCAGGGACAGCTGTCCATCGTTGTCTCTGATTGGGAGCCATACTTTAGTAGCCCTTTTTTCTTCCTTTCCTGGTGGGAAGTTGACTCTGTTTATGTGCCGTTGGTGCTATACTTTTGATCTTCGTTTGTTGTTTTTGTATTGAGTGAGTTAAACATATTTATTTGGTTAACTCCACCCGGCACGCTGCGCCTTGGTCCGTCCATGAAGATCATGACACACGTGCTTGTGTAATCATAACTAGAGCTGTTACGTTAACCGTATTTCCGCTACACTGGTGGTCACGAGTCATGACGGCAGTCAAATTCCACGTGGCCGTTTAATCATGGTTATTAGGCTTCTCCAAGCTCTGATGTTGCTGATGGTCATTAGTAGCCTACCAAACTTGCTAACTGCCTGGGACTCAGCACAATTGTCCCTCTAATCACTCTGACATCAATGCAAATGTAATCAAAAATCTAATCAAACACTTCATGAGAGCCCATGGGCTCATGTTGCGCAACATTTCTATAGGCTATGCAATTGCGTGAGAAAACAGAGTGATGGCCTCTTAAAAAGAAGAGGATCCCATCAGCTTTCTATAGGCTAGGCCTACTATATTAATTTCTCAACTTTCCTAATATTAAGCACACTGCTTCTCTTTACAACAGGAGTCTAGCCTACCTGGCTGGCATAAAATGAAAATGAACAACGGGAAAAGCATCCTCCATTCGCTATTTAAGTGCATAGATGACATGTATTTTTTCCCTCTGCCCCTGTTTCGATACAGGTGCATGATAATGGTCCATTATGAATCAAATTCTTTACACATACATTATGTAGTACAGTGGGGGAAAAAAAGTATTTAGTCAGCCACCAATTGTGCCAGTTCTCTCACTTAAAAAGATGAGAGAGTCCTGTAATTTCCATCATAGGTACACTTCAACTATGACAGACAAAATGAGGGAAAAAAATCCAGAAAATCACATTGTAGGATTTTTTATGAATTTATTTGCAAATTATGGTGGAAAATAAGTATTTGGTCAATAACAAAAGTTTCTCAATACTTTGTTATATACCCTTTGTTGGCAATGACAGAGGTCAAATGTTTTCTGTAAGTCTTCACAAGGTTTTCACACACTGTTGCTGGTATTTTGGCCCATTCCTCCATGCAGATCTCCTCTAGAGCAGTAAAGTTTTGGGGCTGTCGCTGGGCAACACGGACTTTCAACTCCCTCCAAAGATTTTCTATGGGGTTGAGATCTGGAGACTGGCTAGGCCACTCCAGGACCTTGAAATGCTTCTTCTGAAGCCACTCCTTCGTTGCCGAGGCGGTGTGTTTGGGATCATTGTCATGCTGAAAGACCCAGCCACGTTTCATCTTCAATGCCCTTGCTGATGGAAGGAGGTTTCCACTCAAAATCTCACGATACATGGCCCCATTCATTCTTTCCTTTACACGGATCAGTCGTCCTGGTCCCTTTGCAGAAAAACAGCCCCAAAGCATGATGTTTCCACCCCCATGCTTCACAGTAGGTATGGTGTTCTTTGGATGCAACTCAGCATTCTTTGTCCTCCAAACACGACGAGTTGAGTTTTTACCAAAAAGTTCTATTTTGGTTTCATCTGACATTCTCCCAATCCTCATCTGGATCATCCAAATGCTCTCTAGCAAACTTCAGACGGGCCTGAACATGTACTGGCTTAAGCAAGGGGACACGTCTGGCACTGCAGGATTTGAGTCCCTGGCGTAGTGTGTTACTGATGGTAGGCTTTGTTACTTTGGTCCCAGCTCTCTGCAGGTCATTCACTAGGTCCCCGTGTGGTTCTGGGATTTTTGCTCACCGTTCTTGTGATAATTTTGACCCCACGGGTGAGATCTTGCGTGGAGCCCCAGATCGAGGAAGATTATCAGTGGTCTTGTATGTCTTCCATTTCCTAATAATTGCTCCCACAGTTGATTTCTTCAAACCAAGCTGCTTACCTATTGCAGATTCAGTCTTCCCAACCTGGTGCAGGTCTACAATTTTGTTTCTGGTGTCCTTTGACAGCTCTTTAGTCTTGGCCATAGTGGAGTTTGGAGTGTGACTGTTTGAGGTTGTGGACAGGTGTCTTTTATACTGATAACAAGTTCAAACAGGTGCCATTAATACAGGTAATGAGTGGAGGACAGAGGAGCCTCTTAAAGAAGAAGTTACAGGTCTGTGAGAGCCAGAAATCTTGCTTGTTTGTATGTGACCAAATACTTATTTTCCACCATAATTTGCAAATAAATTCATAAAAAATCCTACAATGTGATTTTCTGGATTTTTTTTCCCTCATTTTGTCTGTCATAGTTGAAGTGTACCTATGATGAAAATTACAGGCCTCTCATCTTTTTAAGTGAGAGAACTTGCACAATTGGTGGCTGACAATACTTTTTTCCCCCACTGTATATGTAAAGACAAGATTAAACCAAGAATAGGCTAATATTGTCACCCATCAGACTATCACTTGTGAATTATATATTATAACTTGTGAATGATGCCCAGCTTAAGGCACGAAACAGCGCATGCCTTGTTTAATGCAACTTTTTGTAATCATAGTCACACACTTCATGTAGTCCAGCCCATAGGTCTATATGTTTTTATAAGGTTTTTATCACAACTAAAGTGGCCAAATAACTTTAAATGAACCACATTAATCTGCTTTACAACGGATGTAGAGCCTAACTGGCATAAAATATCCAGCATGTGAGTTTCAAGTTTGGGGAACATCATTTTCAAATGCACCTTCATAATAAAAGCATTACATGTATTATCACATTTGCGGTCACATTTGAGAATGGTGTTTTTCTGCTAAAGGAGCATTCCCGCTTATAGCCTACTGCAGTGTGTGCATTGCTGTGCTTCTAATGTGAATAAATATCCTGATAGTTTATTAACATTTTAAGCTAAATGTTCTGATCTGTTGCGTCAGGCTCATTGTGTAAAACAGGTTTTTTGATGCTAGTGGTTGTATTAATTAATTAATATTAACTGTCCCAGACTATGTTTGGAATATTTATTTCTCGCACAGAATAGAATAGGTCAACCTTTGTATTATGGGGGATGGTAGGCTGCCGAAAAGTAAATGTGCACAGTTCGTCCAATATCTTCAATATGAGCCTCGGAATTGGATAAGGATGCGCGCAGTTGCGTCCACGATGTGTCTGTCTTGTAGCCTGTGAGAAAGACCAGATCACGTGACAAAGAGCCATGTGAGTGAGAGGTGCTTCGGCACACAGACGGGAGAAGGGAATTATAATTATTATATTCAGCCCAAGGGTACAACGGCCCTTGGGCATGGATTTGTTTAGGGGGCATTACGGCCACACAAAGGGGATGTAGCCGGGAAATTGCTTGTCAAATTGTGAATGAGAGACAAAAAAAACAAATGACGTATTACATCTTTCATTGTAAATACATGGGTCTTATTTGATGAAAAAAAAAAATTACTTCACAGTCACACTCAAAGAAATGTGTATAATAGTTTCCCCTTCTTTATCACAAAAATGGCATATGTCCTTTAAATCCATGAATTTAGACAACAAGTTACTGCAAGGGTATATTTTGTCCAAGATTTTTTAATTTCTTTTACTTTATTAGATATACAAAATATGTGAGGAAGCAACCAAGCTTTCATCCATTCAATGTCAGTAATATATGCATTTCAGAAGAATTTCAGTCTAGGAGAGATCTAGTTCTTGGAGTTAAAAACTTATCTTATGAATGTATTTTTAAATTTCTTATCCAGCAGGGGGCAGGCAACCTTCTAGCATAAACTGTGCATCTATCTTGACATGTTCTCCACAACACAAATGAGATTTAATTAAATGAGTAAGTCCTGAAGGTATTGCTTTGCATATAGAATAGAATTCTTTATAATGTATTGGGAAGTTATATTTTTCTAAGAAATTTCTACAAGAGAGTATATATTTCCTTTATCAAATAAATAAATTAATTATTATTTCTATGGTTGTAAGGTAGTTATCCCTATGGCATTGTTTGGTAATTCCAGTGTTCTTAAAGCTGCAATATGCAACTTTTTGGGTGACCAAATTCACATATAAATGTGAGTTATAGATCTGTCATTCACACAGTAGTAATTCAATATTAAACTGATTATGGCAGTAGGCAGATTATGCAATCGTCATGTGAAACACCTTACTCTATCTTAAAACGAAGAAGACATATTCCTGGTTTTCAGAGCAATCTTTCGAAACATTAGGACATGTGGGGGGGATTGGCGATTTGATGCATTTATCAGGGTGCCACCAGATTTCAGATGTGTCCATGTAAACAGGTTTATTAGGAGAATTGGTTCTTCTTGCAAAGCATGTAAACTTTAAATCGAACTATGATATTAATCTGACTATCCACAATAACCAGGTTGTGTGCATGTAACCATACTCATTGAAAGCAAGTATAAGAAGCGGTAGATCTTTATTAAATGTGTCACTCCGTCTGACACCGAGTTTATAATAAACACGTTTTCTAATTCAGAGTGATTTGATTAGGATCTCTTTTAGTCCCCATTTGGACTAATCTTCCAAGAGTCCTCAAACATTAAAATACATTTTATAATACAAACACATTCACACATAACACACTATTACAAACATACATAATATACTAACATATTGACCCGATAAATACTAAATCTAAAAGATATTGATTCTTCATCTACTATAGTCCTACAACATTTCTATGTATTATATATAAATGGTTTTAAAATAATGTTTAAATGTATATATTGAAAGGTTTCTGGTTTGCTCAGTTAATTCATTCCATTTCTTTATTGCTCTAAATCTAAATGTTCTTTTGCCTATTTTCTTTTCTGTCTGAATAACACATAGATGGTGGACAATCTATTCCTGGTATTTGCGGAATGTCTGTCTCTTAAACTGAATACCTTTGTGAATAGAATTTGGCCGTTTTAAATGGTGTATATCATGAAATAAAATAAGCATGTTTTTTTCAATTATCTTGTTGATTGATGACCAACCAAGAACACTGCGCATGACTTCAACAGAAGAACCGTATCTCCACTTTAAAACAATCCTTGCTGCTTTGTTCTGTGCAATGTACAGCCTCCTAAGTTCACTTGATGATGCATTTCCCCAGACCACAGAACAGTAGTTCACCTGACTCTCAATTAATGCTTGTGTTATTTGCTCAATAATTTTTCCTGGTAAATATTTAGCTATCCTTCTGGTTATGCATGCTGTTTTAATAATTGTTTTCCATAGATGAGTTATTTGAGACGACCATGACATGATAAGCAGTTGTCCAGCTGCACTCCCAATAGTTTGGTTTCTGCCACTTCTTCAATTTGTACTCCTCCCATACTTAATTGTATCCCATGCTGTTTTGGCCTTTTCCTAGTGGAACAGACCCACATAACTTTGGTTTTCTTGGTGTTTAAAACTAGTTTGTTCCAGCAGCTCCACTCCCTGATATTCTCCAAATCTCCTTGTAAAGCATGCTGTACCTGTTGAACCGATTGTCTTGCTGCATAAATTGTAGTATCATATAGTAGCTTGAGTTTCAGCTAAGGCATAAGGAAGGTCGTGACAAGTTTGTGTACACCCACAAACTTGCCATTATCCATAGCATTGAGCCACTGGTCAGTCATGTCAAACAATGCAGTGGTAGTGGAATGGTTTTTGCGATAAGCATGCTGATTAGCTGTAATCAGATCATTATTTTTTCATATACTCCCATATTTGTCTACTCACAATACCCTCCAATATCTTACTGAGTAAAGGGAGTAGACTAATTGGTCCACTATTGGCAGGAGTAATGGGTTCTTTGCTGTCTTTCGGAATAAGACACAGTTTCGCATGCTTCCATACATTTGCAAACATCCCCTTTTCCAGTGACCCATTAAATATATATATCTCAGTGGAGCTGCAATCTGGGGAGCAGCCCAGCGAAGCAAAAAAATTGTCCATAAGACCCTAACCTGTAGATTTACCATCGGGTAATGACTTCAATAGGTTTAACACCTCCTCTACTGACACTGTCTGCAGACTAAAAGAGCAGGTCTTGTTGCTCATAATATGATCATCAATCCATTGGACAATAGACTGTTTGGAAGAATGTATGTTTACATTATTGCTCAGTAAATTAATTTTCTTTGTAAAAAAATCTGCAAAATGATTGGCAATATCAAATGGTTTTGTTATGGTTCTCCCTTCAACCTCCACACTAGATGGACATGATGAAATAGATGTACCCAGTAAGCCCTTAACTGTATTCCATACCTTTTTAGAATAATTTTTACAATCAATAAAAGCATTGTTGTAAAATAAAGTGTTTTTCTTACGATTCAATTTAACTGCATAATTACGTAATGTTCTATAATTCTGTTCATCAATTTCTAATTTTGATTTGGCTGCTAAGACTTTTGCCATATTTCTTTGAGAAAAAGCCTCACCCAGTTCATCATCAATCCATGGAGATGGACGAGCACCAACTGTACTCTTTCTTAATAAAACATTCTGTAGCATGATTTAGTTCATCCTCTAGATAAATCAGCTCCCAGGGTACAGCAGCCAAATTATTTAGAAATAGCTCATGATTAAATGTTTTAAAATTTCTCTTGACCACAATCCTAAGGGGTTTCTTTGGAACCTTAGTGTTCATTGTTATGGTCACAATATTATGGTCTGTCCAGCCCACTGGCATTGATCTGGCTTTTAAGCATTGCAATGGTATATTACAGAAAATCAGATCAATGCATGTGTCTGAACGATGACCCAACTAAATTGATGATCTAGTAATATCATTAACCATTTATTTCAAACCACAGTTCTCGGCATATATCATCAATTTTGTTCTGTTCGAATTACTGTGATCCTTCCAATTTATATTAAAATCACCCAAGATAAATACATCTCTGTTGCCATCTGTGGCCTGGTCAAACCCAGTACATAAGTCATCCAAATAGGACACCTTAGAGCTAGGAGGTCTATACACACATCCCACCAGTATGGCTGCCTGGTGAGGTAGATGTACTTGAGCCCATAGTGCCTCTACTTGACATACATTAAGGTCATCCCTCCTCTTAAAAGGTATATGATTCTGAATATACAGTGCTCCACCCCCACCATTCCTATTCCTATCCCTTCTCAGTAAACTATATCCATGAATATTCATTTGCCCATCATTTACAGATGCATCTAAATGCGTTTTGGTCAAAGTCAAAATATGAATATTATTTATGTTGACCAAGTTAAAAACCTCATGTATTTTGTCAGGAAGGCTACATACATTAACCTGAGCTATATGCAACCCTTTCCTTGTTAAGTGGAGATCAATAGAGCATGTATTCATTATAGTTGAAGTTGTCATGATACACTACAACACAAACTCAAATTTGAACGTTGGATTAAAATAGCCAGGGAGTTACTCTAGAGTCCTGATACAATTGCCCGTTGATGTAAAGTTTATCTATCACCATGGAGACTCGTTGATTCAGGCAACGCTTTTCCTTCATGATGGGATATTTTTTTTCTCCTTTCATTCATCTCGGTGGGGAAGTGATCATTCATTCCAAAATCAGGGTTTCTGAGTTCTCTGCCCATGTTCTTCGTCATTTCCTTTTGCTTAAATTTGTCAAAAGATGCAATAATAGCCCGTGGCCTATTTCCATGTACTCTGGATAAAGTGACATTAGGCACAACATCAATGGGCAGTTTTAGTTGAGTTGACATAAAGTCCAGGTATCCCTGAAAATATTAGATTGTCCCGCATTGATCGACACTGTACATCAAGCAAGGTTTCTTTAAGTTGTTTGTTCTCCCTTTGCCCCACCTCCACCTTGCCATGAATAGAGTCTACAGTACCGTTCAGCTCCGTGTTCTCTTTTCTTAGATCATCAATCTGACATTGGCTGAATTCTAGACTGGCACATAATGCATTGATGTCCTCTCGTAGTATATCCAAGATATCAAGTTTGGCAAGCCTTTCATTGACGGATTTTAACAAGTCAACATCCATATCAGTAAACCTCTCGCCACGCACGCCCTCTTACTAGGGGATGGTTTAGTTCCATCGTTGATACATATTGGCCAACTTGGTTTTGGTTTGTTTGGTTGATTGGGTTGGTTGTCCTTAACAATGCTTGAATCCTCCGAAACCAGCAACATATTTATTTGAGTTCGTAACTATCTCTCGTCAATGAATCGTTCGAGCTCTTCAATGGATTCTGTATCATCCAGCGTATTTACAGACAGAGTTAAACACACAAACAAACTGTTCAGCCGCAACTGAATTGGCTTCCTATTTCGCGAGACTTTCCAAAACAACAGAAGATTGCTCCGCAAGAGTGATAACATATATAGTGATATGACATATAATGCCGCCTAAAAAAATCTATGCGTTATTTGTATACTTCCCGTTCTTAAGTTTTGTTTTTGCGTCTTCCTTTCGGTTTTGTACACCAGCTGAAAATACATATTTTTAGTTATGGAAAATATATTTCACAGTGGTTTAGAATGGTATAATGATTCTCTAAACTATACTTTTTGTTTTGTCAATTAAACTGAATTTAGGCGAAGTATTAGAATTTTAGCAACCAGGAAAATGTGGAGCGATTTTTGGACCGCGGATCTTTGGGTGCGTTCGTAAATTCACTCTAGACATCTACTCCGATTGCAGAGCACTCTCGTCTGTGTGCCAGAGCGCAAAATAACTGATGAATTTACGAACACGCAACACCCATTGAAAATGACCGGCGTCAAACGTCGGCAAAAAAAACTAACGCTCTAGATAACATGACAGCCTAACCAGCTCTGTCATGGTGAGTAAAATGGTCAGTGAGGTGTTCTCTCATTTGGGTCTGGAAGTAGCTGACAAGCTAGCCAACTTTGGCCAGTTAACGTGGGTGTTTGACTGTCGTTGCCAGGTCAGAATGCTCGGATGAACCCGTCTCGACCAGAGCGCTCTGAACGCTCCGAGAATGAAACGCTCTGAATTTACCAACTCACAATCTAACAACGCTCTGAATTTACGAACAACCCAAAGTGCACTCTGACACACTGGAGGCAATTTACAAACGCACCCTTTACTACGGCATTGTTAGGTAACGCAAGAGTTTTTACATGGCATTGTAAATAAATTGCTAACAATCAGCATTGTTACATATCTATGGCATTACTGTTCTTACCAATAACACCACATGGTGTGAAAACGGGCTTCTCCTCTTGCTCTCCCTCAGCAATGTGGGCCCGAATCTTCCTCACCGTCCAGATGCTGGCTGAAAGATGGAGAATGAGACAGATAATATATCCCTGCAGGTTATTAGCAAAACATTATTGAAATGACACCTCACAAGATATCATTGGCATAGATGTGTAGCCTACGTAACATGACTTCATGTATGTTACTTTGTAACAACTAGAATGAAGAGATCGGCGCGCTTACCTTTGATCAGCAGTCAGACCATGACGCGAGTGTCTGTTCTTCTTTCTTCTCAGAAAAGGGATGTTTTTTCGCCAGATAGAAGAATGTCTTGCTACTTGAACGATGTCTTTTAGTAGTACAGTCGATCTGCTGTTACCAAACCAGTTACACAAAAGCACACCCAGTTACGTATTTCGGATAATCGTAGAGGTGGAGTTTCGAGAACTCGTCTCTCTATTGGAGCAGACAGCTACACGGCTTCACGGATTGGCTACTTCTATATAGCGCAATAGTTACGTCTGACCTCGTCTCGTGATCTGCTTATGTATTGGATAAGTGAATTGAGGAGTATTTTTGGTGATGGTAAACATGTCATATCACGTGTTTATTATAAACTCAGTGTCAGACTGAGTGACACATTTAATACATCTAACTGTGGGACTATTTGTCCAAGGTCATTTGTGCCAATGTATCACTGGTTTCTGTAGACTATAGAGGTTTAATAAACATGTTAATTCAATTTGCTGATTGAAGAAAGTACACAAACTTAAGATTTTAAATCATTTATTGCCCATATTTGACATATTTTCCTATTTCATGTTGTCACACAACTGCAAAATTCATGCAACATGCCGGTGAATATTACAGACTTTCTCACTATACCAATACAGCAGTTTACTCAAGATTTCTAACTTCAATATATACACATTTCACTTTAACTTAAGTTTCATATCTCAAAAAATACAATCATTTACATCACACACACACCATATAATTCTCAGTCTTTCAGGGCATTACAATCATCATTTTTTCTTTTTACAATAAAAATAAAACAGGACATTTGCAATCACCAAGGAAGTAGGACAACTACTGTGGACACTCATAAGAAATGTGAAGTGTGGGATAGAAGGTACAGGACTAGGCCTCAGACACAGCTCTACAGTGTTACAATTCAGCATTAAACTACAAAGCTACTGTATAGTCAACCTTTGCAGTACTTTCTCAATGGAGCTAACCAGTGACATTACAGTGAACTGCAACTCACATACATGTCATACATATTGAATTAAACTATTACCTCCACCTGAACAACTGCTATTCTGATGTCTACTCCTCAGTCCACAATCAACCCCTATCACCTTGTGTATATCTGAGACTTTGGATAGGTATAGGCTATTTGGTTTATAATTAGTTAGACCATGGCTTATATACCAAGCTGGGTGGAATTATTTTCACCATATTGCTTATACCTATCCAACTCTCTCAGATCTAAACAAGAGAGTAGGGGCTAAGACTCCATTCAGCGCCACATCTTTATTTTTCACACAAAACAAGAAAAACATTAAACTTCCACTAGGAGAGGGCTAATTGGAGGGCTGGAGTGTTGCTGGGCAGACCTTAGTCCAACCTGATCTTCTGATTGGTCATCCTGTAGATGATGCTGTCATATCCAGGGTCCATGTTCCACAGATTGTATGAGATGACAATGACAGCCAGGGCAAGGATGATCATCAGCCATAGCACAATGTTGAAGATCACTGCATAATTAAAGTTATACTTATAGGCCAGGTTATAGGGACTGCCAGGGTTACTCTGTGGGATGAGGAGGGAAAGGAGGAAAGAGAGAGGATTTGAGTTGTTGCAAATCTCATCTATGAAGTATAGAATTCCAGACACATCTAAAAATGCTCATGGTTTGACACAAATATATACAGGAGAGGAGGCTGTTGGGAGGAGCTATAGGAGGACGAGTTCATTGTAATGGCTGGAATGGAATAAATGGAATGGTATCAAAAATATAGAAAACACATTTGACTCCGTTCCATTGACTCCATTCCAGCCATTACAATGAGACATCCTCCTATAGCTCCTCCCACCAGCCTCCACTGATACATATATATGTACATAAAACATAAAAACAGAAGATCTGTAGATAAAGCTAATATAAACAAACATACAATCTGTTTGGACTCTAGGATGGAGCGAGACTTCCTGGTCAACGGTGCTTCAAAGCTCTTCACCGTGACAACCTCGACCACCGCACTGTCACCATAGAGACCAAACACGTCCTCACCAAACTACAGCACAGGAGAGAGAGAGCAAGAGAGAGCGAGATATGACAAACAGGTAGTCACATATATCGATTAAAAACCCAGAAATACTACTCGTGCCATTGCCACTAACCATTTTATTTGATATATAGATGCCCCAGGAAGACACCCCCCTGCCACCGCTGCTTAAAAAAATCATAGGGGAAACACTGTGCTTACCTTCTGTAGGACGTTGGCCAGGATGGCGGTGGCGTCTCGATACTGAGGGGAGTCCTGTCCGTAGCGACGGCCCAGCTCCTCCAGGCCAGACAGCTCCAGGGAGTACAGGTCAGGAGAGTGGTCCTGGGCCAGGTGCCGGTGTCTCTGCAGCTACATGAGGGTGAGGGGGTTAGCCACAACAGACGACCAGCGTTGAAATGATCCAATTCCCCTGTGCCCAACAAACAACATATTCAGTCTTACCAGGGCAGTGATGTCATGCAGAACCTGGACCTCAGACAGGAAGAGCAGATCAGCCTATAAGAAGAGAGGAAGAAGGTCAGAGTTCAGAGATCAACCAACCCTTACCCATATTCACTTTAACTGAGTGACGCAGACATGTTACCTCAGCGTTGCGGTTGAGGGAGTTGAGTGGCAGGGAGGCCAGCACGGAGCCATCCTGGGAGAGACGAGAACGGATCTGCTGCAGGGTCACAGGCAGGTCCTCAAACACCGCGTTGGCCTTCCCCAGCATGTACAGCCTCTGTACACAGACACACACACATAATAATGGCGCCGGAGGGGATAGCTGACGTTTTACGGGCTCCTAACCAACTGCACTGCAGGTCTACTACACCTGTTGTATTCGGCACATGTGACAAATACCTTTTTATTTGATAACATTACTATCCCCCTGCACATACTAACCCTCTGTATAAAGAAACACCTTTACACATGTGCTGGTCCATACAGTACCTCCTCACTAGGGGCCAGCTGGAGGACCACAGGAGTGTCCTCAGCAAAGAGAGAATGAACCGTCTCAGCCACACTGTCCAGGGTGAAGGGTACCGGCTGGAGGAGAGGGAACAAGGGAGAAGTTATTAATAACAGAGCCTTTGTGAAGAATCTCATTCAAATTAGAACATTGCTGCTGCTCAACCATCACCCCTGATAGGGGGCCTGGCCTCACTCACGTTCTCCAAGGGGTAGGAGGCCACATTCTGGGGCAGGGCCAGGCTGTCCACCCCCCTCACCACCACCAGCACGTTGGCCCTGGGACGCTGGAACAACTGACCTGCCCGGAGGCCTGGCCAGGAGAGATCCTACAAACACAGATGTTAGAGTATTATGTACAACACCAGAGGCTTGCGCACCTGTTCAAACATAGGATATGCGGGTGTGTGGGTCTTCACAGGTCCGAGTGGACCCGATATACCTGAGACCCGACCCCAAAATTCTAACTTGTCCCTCGGGTCCGGGTCAGGTCCTGTTTGATTGTCATCGGGTCTATGCAACTACAGCTGATAGACCAGAGTGGACTTGACCACAGCTCTGCATAGCCTATAGCATATTTATTTTACACTAATAAGGTTAATTTACTTATAGAAGGCCTAGTCAATATAATATAAAGACCTGTTTGTTAAGCAGAAGAGCAACGTGGCTGATAAACAATGTTGGGGTCCAATCGGGTGTGGTCGATACTGTTAGGGTATGGGTCAGGTCTAGGTCAAGTTGTCCTCCGATCTGATTGTTCTAGGGTCTGTTTGAGTCTCCATTGTATTTTTTTCAATGATCGGGTCCATTCGGATCAGGTCTGATTGTCCTCAGGTCCTAGTCCAAATTGTTGGACCCATGAAGACCTCTAAAGTGTGTGTGTGTACCTCCTGGACAGAGAAACCCATTGTCAGAGCCACCATATCTGGAATCTTCTCCCCAGAGATCGGCCAGTCTCCCTTTTGGAAGGACACGTACCCAGGGGCCTGCAATATGGTAAGGCTGTCCCCCTGAATGCCTGAGGGAAAAAATAAGGAATTGGTTTGGCTCAAATAATATTGTAAATAAACAACGTCTACTTATCAAAGCTAACTACTGTTTG
Source organism: Brachymystax lenok tsinlingensis (assembly GCA_030435695.1). Taxonomy (NCBI): domain Eukaryota; kingdom Metazoa; phylum Chordata; class Actinopteri; order Salmoniformes; family Salmonidae; genus Brachymystax; species Brachymystax lenok. Next base: position 13,966,510 of record CM059781.1, read on the forward strand.
GAGTTCAATAAGGTGTGAGTGGAGGGGACACCAGGGCCAGGTCTACATCATATGACTATGGAGGTTATCTGGGTGGGTTCTGACAGTATGGTGTTGCCATTTGCTCCCACTTGACTGTTAATTACAAACTGTGAAAGACACCCATTTCATGAATGGGAATGCCAGGCTACAGTAGCTAGTTAGTTAGCCGGAGTCTCGTGACTGGGAAAGCAGAAGGATTTTTTAGGAAGTTAAGCGAATATGGTGTGTATTCATTATTCGGATCCCGTTGCAAAACGTTTTGTCTGTTGCAAACGTTTTGCAATGGAAACAGTTTACAGTTGACTCTAGGAACCTAACGGAAGAAAACGGAACGAAACGTGGAGGGACCAACCTGAATGTGTCCAATAGAAACTCTAGTTATCGTGCAAAACGTCTTCCGTTTGGAGTAAACGATTTGCAATACACCAAACATTTAGCAACGGAATCCGACTAATGAATGCTGTATGTCACATGATACAGCTGGCTAGCTGAGTCGCTCCCCTGTGAGTCTGGTTAGCAAGACAGCTTACAATGAACCATAGCCATATTGTTAGATATTGTTGTTCATAACAACAAAAGGGGTAAAACTGCGGGAAATGGCTCATCATGTTAGCTGATGTTTGTCGTTCCAGTTCGGTGGTGGTTTCTGCCTGGCAGTCAGGCTGTCAAGTTAGCTTGCTAGCAAGCTAGGTGAATTAGCCCAACTAAAAGCTGTATTTAATCGTTATAACATATTTATAAGGGAAATACATGGCTTGCCACAAATTGCCAACAATCTTTCTATCAACACGATTGGAAGTGTTCTTTAAAGTCATTTCTTTAGCGTTAACGTTAGCGAGCTAAAACTGTTAGTGCCTCTTAGCTAACGTTACCGTTTTCATTAATGCAAAGGACTCGTTAACGTTCTAGTATCTGCATGAGATCATTTCCAGAAAACGATCTAGATCAGTAGCTGAATAATCATATATAAAATTTCAATTTCTTACCTGCTGTAAAAGCCGAGCAAAAGATAAACGCTACGCTGAATAAAGTCTCCATCCTTCGAAGATTTTCCAGCCACATCATTCCTCTTGCTCTAACATAGATCAGATGACTCGCTTGTCACGAAAATCTTCTTCGTGTGGCTTTCCGGAAGAATAGACGCTGTGTTGTGTATTGCTGCCTGTCGGAGTTCAGAGTGCGGATTACACATTTTGGTCACAAACAACAAGAAAAAGAGGAATGGGAAAGTCTTAAATGGCACCACCATCTAACCCTGTGTAGCCGGTGTGAAATGGCTAGTTAGCTAACAGCATTTCAATCGGTGACGTCACTCGCTCTGAAATCTTGAAGTAGTTGTACCCCTTGCCCTGCAAGGGCCTCGGCTTTTGTGGAGCGATCGGTAATGATGCTTCGTGTTGATGTATGCAGAGGGTCCCTGGTTCGAGCCCAGGTAACGGCGAGAAGAGGGAAGAAAGCTATACTGTTACACCTGCACCTATATACTACCCACTACTTTGGCCTAAAAAGGTCCTAAATCAAATTACATTTTATTGGTCACATGGTTAGCAGATGTTAATGCGAGTGTAGCAAAATGCTTGTGCTTCTAGTTCCGACCATGCAGTAGTATTTAACAAGTAATCTAACAAATTCACAACAACTACCTTATACACACAAGAGTAAAGGAATGAATACGAGTATGTACATATAAATATATGGATGAGCGATGGCTGACCGGCGTAGGCAAGAGGCAGTAGATGGTATGGAGTACAGTGTATACATTTGATATGAGTAATGTCGGATATGTAAACATTATATACAAAATTGTTTAAAGTGGCTAGTGATACATTTGTTACATCCAATTCCTATTATTTAAAGTGGCTAGAGATTTAAGTCAGTATGTTGGCAGCAGCCACTCAATGTTAGTGATGGCTATTTAACAGTCTGATGGCCTTGAGATAGAAGCTGTTTTTCAGTCTCTCAGTCCCAGCTTTGATGCACCTGTACTGACCTCGCCTTCTGGATGATAGCGGGGTGAACAGGCAGTGGCTCGGGTGGTTGTTGTCTTTGATGATTTTTTTGGCCTTCCTGTGACATCGGGTGGTGTAGGTGTCCTGGAGGGCAGGTAGTTTACCCCTGTTGATGTTTTGTGCAGTCCTCACTACCCTCTGGAGAGCCTTACGGTTGTGGGTGGAGCAGTTGCCGTGCCAGGCGGTGATACAGCCCGAAAGGATGCTCTCGATTGTGCATCTGTAGAGGTTTGTGAGTGTTTTTGGTGACAAGCCGAATTTCTTCAGCCTCCTGAAGAACGCTGTCTGTGTGGGTAGACCATTTCAGTTTGTCCGTGATGTGTACACCGAGGAACCTAAAACGTTCCACCTTCTCCACTACTGTCCCGTCGATGTGGATAGGGGGGTGCTCCCTCTCCTGTTTCCTGAAGTCCACGATCATCTCCTTTGTTTTGTTGACGTTGAGTGAGAGGTTATTTTCCTGACACCACACTCCGAGGGCCCTCACCTCCTCCCTGTAGGCCGTCTCGTCATTGTTGGTAATCAAGCCTACCACTGTAGTGTCGTCAGCAAACTTGATGATTGAGTTGGATGCGTGCTTGGCCACGCAGTCATGGGTAAACAGGGAGTACAGGAGAGGGCTGAGAACGCACTCTTGTGGGGCCCCAGTGTTGAGGATCAGCGGAGTGGAGATGTTGTTTCCTACCCTCACCACCCGTCAGGAAGTCCAGGACCCAGTTGCACAGGGCTGGGTCGAGACCCAGGGTCTCGAGCTTAATGACGAGCTTGGAGGGAACTATGGTGTTAAATGCTGAGCTGTAGTCGATGAACAGCATTCTTACATAAGTATTCCTCTTGTCCAGATGGGTTAGGGCAGTATGCAGTGTGATTGCGATTAGTCGTCTGTGGACCTATTGGGACGGTAAGCAAATTGGAGTGGGTCCAGGGTGTCTGGCAGGATGGAGGTGATATGATCCTTGACTAATCTCTCAAAGCACTTCATGATGACAGAAGTGAGTGCTACGGGCGATAGTCATTTAGCTCAGTCACCTTAGCTTTCTTGGGAACAGGAACAATGGTGGCCCTCTTGAAGCATGTGGGAACAGCAGACTGGGATAGGGACTGATTGAATATGTCCGTGAACACACCAGCCAGCTGGTCTGCGCATGCTCTGAGGACACGGCCAGGGATGCCATCTGGGCGGCAGCCTTGCGAGGTTAACACATTTAAATGTTTTTCTCACATTGGCTGCGGTGAAGGTGAGCCCGCAGGTTTTGGTAGCGGGCGTGTCGGTGGCACTGCATTGTCCTCAAAGCGAGCAAAGAAGTTGTTTAGTTGGTCTGGGAGCAGGACGTCATGGTCCGCGACGGGGCTGGTTTTCTTTTTGTAGTCCGTGATTGACTGTAGACCCTGCCACATTCCTCTTGTGTCTGACCCGTTGAATTGTGACTCTACTTTGTCTCTATATTGACGCTTAGCTTGTTTGATTGCCTTGCGGAGGGAATAGCTACACTGTTTGTATTCAGTCATGTTTCCGCTAGCCTTACCCTGGTTAAAAGCAGTGGTTCGCTTTCAGTTTCGCGAATGCTGCCACCAATCCACGGTTTCTGGTTGGGGAAGGTTTTAATATTTGCTATGGGTACAACATCACCAATGCACTTGCTAATAAACTCGCTCACCGAATCAGCGTATTCATCAATGTTGTTGTCAGACGCTATCCGGAACATATCCCAGTCCACGTGCTCGAAGCAATCTTGCAGCATGGAATCAGATTGGTCGGACCAGCGTTGAACAGACCTGAGAACGGGCGTTTCCTGTTTTAGTTTCTGTTTGTAGGCTGGGAGCAACAAAATGGAGTCATGGTCAGACTTGCGAAAGGAGGGCGGAGAATAGCCTTGTATGCATCACGGAAGTTGGAATAACAGTGGTCCAGGATTTTACCAGCCCGGGTGGCACATTCGATATGCTGGTAAAATTTCGGGAACCTTGTTCTTAAATTAGCCTTATTAAAATCCCCAGCCACAATAAATGCAGCCTCAGGATATGTGGTTTCCAGTTTACATAGAGTCCGATGAATTTCTTTCAGTGCCGTCGATGTATCAGCTTGAGGGGGGATGTACACGGCTGTGATTATAATCGAGGAGAATTCTCTTGGTAGATAATGCGGTCTGCATTTGATTGTAATGAATTCTATGTCAGGTGAACAAAAGGACTTGAGTTCCTGTATGTTGTTATGATCACACCACGTCTCGTTAATCATAAGACACACACCCCACCCTTCTTCTTACCAGATAGAAGTTTGTTTCTGTCGGCGCGATGCGTGGAGAAACCAGGTGGCTGTACCGACTCCGATAACGTGTCCTGAGTGAGCCATGTTTCCGTGAAGCAAAGAACGTTGCAGTCTCGGATGTCTCTCTGAAAGGCAACCCTCGATCGGATTTCGTCTACTTTGTTGTCAAGAGACTGTACATTGGCGATTAAAATACTCAGGAGAGGTGCACGATGCGCCCGTCGACGTAGCTTGACCAAAAGACCGGCGCGTTTCCCTCTTCTCCGGCGCCGCCGTTGCTTTGAGTAGCCGGGTGCTATCCAGTCTATTGTTGTGTTTGGGTTAGCAAACCGAGAATCCTCTTTGGGAAAGTCGTATTCCTGGTCGTAATGTTGGTAAGTTGACGTTGCTCTTATATCCAATAGTTCCTCCCGGTTGTATGTAATAAAACTTAATATTTCCCGGGGTAATAATGTAAGAAGTAATACATAAATACATAAAAGTAATACATAAATACATAAATGCAATGTTTGATTGCCTTGCGGAGGGAATAGCTACACTGTTTGTATTCAGTCATGTTTCCGGTCGCCTTACCCTGGTTAAAAGCAATTGTTCGCGCTTTCAGTTTTGCGCGAATGCTGCCATCAATCCACGGTTTCTGGTTGGGGAAGGTTTCAATAGTTGCTATGGGTACAACATCACCAATGCACTTGCTAATAAACTCGCTCACCGAATCAGTGTATACATCAATGTTGTTGTCTGATGCTATCCGGAACATATCCCAGTCCACGTGCTTGAAGCAATCTTGCAGCGTGGAATCAGATTGGTCGGACCAGCGTTGAACAGACCTGAGAACGGGCGTTTCCTGTTTTAGTTTCTGTCTGTAGGCTGGGAGCAACAAAATGGAGTCATGGTCAGACTTGCCGAATGGAGGGCGGAGAATAGCCTTGTATGCATCACGGAAATTAGAATAACAATGATCCAGGATTTTACAAGCCCGGGTGGCACATTCCTACACCAACTTCCTATAGCCCTTCAGCACTTAAATCTCTCACCCCCAAATATTTCCCTGCTACTGCAACTACCACATATCTTCTGTGATTTCCACTCCAACAGCACAGTGCATTTGATCACCATGGCTATAAATGCAAGAAATCAGCGGTCTAAGGCACTGCATCTCAGTGCTAGAGGCGTCACTACAGACACCCTGGTTCAAATCCAGGCTGAATCACAACCGGAAGTGATTGGGAGTCCCAAAGGGCGGCGCACAATTGGCCCAGTGTTGTCCGGGTTTGGCTGGTGTAGGCCATCATTGCAAATAATATATTGTTCTTAACTTACTTGCCTAGTTAAAAAAGGTTAAATAAATAAATAAAATACAAAAACTCTCTTTTGGACCTCTCTTTTCAGGCCTACTCACTGGGGGACTCACAGTCGAATCACTCAACCTTGGGCTATCCCCTAGTCTCTTCATTGCCTCAGCATAGGAACATTTCTGCCCAACTCGAACTCTGGCAATCTCAACCGGTCGCTCTCTCACCCGTTTATTTTTATTTTACCTTTATTTAACCAGGTAGGCTTGTTGAGAACAAGTTCTCATTTACAACTGCCACCTGGCCAAGATAAAGCAAAGCAGTTGGACACATACAACAACACAGAGTTACACATGGGATAAACAAGTGTACAGTCAATAACACAATAGAAAAAAGAAAGTCTATATACAGTGTGTGCAAATGGCGTGAGGAGGTAAGGCAATAAATAGGCCATAGTAGGGAGGTAATTACAATTTAGCAAATTAACACTGGAGTGATAGATGTGCAGATGATGATGTGCAAGTAGAAGTACTGGTGTGCAAAAGAGCAGAAAAGTAAATAAAAACAATATAGGGATGAGGTAGGTAGTTGGATGGGCTATTTACAGCAGCACCGATCGGTTAGCTGCTCAGATAGCTGATGTTTAAAGTTAGTGAGGGAAATATAAGTCTCAAGCTTCAGCGATTTTTGCAATTCGTTCCAGTCACTGGCAGCAGAGAACTGGAAGGAAAGGCGGCCAAAGCAGGTGTTGGCTTTGGGGATGACCAGTGAGATATACCTGCTGGAGCGTGTGCTACGGGTGGGTGTTGTTATCGTGACCAGTGAGCTGAGATAAGGCGGAGCTTTACCTAACATAGACTTATAGATGACCTGGAGCCAGTGGGTCTGGTGACGAATATGTAGCGAGGGCCAGCCGACTAGAGCATACAGGTCGCAGTGGTGGGTGGTATATGGGGCTTTGGTGACAAAACAGATGGCACTGTGATAGACTGCAACCCGTGCATGTTGACACACAGTGCTTGCTTTCTCTATCCCAACTGTACACTCCCTCTGACTAAGGCCTCCTGCAACTTTCTCACATCTTGGGATCTCCCTTCTACACACTGCTGCAACATGTCAGAATCCTTGGCACCTAAAGCACTGTAGCAAATATAATTTAACCTGACCTTATCAGGTAGAAAATATGTGTCAAATCTCAACAATACAGACAGGGTATTCTCAGTCTTGCCATTACCACCGGGTCTACGTCTCACCAAACTGCCGTTGTCAGAAACACCAGGAATAATCTTTTTCATTTGATCCACCTCAACACTGAACGCTACCCCACTGATCACCTCTTTGAGTGGCGCCCTGTTCCAGAGAGCAAAGCACGCCACAGGTTGAACCCCGAGCCGTGCGAAGCACCACTTCTTCTGCGCAGAGGATGTACAGAAAATCAAAACAATTCCACTTCTCTAAACTTTCACAGATGTAACCATTCCTAGTTTGTCCTTTACCCAGCTTGACAAAACGTATGGTCGGCCAAAAAGCAGGAATCCACTCTTTCAAAAAATCTTCTTCGGTAGCATTCACAGGGCAAACGTTGGAAGTCTCAACCACACCTGTCACCGCAGTTAGGCCCACTTCATCCTGGTCTGGCTCAACTTCAGTGCGCTCACCACTGGCGACTGACTCCATTTCGATATTCTCAAGAGAGCAAGAAGATAATGCCACCAGCCAAGAAAACAAGATTACTTGGTTTTTCGATTCAGGAGACGAAGGTCTGAATTTAGCGGCATTCTTACACTTTTGCATAATTGATCCTATTGTCACTAAGATGGTAGGAATGCATTATGGGCATGAATTGGTCATCTGCAGAAAGCCAGAAACATTGATTGATTTCTGCAAAAAAATGTATTGAAATATGTAGTTAATTGTTTCCATCCTTTGACATGTTCAGCTAAGGGAAATACATACCGGAAGTAAGGACTTTTCGATAAACTGAACAAAACATAATCGTTCATGTCCTCTTCACCTGTAATATCAAGTACATCCAATGGGTGGAGGTATATGATCATAAATTAACCAACCAGGGTCCATTTAGGGCTGACTCGGACACAATTTCAAGGATTTGTGAATGTTAGGGAAAAATTGTGGAAGTCAATAAATGTTTATTTAATTTTAAGGTCAGCTTCAGGGGCGGATTGGTCCTCTGGCAACTCTGGCAAATGCCAGATGGGCTGGATAATTTTTTTGTTGGATGGGCTGGTTGAAATTGACGCACAAAATATATATTTTTAATAAAAAAATAAGTAAAAAGGTGACCAATGGGCCTGTAAATATTTAATTAGTCAGATTTTTGTGAAACTTCTCTGTTATACTAGTCTATAATGAGTCTGATCAGTGGGCAACGGCCGGCCCCCCTACCAAGATTGGCCGGCCTGGTTTTCTGATAGGCTGAGCTGAGGTTACTCAAACTCACATTCAACGTCAAAGCGTCATCAGCAAAGAGACCTGCTCCGACTGTCGTCAGTTAGATCATGGATTGTAAAAAACAGAAAGTGTGCCTATTAACGTAGAAAGAGCACATTCTACATTGTAACCCCACTCAAAACGTCCTAAAGCCATGATTTGGTCAAAAAGTTAAGTGCATTATCCTTATGATTCCTGTAATAAAAGTATCTGCCCCTGTTGTGCCCTCGCTGGGGCCTGTTGCTGTAATTAAGAAGCCACTGTCCTCCCCCTTCATGCACTCGAGAAAAAAATGTGTTCTGATCGTATAACATTTCAAAATGCAATTGTGGGAAAAACACCATTTTGGAAGCTTCGTCCCCTTGTCCCTGTCAAAGAGAACAGGGTCTCAGCTTTCTGAAGGTATAAGTTGAATTTCTCAATATCCAGCTCAAATAGCTACTATTTTACAACCAAGATATTTGACATGGCTTTGAGATATGGAGCAGCATGCGAGGATAAGACTATAGGTTTTGTGGTAGTAGCCTACAACTGCAAAGTTTGAATACATCCACTGCTACTAGCAGTGGGTATTATACTTAGAGTTAGCGATCTAGTTAATGTGTTTTGACACGGACCACCAACACCAGGTAAAGAGGGCGCAACAGTTCCTTTACTCCCTAAGGCGGGTGAAGAAATTCGACATGCCATCCAAGGTCCTCTCTAGTAATACTACCGCTGCACCATCGAGACCGTCTTGACCAGTTGCATCACGGCCTGGTACGCAAATTGCTCCATCCACGACCGGAATCTGGTGGTGAAGACAGCCCAATCCATCACTCGGGACGTGTTCCCACCTTCCAGGACATCTACTTGAAATGGTGCCTGAGGAAGTCCCGCAGCATCATCAAGGACCCCACACACCCCAGCCATGAGCTGTTCTCTCCCGTACTGTCGGGCAGACAGTATCAGAGCATGAAGTCTGATACCAACAGGCTCAGAGGCAGTTTATATATATTTTATTTAACCTTTATTTAACTAGGCAAGTCAGTTAAGAACAAATTCTTATTTACAATGATGGCCTACTAGAAGGAAAAAGGCCTCCTGCGGGGTTGGGGGCTGGGATTAAAAATATAAAAAAAATAAATAAAAATATAGGACAAAAGACGCATCACGACAAGAGAGACAACACAACACTACATAAAGAGAAACCTAAGACAACATAGCATGGCAGCAACACATGACAACACAGCATGGTAGCAATACAACATGACAACACATGGTAGCAACACAACATGGTAGCAGCACAAAACAGGGTACAAACATTATTGGGCACAGACAACAGCACAAACGGCAAGAAGTTAGAGACAACAATACATCACGCAAAGCAGCCACAACTGTCAGTAAGAGTGTCCATGATTGAGTCTTTGAATGAAGAGATTGAGATAAAACTGTCCAGTTTGAGTGTTTGTTGCGGCTCGTGTCAGTCGCTAGCTGCAGCGAACAGCACACATGCGCTCACTCACACATATCACAACTTCTGATACCAGAATCGTATTTACTATTGCTAATACTGCACAATTTAAACACTTGCCTCCCAATCCCCTCCGTCCCTGACACGTGTAAATATTTCACTATAAATTGTGCCCTGTATTATACTTATGCTAAAACATTTATTATATTCTACTGAGCCTTTTATTTTATGTTCGTTTTCTTGTTTTTTCTAATTTTCTTATTGTTGTTGCGTTGTCGAGAAGGAATCTGCAAGTATGTGTTTAGTTGGGTGGTGTATACCATGTGCATCCTGTACATACGACTAATAAAACGTAAAACTTCCCCAAATTAATTAGCTAATGATGTTAGTTAGTGCACAAACATATACATGTAATTAATCTCTATTGAACAACAAGACCAGGATATTCTGGTCCTATTTTGACAGTAAAATAGCAACTATCAACTAATTGTCAACCCAAACTTCATGACAATCACTGGATTAGGTTGCCCATCAAAATATCTTGAGTCATCCATTCCTGCTTGGAAGTGTTAGATGGAACAACTTATTTCTTAAATAGCTCAGTAGTCTATTTATGATACTTCTCAATAAAACACTATGAATTACTTTATCAGATGATTACTCATCGACCAAATCAAGGGCTGGTGCCACCCACTGTAAAGATTAGTGGCACCAGTAACACCATGGGAAAAGTTCGGTAACAGTAATTAATACTTAGGGTAGGTGTTGATTCAGGGGAACACATACAACAGGCACTAATTTGCAATATAGCCAAAGTTGTTAGCTTGGTTTTTATAACATAAGGCTTAACACAGACAGACTGGTTGAGTGGGTTGACGAGATGGTGGCGCACGCAGTGAAGTGGGCAGGTGTGGATAAAACTACAGGGCAGAATCCTTGTCCCAGTCTGCCCCTGGTCAGCTTCATCACATTTAATGTCAAATTATTTACTATTTTTGAATATTTGACACCACCACAAGAGCAGTAAATCAAAACAAATCAAATCAAATTTTATTGGTCCCATACACATGGTTAGCAGATGTTAAAAAAAGTGTAGCGAAATGCTTGTGCTTCTAGTTCCGACGATGCAGTAATATCTAACAAGTATAAATAAACTAAGCAAAAAAAGAAACATCCTCTCACTGTCAACTGCGTTTATTTTCAGCAAACTTAACATGTCTAAATATTTGTATGAACATAAGATAAAACAACTGAGACATAAACTGAACAAGTTCCACAGACAAACAGATTTGAATAATGTGTCCCTGAACAAAGAGGGGGTCAAAATCAAAAGCAACAGTCAGTATCTGGTGTGGCCACCAGCTGCATTAAGTACTGCAGTGCATCTCCTCCTCATGGACTGCACCAGATTTGCCAGTTCTTGCTGTGAGATGTTACCCCACTCTTCCACCAAGGCACCTGCAAGTTCCCGGACATTTCTGGGGGGAATGGCCCTAGCCCTCACCCTCCGATCCAACAGGTCCCAGATGTGCTCAATGGGATTGAGATCCGGGCTCTTCGATGGCCATGGCAGAACACTGACAATCCTGTCTTGCAGGAAATCACGCACAGAACGAGCAGTATGGCTGGTGGCATTGTCATGCTGGAGGGTCATGTCAGGATGAACCTGCAGGAAGGGTACCACATGAGGGAGGAGGATGTCTTCCCTGTAACGCACAGCATTGAGATTGCCTGCAATGACAACAAGCTCAGTCCGATGATGCTATGACACACCGCCCCAGACCATGGTGGACCCTCCACCTCCAAATCGATCCCGCTCCAGAGTACAGGCCTTGGTGTAACGCTCATTCCTTCGACGATAAACGTGAATCGGACCATCATCCCTGGTGAGACAAAAAAACTATAGTTTTAACAAACTATAGTTTTGGCAAGTCGGTTAGGACATCTACCTTCTGCATGACACAGGACATTTTTCCACTAATTGTTTACAGACAGATTATTTCACTTATAATTCACTGTATTACAATTCCAGTGGGTCAGAAGTTTACATACACTAAGTTGATTGTGCCTTTAAACAGCTTGTAAAATTCCAGAAAATGATGTTGTGGCTTTAGAAGCTTCTGATAGGCTAATTGACATAATTTGAGTCAATTGAATGTGTACCTGTGGATGTATTTCAAGGCCTACCTTCAAACTCAGTGCCTCTCTGCTTGACATCATGGGGAAATCAAAAGAAATCAGCCAAGACCTCAGATTTTTTTTCTTCTGGTTCATCCTTGGGAGCAATTTCCAAACGCCTGAAGGTACCACATTTATCTGTACAAACAATAGTACGCAAGTATAAACACCATGGGACCATGCAGCCATCATACCGCTCAGGGAGGAGATGCGTTCTGTCTCCTAGAGATGAACGTACTTTGGTGCGAAAAGTGCAAATAAATCCCAGAACAACAGCAAAGGACCTTGTGAAGATGCTGGAGGAAACAGGTACAAAGTATCTATATCCACAGTAAAACGAGTCCTACATCTTCATAACCTGAAAGGCCGCTCAGAAAGGAAGAAGCCACTGCTCCAAAACTGCCATAAAAAAAGCCCCACTACGGTTTGCAACTGCACATGTGGACAAAGATCGTACTTTTTTGAGAAATGTCCTCTGGTCTGATGAAAAAAAATATAACTGTTTGGCCATAATGACCATCGTTATGTTTGGAGGAAAAAGGGGGAGGCTTGCAAGCCGAAGAACACCATCCCAACAGTGAAGCACGGGGGTGTCAGCATCATGTTGTGGGGGTGCTTTGCTGCAGGAGGGACTGGTGCAATTCACAAAATAGATGGCATCATGAGGAAGGAAAATTATGTGCAGATATTGAAGCAACATCTGAAGACATCAGTCAGGAAGTTAAAGCTTGGTCACAAATGGGTCTTCCAAATGGACAATGACCCCAAGTATACTTCCAAAGTTGTGGCAAAATGATTTAAGGACAACAAAGCCCTGACCTCAATCCTATAGAACATTTGTGGGCAGAACTGAAAAACGGTGTGCGAGCAAGGAGGCCTACAAACCTGACTCAGTTACACCAGCTCTGTCAGGAGGAATGGGCCAAAATTCACCCAACTTATTGTGGGAAGCTTGTGGAAGGCTACCAGAAACGTTTGACCCAAGTTAAACAATTTAAAGGAAATATTACCAAATACTAATTGAGTGTATGTAAACTTCTGATCCAATGGGCATGTGGTGAAAGAAATAAAGGTTGAAATAAATCATTCTCTCCACTATTATTCTGCCATTTCACATTCTTAAAATAAAGTGGTAATCCTAACTGACCTAAAATAGGGATCTTCAGCTGTACATATGAGATGAGTAATGTAGGATATGTAAACATGATTAAAGTGGCATTATTTAAAGTGACTAGTGATACCTTTATTAAGTCAATTTATTTAAGTGGCCAGAGATTTGAGTCTGTATGTTGGCAGCAGCCTCTCTATGTTAGTGATGTCTGTTTAACAGTCTGATGGCCTTGAGATAGAAGCTGTTTTTCAGTCTCTCGGTCCCAGCTTTTATGCACCTGTACTGACCTCACCTTGGGTGGTTGTTGTCCTTGATGATCTGTTTGGCCTTCCTGTGACATTGGGTGCTGTAGGTGTCCTAGAGGGCAGGTCGTTTGCCCCCGGTGATGCGTTGTGCAGACCGCACTACCCTTTGTAGAGCCTTGTGGGTGGTGCAGTTGCCATACCAGGCTGTGATACAACCCGAAAGGACGCTCTCGATTGTGCATCTGTAAAAGCTTGTGAGTGTTTTAGGTGACAATCCAGATTTCTTCAGCCTCCTGAGGTTGAAGAGGCGCTGTTGAGCGTTCCTAACCACACTGTCTGTGGACCATTTCAGTTTGTCCGTGATGTGTACGCCGAGGAACTTAAAACTTTCACCTTCTCCACTACTGTCCCGTCAATGTGGATGGGGGGATGCTACCTCTGCTGTTTCCTGAAGTCCACAATCATCTCCTTTGTTTTGTTGACGTTGAGTGAGAGGTTATTCTCCTGACACCACACTCCAAGGGCCCTCACCTCCTCCCTGTAGGCCGTCTCGTTGTGGTTGGTACTCAGGCCTACCACTGTGGTGTCGTCTGCAAACTTGATGATTGAGTTGGATGCGTGCATGGCCATGCAGCCATGGGTGAACAGGGAGTACAGGAGAGGGCTGAGAACGTACCCTTGTGGGGCCCCAGTGTTGAGGATCAGCAGGGTGTAGATGTTGTTTCCTACCTTCACCACCTGGGGGCGGCCCGCCAGAAAGTCCAGGACCAAGTTGCACAGGGCTGGGTCGAGACCCAGGGTCTCGAGCTTAATGACGATTTTGGAGGGTATTATGGTGTTAAATGCTGAGCTGTAGTCAATGAACAGCATTCTTACATAGGTATTCCTCCTCTCCAGATGGGATAGGGAAGTGTGCAGTGTGATGGTGATTTCATCGTCAGTTGACCTATTGGGGTGGTAAGCAAATTGTAGCGGGTCTAGGGTATCAGGTAGGGTGGAAGTGATATGATCCTTGACTAGTCTCTCAAAGCACTTCATGATGACAGAAGTGAGTGCTACAGGGCGATAGTCATTCAGTTCAGTTACCTTAGCTTTCTTTGGAACAGGAACAATGGTGGCCATCTTGAAGCATGTGAGGAAACAGACTGGGATAGGGATTTATTGAATATGTCCGTAAACACCAGCCAGCTGGTCTGCGCATGCTCTGAGGCTATGGATGCCCCTGGGCCGACAGCCTTGCGAGGGTTAACACGTTTAAATATTTTTCTCACGTTGGCCACGGAGAAGGAGAACCCACAGGCTTTGGAAGCGGGCCGTGTCAGTGGCACTGTATTGTCCTCAATGCGAGCAAAGAAGTTGTTTAATTTGTCTGGGAGCAAGATGTCGATTTCCGCGACGGGGCTGGTTTTCTTTTTGCAGTCCGTGATTGACTGTAGACCCTGCCACAAACGTCTTGTGTTTGAGCCGTTGAATTGCGACTCTACTTTGTCTCTATACTGACGCTTTTCTTGTTTGATTGCCTTGCGGAGAGAATAGCTGCACTGTTTGTATCCGGTCATGTTTCCAGTCGCTTTACCATGATTAAAAGCAGTGGTTCGCACTTTCAGTTTCGTGCGAATGCTGCCATCAATCCACGGTTTCTGGTTAGGAAAGGTTTTAATAGTCACCGTGGGTACAACATCACCGATGCACTTGTTAATAAACTCGCTCACCTAGTCAGCGTATACATCAATGTTATTGTCTGAGGATATCCAGGAACATATTCCAATCCACGTGATCAAAGCAGTCTTGAATCGTGGAATACCAGCATTGCATAGACCTGAGCACGGGCATTTCCTGTTTTAGTTTCTGTCTATAGGCTGGAGTCTATGGAGTCAAGATCAGATTTGCCAAAGGCAGGGCGGGGGAGGGCTTTGTATGCATCTCGGAAGTTACAGTAGCAATGATCCAGAATGCTACTAGCTCGTGGCGCGCATTCGATATGCTGATAGAATTTAGGATGTCTTGTTCTCAGGTTAGCTTTGTTAAAATCCCCAGCTACAATAAATGCAGCCTCAGGATATGTGGTTTCCAGTTTACATAAAGTCCAGTGAAGTTCTTTCAGGGCCGACGAGGTATGTCCTGGGGGGGATATACCTGGCTGTGACTATAATCGAAGAGAATTCTCTTGGAAGATAATGCGGTCGCAATTTGATTGTAAGGAATTCTAGGTCAGGTGAACAAAACTTGAGTTCCCGTATGTTGTTGTGATTACACCATGAGTCGTTAATCATAAGGAATACACCCCCGCCCTTCTTCTTACCAGAGAGATGTTTGTTTCTGTTGGCGCGATGCATGAAGAAACCGGGTGACTGTACCGACTCTGCCAACATATCCAGTGAGCCATGTTTCCGTGAAACAGAGAATGTTACAATCTCTGATGTTTCTCTGGAAGGCAACTCGTGCCCTAATTTCATCCACCTTGTTATGTAGAGATTGGACATTGGCGAGTAATATGCTCGGAAGCAGTGGATGGTGTGCTCACCTTCTGAGTCTGACCAGTAGGCTGCTCCGTCTGCCTTTCCTGCGTTGTTTTGGGTCGGCCTCTGGGATAAGACCCCATGTCCAGGGTGGAGGTCCGAACAAAGGATCCGCTTCGGGAAAGACGTATTCCTGGTCGTAATGTTGGTAAGTTGACATCGCTTTTATATCTAATTGTTCTTCCCGGCTGTATGTAATAACACTTTTTTCTGGGCTAACAATGTAAAAAATACAACATAAAAAAACAAATTACTGCATAGTTTTCGAAGGACCTGAAGTGAGGAGGTGACCATCTGTCAGTGCCATGAGGTGTTGTTTTCACTTTTAACAATAAACAAGCTTTTTGCATTTACTTCCATTGTCCTCCAAGAGTTGCTGAATATCCTCTACTTCAGTTTGCTCCTCAATTCAAGCACCTTGGTTGGAGAGCGAGGTAGCAGCAGTGCTCCCCCCAAAGCTGTGTGATTATCCATAGCAAACGGTATGCTGTGTGTTTTCTATACTTTGTTGGCTTCATTCGGCTTGAGAGAGTTTGAATTTACTTGAGTAGACTACTGCTTCTCCACTTCAACCCCTTATTGTTGAGCATTCAGGATGTGGCTCAGAACAGCCTAGCTACACTATTTTAACCTTTATGTAACTAGGCAAGTCAGTTAAGAACAAATTCTTATTTAGAATGACGGCCTACCCCGGCCAAACCCGGACAATGCCGAGCCAATTGTGCGCCGCCCTATGGGACTCCCAATCATGGCCGGTTATGATACAGCCTGGATTGAGATGCAGTGCCTTAGACGCTGCGCCACTCCGGAGCTAAACAAGTAGTAACTGTATGTAGGTAAAAGTGTACAGATGAAATATTGAAGTAGCCCAACTTTGGATCTGCATCTGTCTGGATGTCTTCGCAGGTCCAGGCTAGACATATTTGGTCTAGAAAAGCCAGAATGTGCCTTATGTTCAAAGCTTAGCTGGGTCCATATAAACCATTCAATAGTAATAACAAAATGTGGATCAAAACACTCAGAAACATTCTTGCAAATGTTAAGATTTATTGTGATCATTTCGCTGGCAAAATATAAATACAAATGAGATATTTTAATTACAAAAAAAAACAAATAGTATAACTGTTACTGTACTGCAATAGCCACCCTGTTATGTACAAGCTCTGTGCCGAAGGGCGAATATCTTCTCATCTTTAAACCTTTAATATTATACAAAAACACATCTCTTCAGTTTTGCAAGTGAAATTAGAGACTAAATGAGAAGCAGATTGAACACAGGTACAAAACAGCCCCTGAGGGTGATGAGAGTGCTAAGTCTGTCTGAGGAGACCAAAAAAACTATACAACTGATCCTCATCATGTGCTTCCTATGAACAAAAAATGTGACATTCAAAAGCGCTGCCTCAGTGCTCAGACACACTATGGCATATAAACTGACACACATTACACTGTTTAACACCCATACACACAACCTTCCAATCATGATAACACAACCACACTCTCGCTCACACACTTGCAGGAGAGAAATCAAGAAAACACTTCCAGATATATTTATACTTATATTAATACATTTATAAAAATAAGACAATTGTTAATTTACAGTCGCCTCTTCATCTTCGCTTGATGGACAGACACATTCAGGTCTCTGCTGCTGTGTCTGCCCGTTCGTCCATACAGTCCACCGGTCCAGAGCAGGAGTTAATCTTAGATCTCCGTTCGGGGGTCTTACTCATTCACCTATTGTAGACCCCCACTGTAGAGTAGGGATTCAGAAATCAGAGTCAAAGTTCAGGGTCAGGGGTAACAACCTCCTGTTAGCGTTAGCCTTAGCTTTAAAATTAGCGTTACTATTAGTCTTAGCGTTAGTCTTAGCATTAGCCATAGCCCTAATGTTCCCATTGACATTAGCCTTAGCATTAACGTTAGCCTCCAGGGGTTTGTCCAAGCGGTCGTCCAGGCACTCCAGGGTGGATCCCAGCAGAGCGGCCAGCTCAGCACTCCCCTCCACCAGGTCCAGCAGCTCCTTGCTGTCTGACTGGAAGCCCTCCAGCTCGTCTGGGCAGGAGAAGAGCTGGGAGAGGGAGGCCTGGCGGTAAAACTCTGCCTCGGCCATCGTCACCACCTTCATGTGGGGGAAGGAGGAGCGGAAGGAACGGGCTGACATCCGCAGCTTCCGGAGAACATCTGAGAGGAGCAGCCAGTTCCTGGACCTGGGGGTGGGAGGATACGGGACCGCAATGATTCACACACACAAGAGATGAACAAATGGTATTGGTTTCTTATCTGTCACTTTCATCTCACTCTCTCATTCTGTACTCCTCTTTCCCTGCTTCTATCCAATCATATTAATTTGTGTGTGTACTCACCCCTGCGACAGGGACACCTGGATGTTGTAACAGGGGAGGAGGGGTTGGTTGGAGAACTCAAACTCAAAGAGCTCCCTCCTGTCCTCGTCATCTTCATCTGGCCCTGGGGGATCAGCCAGCATGTTACACACACTGCCCTCCTCTAAGGACTCTGAGACATGGAGAAAGGGATACACAGTTAGAATAACACAAGTCCACTGCCCTCCTCTAAGGACTCAAAGTATTCACAGCCCTTGACTTTTCCACGTTGTTGTGTTACAGCATGAGATGCTGTGTCAGTGGCATACACACAATGCCCCATCATGCCAAAGTGGAATTAGGTTTTAGAATTTTGTACAAATTAATAAAAAAATGAAAAGCTGAAATGTCTTGGGTCAATAAGTATTCAACCCCTTTGTTATGTCAAGACTAAATACAGTCAGGAGTAAATAAGTCAAAACACCAGTCTCAAAATCAACAGTGAAGAGGTGACTCCGGGATGCAAAGAAAAAGCCATATCTCAGACTGGACAATAAAAAGAAAAGATTAAGATAGGCAAAAGAACACAGACACAGGACAGAGGACCTCTGCCTCGAAGGCCAGCATCCCGGACTCGCTTTTTCACTGTTGACGTTGAGACTGGTGTTTTGCGGGTACTATTTAATGAAGCTGCCAGTTGAGGACTTGAGGCATCTGTTTCTCAAACTAGACACTAATGTACTTGTCTTCTTGCTCAGTTGTGCACTGGGGCTTCCCACTCTTTCTATTCTGGTTAGAGCCAGTTTGCACTGTTCTATGAAGGGAGTAGAACACAGCATTGTACGAGATCTTCAGTTTCTTGGCAATTTCTTGCATGGAATAGCCTTAATTTCTCAGAACAAGAATAGACTGACGAGTTTCAGAAGAAAGTCATTTGTTTCTGGCCATTTTGAGCCTGTAATCGAACATCCAAATGCTGATGCTCCAGATACTCAACTAGTCTAAAGAAGGCCAGTTTTATTGCTTCTTTAATCAGCACAAGTTTTCAGCTGCGCTAACATAATTGCAAAAGGGTTTTCTAATGATCAATTAGTCTTTTAAAATTATAATCTTGGATTAGCTAACAGAACGTGCCATTGGAACACAGGAGTGATGGTTGCTGGAGCTTCCGGCGCCGACAGAGATGGCAGCCTCGCTTCACGTTCTCAGGAAACTATGCAGGATTTTGTTTTTTTATGTATTACTTCTTACATTGTTACCCCGGGAAATATTACATTTTATTACATACAACCGGGAGGAACTATTGGATATAAGAGCAACGTCAACTTACCAACATTACGACCAGGAATACGACTTTCCCAAAGCAGATTCTCTGTTTGGTACTCCAACTAGGACATTAGACTGGATCCCAGTCGGCAACTCAAAACAACGGAGGCGCCGGAGAAGGGGGAAACGCAGTGGTCTTCTGGTGAAACTACGTAGACGGGCGCATCGTGCACCTCTCCCGAGTATTTTAATCGCCAATGTCGTCTCTGGACAACAAAGTGGACGAAATCAGAGCGAGGGTTGCCTTCCAGAGAGACATCTGAGACTGCAACGTTCTTTGCTTCACGGAAACATGGCTCACTCAGGACACGTTATCAGAGTCAGTACAGCCACCTGGTTTCTCCACGCATCGCGCCGACAGAAACAAACTTCTATCTGGTAAGAAGAAGGGTGGGGGTGTGTGTCTTATGATTAACGAGACGTGGTGTGATCATAACAACATACAGGAACTCAAGTCCTTTTGTTCACCTGACATAGAATTCCTTACAATCAAATGCAGACCGCATTATCTACCAAGAGAATTCTCCTCGATTATAATCACATCCGTGTATATCCCCCCTCAAGCTGACACATCGACGGCACTGAAAGAAATTCATTGGACTCTATGTAAATTGGAAACCACATATCCTGAGGCTGCATTTATTGTGGCTGGGGATTTTAATAAGGCTAATTTGAAAACAAGGCTCCCAAAATTTTACCAGCATATCGAATGTGCCACCCAGGCTGGTAAAATGCTGGATCATTGTTATTCCAACTTCCGTGATGCATACAAGGCTATTCTCCGCCCTCCTTTCGGCAAGTCTGACCATGACTCCATTTTGTTGCTCCCAGCCTACAAACAGAAACTAAAACAGGAAACGCCCGTTTTCAGGTCTGTTCAACGCTGGTCCGACCAATCTGATTCCATGCTGCAAGATTGCTTCGAGCATGGACTGCGATATGTTCCGGATAGCATCTGACAACAACATTGATATATACGCTGATTCGGTGAGCGAGTTTATTAGCAAGTGCATTGGTGATGTAGTACCCATAGCAACTATTAAAACCTTCCCCAACCAGAACCCGTGGGCTCACCTTCACCGCAGCCAACGTGAGGAAAACATTTAAATGTGTTAACCCTCGCAAGGCTGCTGGCCCAGATGGCATCCCTGGCCGTGTCCTCAGAGCATGCGCAGACCAGCTGGCTGGTGTGTTTACGGACATATTCAATCAGTCCCTATCCCAGTCTGCTGTTCCCACATGCTTCAAGAGGGCCACCATTGTTCCTGTTCCGAAGAAAGCTAAGGTAACTGAGCTAAATGACTATCGCCCTGTAGCACTCACTTCCGTCATCATGAAGTGCTTTGAGAGATTAGTCAAGGATCATATCACCTCCATCCGGCCAGACACCCTGGACCCACTCCAATTTGCTTACCGTCCCAATAGGTCCACAGACGACGCAGTCACACTGCATACTGCCCTAACCCATGTGGACAAGAGGAATACTTATGTAAGAATGCTGTTCATCGACTACAGCTCAGCATTTAACACCATAGTTCCCTCCAAGCTCGTCATGAAGCTCGAGACCCTAGGTCTCGACCCAGCCCTGTGCAACTGGGTCCTGGACTTCCTGACGGGCCGGCCCCAGGTTGTGAAGGTAGGAAACAACATCTCCACCCCGCTGATCCTCAACAATGGGGCCCCACAAGGGTGCGTTCTCAGTCCTCTCCTGTACTCCCTGTTTACCCATGACTGCGTGGCCAAGAATGCATCCAACTCAATCATCAAGTTTGCTGACGACACTACAGTGGTAGGCTTGATTACCAACAATGACGAGACGGCCTACAGGGAGGAGGTGAGGGCCCTTGGAGTGTGGTGTCAGGAAAATAACCTCTCACTCAATGTCAACAAAACAAAGGAGATGATCGTGGACTTCAGGAAACAGGAGAGGTAGCACCCCCCTATCCACATCGACGGGACAGTAGTGGAGAAGGTGGAAAGTTTTAATTTCCTCTGCGTACACATCACGGACAAACTGAATTGGTCAACCCTCACAGACAGCGTGGTGAAGAAGGCGCAACAGCGCCTCTTCAACCTCAGGAGGCTGAAGAAATTCGGCTTGTCACCAAAATCACTCAAACTTCTACAGATGCACAATTGAGAGCATCCTGTTGGGCTGTATCACCGCCTGGTACGGCAACTGCTCCGCCCACAACCGTAAGGCTCTCCAGAGGGTAGTGAGGACTGCACAACGCATCACTGGGGGTAAACTACCTGCCCTTCAGGACACCTACACCACCCGATGTCACAGGAAGGCCAAAAAGATCATCAAGGACAACAACCACCCGAGCCACTGCCTGTTCACCCCGCTATCACCAAGAAGGCGAGGTCAGTACAGGTGCATCAAAGCTGGGACTGAGAGACTGAAAAACAGCTTCTATCTCAAGGCCATCAGACTGTTAAACAGCCATCACTAACATTGAGTGGCTGCTGCCAACATACTGATTTAAATCTCTAGCCCCTTTAAAAATAGGGATTGGATGTAACAAATGTATCACTAGCCACTTTAAACAATTTTGTATATAATGTTTACATATCCGACATTACTCATATCAAATGTATACACTGTACTCTAAACCATCTACTGAATCTTGCCTATGCTGTTCGGCCATCGACTCAAATCTCTAGCCATTTTAGTAATTATAATCGGATGAAATAAATGTATCACTAGCCACTTTAAAATGATGCCATTTATATAATGTTTACATATCCTACATTACTCATCTCATATGTATATACTGTACTCCATACCATCTACTGCATCTTGCCTACGCCGGTCAGCCATCGCTCATCCATATATTTATATGTACATACTCGTATTCATTCCTTTACTCGTGTGTATAAGGTAGTTGTTGTGAATTTGTTAGATTACTTGTTAGATACTACTGCATGGTCGGAACTAGAAGCACAAGCATTTCGCTACACTCGCATTAACATCTGCTAACCATGTGTATGTGACAAATAAAATTTGATAATGGGCCTCTGTACGCCTATGTAGATATTGCATAACAAATATGCAGTTTCCAGCTTCAATAGTCATTTACAACATTAACAATGTCTACACTGTACTTCTGATCAATTTGATGCTATTTTAAATGGACAAAATAACGTGCTTTTCTTTCAAAAACAAGGACATTTCTAAGTGACCCCAAACTTTAAACTGTAGTGTATATTTTGTTTATACTTAAAGGGGTCCTAAAATTCAAAATCAAAAAGCTAAATGATCCTTGGTATGGCCATCTTAAAACAATTCCATATAGCTTAGTAGAACTAATCAAAATATATTTTATATTCTTCAAAGTAGCCACCCTTTGCCTTGATGACTGCTTTGCACACTCTTGGCATTCTCTCAACCAGCTTCATTAGGTAGTCACCTGGAATGCATTTCAATTAACAGGTGTGCCTTGTTAAAAGTTCATTTGTGGAATTTCTTTCCTTCTTAATGTGTTTGAGCCAATCAGTTGTGTTGTGACAAGGTAGGAGTGGTATACAGAAGACCAAGTCCATATTATGCTAAAATAAGCAAAGAGAAATGACAGTCCATCATTACTTTAAGACATGGTCAGTCAATCCAGAAAATGTCAAGAACTTTGAAAGTTTCTTCAAGTGCAGTTGCAAAAACCATCAAGCCATATGATGAAACTGGCTCTCATGAGGACCTCCACAGGAAAGGAACTCCCAGAGTTCCCTCTGCTGCAGAGGATAAGTTCACTAGAGTTAACTGAACCTCAGATTGCAGCTCAAATAAATGCTTCACAGTTCAAGTAACAGACACATCTCAACATCAACTGTTCAGAGGAGACTGTGTCAAAGCAGGCCTTCAAGGTCAAATTGCAGCAAAGAAACCTACTAAAAGACATAAATAATAATAATAATAATAATAATAATAAGAGACTTGCTTGGGCCAAGAAACACAAGCAATTGACATTGGAAATTCTGTGCTTTGGTCTGATGAGTCCAAATTTGAGGTTCTTGGTTCCAACCGCCATGTCTTTGTGAGACGCAGAGTTGGTGAAAGGATGATCTCTGCACGTGTGGTTCCCCCCCCGTGAAGCAGGTGTGATGGTGCTTTGCTGGTGACACTCTCTGTGATTTATTTAGAATTCAAGGCACACTTAACCAGCATGGCTACCACAGAATTCTGCAGCGATACGGCATCCCATCTGGTTTGCGCTTAGTGAGACTATCATTTGTTTTTCAACAGGACAATGACCTAAAACACACCTTCAGCTGTGTAAGGGCTATTTGACCAAGAAGGAGAGTGATGGGGTGCTGCATCAGATGACCTGGACTCCACAATCACCCAACCTCAACCCAATTGAGATGGTTTGGGATGAGATGGACCACAGAGTGAAGGAAAAGCAGCCAACAAGTGCTCAGCATATGTGGGAACTTCAAGACTGTTGGAAAAGCATTCCAGGTAAAGCTGGTTGAGAGAATGCCAAGAGTGTGCAAAGCTGTCAAGGCAAACGGTGGCTACTTTGAAGAATCTAAAATATATTTTGATTTGTTTAACACTTCTTTGGTTACTACATGATTCCATATGTGTGATTTCATAGTTTTGATGTCTTCACTATTATTCTACAATCTAGAAAATAGTATAAATAAAGAAAACCCTTGAATGAGTAGGTGTGTCCAAACTTTTGACTGGTACTGTATGTAAATTAGATATTTCTGTATTTCATTTTCAGACATTGGCATAAATTTGTAAAAACATGTTTTCACTTCATCATTGTGTTTTAGATGCTTTTAAAAAATCTATTTAATCCATTTTGATCCATTCAGGCTCTAACAACAAAATGTGGAATAAGTCAAGGGGTATGAATACTTTCTGAAGGCAGTGTACACAGAGTTATATTACACAATGAAAACACACACACACATAGCTGATCTCTTTGCACACAATGGGACTCTCTCATACACACACACAGACACAGAGCTAAACTCACCACACACAGCACTGCCATAGAATTCCCAGTAGATCTCTGGGTCGTCATCAGAGTGGCCCTGCAGGTCAGCAAAATAATCTATGGGGAGAAGAGAGGGAGAGTGAGAGAGAGCGAGACAGCGAGAGAGAGAGAGAGAGAGAGCGAGAGCAAGCGAGAGCGAGAGAAGGCGCGAGAGAGAGAGAGCGAGCGAAGGCGCGAG
The DNA here is from genome assembly GCA_030435695.1 of Brachymystax lenok tsinlingensis. NCBI lineage: Eukaryota > Metazoa > Chordata > Actinopteri > Salmoniformes > Salmonidae > Brachymystax > Brachymystax lenok. The sequence goes on from CM059781.1 coordinate 13,990,895, forward strand.
AGAGAGAGAGCGAGCGAACGAGCGCGAGAGAGAGAGAGAGAGAGAGAGAGAGCGCGAGCGAACGCCCGAGAGAGAGAGAGCGAGCGCGAGAGCGAGAGAGAGAGAGAGAGAGAGAGAGAGAGAGAGAGAGAGAGAGCGCGAGCGAACGCCCGAGAGAGAGAGAGAGAGAGAGAGAGAGAGAGAGCAACAGCGCGACAGAGGGGGAGAGAACGCGCGACAGAGGGGGAGAGAACGCGCGACAGAGGGGGAGAGAACGCGCGACAGAGGGGGAGAGAACGCGCGAGAGAGAAGAGCGCGCGCGAGAGAGAGCGAGAGAGCGAGAGAGCGAGAGAGCGCAAGAGAAAGCTCGAGAGAGGGGGAGAGAAAGCGCGAGAGAGGGGGAGAGAAAGCGCGAGAGAGGGGGAAAGAAAGCGAGAGAGGGAGAGAAAGCGAGAGAGGGAGAGAAAGCGAGAGAGGGGGAGAGAAAGCGCGACAGAGGGGGAGAGAAAGCGCGACAGAGGGGGAGAGAAAGCGCGACAGAGGGGGAGAGAAAGCGCGACAGAGGGGGAGAGAAAGCGCGACAGAGGGGGAGAGAAAGCGAGAGGGGGAGAGAAAGCGCGACAGAGGGAGAGAAAGCGCGACAGAGGGGGAGAGAAAGCGCGACAGAGGGGGAGAGAAAGCGCGACAGAGGGGGAGAGAAAGCGCGACAGAGGGGGAGAGAAAGCGACAGAGAGAGACGAGCAAGGTTAGATGAGGGGCCTGCCGCAGCTTTTGTAGAGAGGGGGGCTGTCTATACTGCATCATTGCTGGCTTGGTTCTTGCTGAGGCTAGAGGAATATGCTAAAAATGAAATTGGAACCACACTGTATCTCTACTTCCTTCCTTCCCTCTCTCTCTATGACACACACACACAGAGAGGGAGACATTTACGGTACTGGGAGCACACACAAACCAAGTACACACACACACACACACACACACACACACACACACACACACACACACACACACACACACACACACACACAGAGAGAGCCAGTAAGAGCTGGGCTGAGTGCCAGTACTGAGGCGTTGGGTGTCTGGCGTGTGTTTGGAGGGATTAACGGCCTCCAGATGAGTGGGACCAGGTGGAGGGAGGAGTACACACAATCTCTGTCGCTCGCTCTATCTTTCCGTCAAAACCCTTCTCCAGCTCTCCATCCACCTCTCCCTCCCTACCTACGCCTCTCCTTCACTCTCAAGGCCTGCTGCCTATCTCTGAGGTAATTGGGTTTTACTTGTTCGGATAGAAAGAGATGGACGCCACCGGCTATGTGAGGGGGTGTGTGTGGTTCCTTTTCATTCTCCATGTGTATGTAGCACAGAGATCCCATTTGTCTCACACACACACACACACACACACTCTAGTTTCTAGAGTGAGTGTGTTCTGAGAAGCCCATTTCTGCACATACACTAAGCAAACAGATCGGCCGTTGCTAAGTAACCAGACAGACGAGCGAGCACGCATCCCAACCGACTGAATCCCCTCACACAGGTGGTCTGGGGAAAGGAAAGGGGTGGACGAAGGGACTGTTTTCAGCATGTGTGCGTGTGTGAGAGAGAGTGCTTTGAGATGGAGAATGAGAGGCACAGTGGGACACAGTGAGGGGTATGATGGGAAAAGCAGCAGTATAGTAGTTAGTGAATGACCAGTGAGGGGTATGAGGGGTAGAGCAGCAGTATAGTAGTGAGTGACTGACCAGTGAGGGGTATGATGGGAAAAGCAGCAGTATAGTAGTGAGTGACTGACCAGTGAGGGGTAGAGCAGCAGTATAGTAGTGAGTGACTGACCAGTGAGGGGTATGAGGGGTAGAGCAGCAGTATAGTAGTGAGTGACTGACCAGGGAGGGGTATGAGGGGTAGAGCAGCAGTATAGTAGTGAGTGACTGACCAGTGAGGGGTATGAGGGGTAGAGCAGCAGTATAGTAGTGAGTGACTGACCAGTGAGGGGTATGAGGGGTAGAGCAGCAGAATAGTAGTGAGTGACTGACCAGTGAGGGGTATGAGGGGTAGAGCAGCAGTATAGTAGTGAGTGACTGACCAGTGAGGGGTATGAGGGGTAGAGCAGCAGTATAGTAGTAAGTGACTGACCAGTGAGGGGTATGAGGGTTAGAGCAGCAGTATAGTAGTGAGTGACTAACCAGTGAGGGGTAGAGCAGCAGTATAGTAGTGAGTGACTGACCAGTGAGGGGTAGAGCAGCAGTATAGTAGTGAGTGACTGACCAGTGAGGGGTATGAGGGGTAGAGCAGCAGTATAGTAGTGAGTGACTGACCAGTGAGGAATCGCTCCATGCTGTTGCTGTGGGTCATCTTGAGCAGACTGCGGCCGGAGTAGGTGGCCAGGGTAGGGTCGGCCCCGTAGGACAGCAACACCCTCACTACGTCCAGATGGTCATTTTCCACCGCGTCATGCAGAGGCCTGGACACACACACATTAATGTAATAGGAAAAACACAATGTGGGTGTGTGTGTATACTGCATTGTGTGAGTGTACCTAGTGCCGTCCTGTGCGCTGCAGTTGATGTCAGCACCGTGCTCCAGCAGGTGTAGGACAATGGATAGCCAGCCGCGGGCGCAGGCCTCGTGGAGGGCACAGTAGCCTGCATAGTCCCTGTGGTTCACCTCACACACACGGTTCTCCAGGCAGTACAGCACCACCTCCTGCAGAGGACAGAGGTAGGGAGGCACGGATGAGTGTGTACACACACACACACACACACACAGACAGAGAGCGAGACAGCACAGCAAGAATCCAAACCCAGCATCGATCACAATGACTCAACTAGAGCTGGTATGTCTAACTATGTCGGTCTGTCTGTGTGTGTTTGTCTCTAACTCTGTCTTATGCTAAAATGTTAATTTATTCTACTGAGCCATTTACTTTATGTTCGTATTCTTCTTTTTTATTTTTTCTTGTTATCGAGAAGGAACCTGCAAGTAAGCATTAAGTCAGACGGTGTATACCATGTGTATCCCCTATATACAACTAAACTTGAAACGTGTGTGACCGTCCGTCGGTCTGCCTGTCTGCGTCGGTCTGCCTGCCTGTCTGCGTCGGTCTGCCTGCCTGTCTGCGTCGGTCTGCCTGCCTGCCTGCGTCGGTCTGCCTGCGTCGGCCTGCCTGCGTCGGCCTGCCTGCGTCGGCCTGCCTGCGTCGGTCTGCCTGCGTCGGTCTGCCTGCCTGTCTGCGTCGGTCTGCCTGCCTGTCTGCGTCGGTCTGCCTGCCTGTCTGCGTCGGTCTGCCTGCCTGTCTGCGTCGGTTATTAATACTCCTGAACTTATTTAGGCTTGCTATAAATAAAGGTTGAAAACTTATTGACTCTAGACATTGCAGCTTCTCATTTTAAATAAATTTGTAAAAATGTCAATTTCCACTTTGACATTATGGGGTTTTCTTTGTAGGCCAGTGACAACATGCCAGGCTGTAACACAACAAAATGTGGAAAAAGCCTAGGGGTGTGAATACTTTCTGAAGGATCAGAGTGGAACAAAGCTGTTGTGGGCTTTGGAACCATTTATGTGGTTATGACAATGAGAGATGGAACACAGAAAGTGTTGGGCTGGGTCCATTTAGTGTTCATCCCCTCTGGTTACTAACCAACCTGAGAGAGCTGACATGACGCTTTAAATAAACCTCACTAGCGCTGTGTGGGAACTCTGGAGTAGAATGATTGCACAGCTTGGTTCCGGTAGTGTGGGTCTGTATGGTGGTGCTCATTCTAAAAGAGAGAATTGGTGCACGCACACACACAATCACACAAAGTCCTTAACAGCCCTCCACAGAGAGAAGTGTCTAATCTAAACCTAGGCTGAGGTTCCAAACGTCCATTTCTATGCTAATTCTGGACCGCCGTCTACTCCAAGAGATTATTACACACTTCCTCCCTGAGAGCAGGAGAAGAGGACTGAGGAAATTAGGAAGAGGACAAAGAGGAAGACTGGAGATGAGGAGAAAAACAGAAGAAAGAGAAAGGAGGAGGGTGAAATAGAGAAAAAGGACAGCGAGAAAGAGTGATAGAAGAGCTATGTCAACTAACTCCTAGCTCTGCCAACTGGAGAGGGACTCCAGAGTCTACCTAAGGTCCAAGACTCCTCTTGCTCCTCCTGTTTAATATCGCTCTGAGACAGAGAGGAGCATACCACGAGAGCGCCGGCTCACAGCCAGACACACACACTCCTCCCTCCGTCCTCTAATCTCCCTCTCTAGAACGCTCCCTGCGCTCAACTGCAATCAATGCATCACTCAGACATTCACTCAGACATGTTACAAGCATCTATACAAGAATCATCATGCCACACATCACAACAGCGCTGTATGTAAGCGTGCCAGGGCCAGTGTGATCCATGGATTGAGTCGACGGGAGCGGCAGATAAATCTAAGCACTGAGAAACACAGAAAGAGGAGGAAAGCTATGTATCACACGCACACAGAAATAGTAATACACTTCTGGCTATAAGTCAGTGGTGAAGAGCTGAGCAGTATGGAGGTAGAAGCCATGTGTAACATGAGGCTGAGCCCATGTGCCAAAGCGAGAGATAGACATCCACCCAGTCTCTGCTCATTACCATTTCAAATTCTGAAAGCGAGAGCGAGGGAGGGGAGAGACATATAAAGCGGGGGAGGAAGAGAGAGAGTGGGCTTTCATATGCAGCGGCATGGAGGACAAAACTAAAGCAACATGAAATCTGCAGAACACAGAGTGTCACGGTGTGTGTACGCGCGTATGTTAGTGTTGTCATAATACCAGAATTTTTAATACCAAAACAACACCAACAAAAGGCAAATTAGCCAGAGCCAGACAGATCTTGAGTTCAATATCATTACAGCCATGTATACATTAATCATATATAATCATACAATCAATTTGACTTTGTTTTTCCCAAACATAACAACAAAGTGTTAATCATTTATTTGAATGGTACATCTCTATTGAGAACCTGGGTAAATCAAGATGTAGCCTAGGCAGGGTTCTGAAGTGCGAACAACTAAATATTTCGCTGTGCGACCAGGAGTTGTATTTTGGGAGCACTGTGCGACTTACCAGATAATAATTGTTGTAATAATAAGGCTTCGCTGTACTGTTGTTTCCAAGTGTGCCTGAGGAACAAGCGATTGCAGATTCGATAACATCATGGTCGCACCATTACTACAGGTCAAAAGATCTGACCCATATCACTGGCACATTTATCTTCCTGGATCGCGGGGATCACATTTTACATTCACAAACCATGTTGTGGGCAGTTCCAAAACTACTCGTTAATCATTTGTTTACACTTTGTTCACTCAAGTTACCTCATTGGCTAGCCAACAACCTGGTAACTTTAACAGTATATCCAAACATGTGGGGGCACAGAAAGAAAGGAAAAGGCATAGCTTCTTCAGGTGATCAATGATAATAGCAATGAATGAATGACAGATTTGCATGTCCTCATCACGAACCTGACATTCTTAGAGTACAGTTGTCTATGTAATGTATCTCAATAGGAAACAGTAGAAACCTAATATTTCACTAATCTTTTTAATTTCATTGACAGGTATTTGTATCAACATTTTCGTTTTTATAATAAACTAATTAATTTACAGAGTTACATATTAGTTTCTAGGGAACAACATGTGCTTCAGAAGAAGCTAGAATTCATATAGGCCGTATCTAGACTGAATATCAATCAATTTGCCAGGTCACAGTTGTAAATGAGAACTTGTTCTCAACTGGCCTACCCGGTTAAATAAAAGGTAAAAAAACATTCTGGTGCTCCTACAATTTTCTAGTTGGGCGCACCAGTGCTATCAAGGAATTTGTCTAATGTAGAGCTCTGAGCCTAGGCCTATTCCCAATGCAGGTGAATGCATCTCCAATAGCAGTATGTGTATGAACTGAGATATTGAGCTTGTTTTGACTGATTTCATGGGGCTACATATGAAAAATAATATATTTTCCCCTTCCATTTGGGATTGATTTTATTGTACTGATCAACATTTGCATAGAAGCACTCTTCTTTTTTTTAAGTGTGCGCTGTCTGTAAGCCCTAATGACGTCATTCCCGAAAACAGTGAGAGACGTAGCGTAGCAGGCAAGAGACGTGAGGCGAGGGCTACACAGGTTGATGTTCATTGTCATGAGTCTTGTCCTGGAGGCAGAACTGAGCGATTTCAATTTAGGTCAGCTGCAAAAGTCAAATTCGGCGATATTGTAAAAATACATGACTAAAAAAAGCTTTTTGGACTTCATTTAAGGTTAGGGTTAGGCAGCTAGGATTAGTAGTGTGCTTAAGGTTGGGTTTAAAAATGAGATTTGATTACTTTGTGGCTCTTCCAGATTGTGACCACTCTGCAGTGCTGCCTCCAGAACAAGATTCATGATGAAAAATGCTAACCTGCCAAGTGAGAAGGGTCGTCATTAGTTACCACACCCACAAAGTTATAACCCCTCCGATCTATCTATACACACAGCAGACACTACTTTCCAAAGCAACTTACAGTCATGCGTGCCTACATTTATGTATGGGTGGTCCCGGGATTTGAACCAACTACCCTGTTGTTACAAGTACCATGCTCTACCAACTGACCTGCAAAGGTCCTCTGGTCCGTCCTGAGAAACCACTGGACTGCATCATGTTGGCTCCCCTTTCATACTGACTCTAGTCTGTCCTGAGGAACCACTGAACTCACTGGGAGTCTGGGCTGTATCATGTTAGCTCCCTTCTCAGGCTGCACAGAAGTTAACACACTTGAGTAATGCAACACAGCATGTAGAAATGTTGAAACTGTTCACCAAACAATGTCCATTACAGGCCAGAACACTTTACAATGCAAGAAGATACTGCTAGCTTCCAGCTTTGTAGGCCAACTTTTCTTGCTTGCTGACTGTGTTTGTGTTTCCATAATGCAAAATATGCTGATTTCAAAGCTGATTGTCACCAAAAACTTTTTATCTCCTTAAAATGTGATTTTATACCTAAACTTATCCACATTGCTGACCATATGCCAAACCCTAACTTTAACCTCTCCAGGCACCGGGACAGTATTCGGAAGTTTGGAGAGTCTGGCGTGCCCAAAGTAAAATGCCTGCCACTCAGGCTTAGAAACTAGGATATGCACATAATTAGTACTAACTAGTACACTCTGAAGTTTCTAAAACTGTTAAAATAATGTCTGAGTATAACAGAACTGATATGGCAGGCGAAAACCCGAGGAATTTCTGTCCGATTCTTTTTTGTGTGACATGCCCTCACTTTCAATGTCTGCCTATGGGATTCTCTGTAAAATAGGACCCAGATTGCAGTACCTATGGCTTCCACTAGACGTCAACAGTCTTTAGATAAGGTTTCATGTGTTTTTCATGGAAGAGAGCTGAATAGAAGAAGAATATGTAAGAGGAGTGAGGAAGTCAGTTTTTGGTGCGAGAGACCGTGAGCGCGCTCCTATATATTTTCTTTTTCTATTGTTTAGGATACTATCCGTGTGAAATATAATCGTTAATATACATAAAAGGATACCTAAGGATACATTATAAATGATGTTTGATTTGTTTGGGCAAAGTTGATAGGTATAATTTGAACGCTTTCTCTTCACTGTACAATGGGCGAGTAGACTGTGGATTTTATGAACATAACGCGCCAACCAAACAGAGATTTATGGATATAAACAATGATCTTTTCTAACAAAAGAAGAAAGAAACATTGCCCTCAGCAGAAGATCAAAGGTAAGCGATTTATTTTAGCTCTTATGAGTTTTGTGAGACCCGCGCTGGTTATGGATTTATGCTAATGCTTAAAATATGTGAGGTGCAATCCTCGAACAATCAAATGTTGTGCTTTCTCTAAGCTTTGTGCTTTCTCTAAGACTATAAGCTTTTGATGACTATGCAACACTTGTATATTGATTGTTTTATAATTCAACTTTTGGATTTTGAATTTGGCGCCTTACATTTCTCCGGGTAGTGTCAGGAATGGGGCGCTAGCGCCATTCATGGATTTTTACGATATTTACAATTTTGCCTTTGTGGCTGTGGTTGTCATGCATCCAATTCCCCTTTTTCTCAGCGACGCCGGCCCGCCTCGGCCTCCTGACCTAATTGGCTATCAAACTCAAACAAGTTGAATCAGGTCGGACTCGGATGGAGAGTAAGCGCGTTGTTCAAGTCGGACTCGGATGGATAGTGAGCGCGTTGTTCAAGTCGGACTCGGATGGATAGTGAGCGCGTTGTTCAAGTCGGACTCGGATGGATAGTGAGCGCGTTGTTCAAGTCGGACTCGGATGGATAGTGAGCGCGTTGTTCAAGTCGGACTCGGATGGATAGTGAGCGCGTTGTTCAAGTCGGACTCGGATGGATAGTGAGCGCGTTGTTCAAGTCGGACTTCGGATGGATAGTGAGCGCGTTGTTCAAGTCGGACTCGGATGGATAGTGAGCGCGTTGTTCAAGTCGGACTCAGGATGGATAGTGAGCGCGTTATTCAAGTCGGACTTCGGATGGATAGTGAGCGCGTTGTTCAAGTCGGACTTCGGATGGATAGTGAGCGCGTTGTTCAAGTCGGACTTCGGATGGAGAGTGAGCGCGTTGTTCAAGTTCAGGTCGGACTTCGGATGGAGAGTGAGCGCGTTATTCAAGTCGGAACTTCGGATGGAGAGTGAGCGCGTTATTCAGGTCGGACTTCGGATGGAGAGTGAGCGCGTTATTCAAGTCGGACTTCGGATGGAGAGTGAGCGTTATTCAAGTCGGACTTCGGATGGAGAGTGAGCGCGTTATTCAAGTCGGACTTCAGATGGATAGTGAGCGCGTTATTCAAGTCGGACTTCGGATGGATAGTGAGCGCGTTATTCAAGTCGGACTCGGATGGATAGTGAGCGCGTTATTCAAGTCGGACTTCGATGGATAGTGAGCGCGCGTTCAAGTCGGACTTCGGATGGATAGTGAGCGCGTTATTCAAGTCGGACTCAGATGGATAGTGAGCGCGTTATTCAAGTCGGACTCGGATGGATAGTGAGCGCGTTGTTCAAGTCGGACTTCGGATGGATAGTGAGCGTTATTCAAGTCGGACTTCAGATGGATAGTGAGCGCGTTGTTCAAGTCGGACTTCGGATGGATAGTGAGCGCGTTATTCAAGTCGGACTTCGGATGGATAGTGAGCGCGTTATTCAAGTCGGACTTCAGGATGGAGAGTGAGCGCGTTATTCAAGTTCAGGTCGGACTTCGGATGGAGAGTGAGCGCGTTGTTCAAGTCGGACTTCGGATGGAGAGTGAGCGCGCGTTCAGGTCGGACTCGGATGGAGAGTGAGCGCGTTATTCAAGTCGGACTTCGGATGGAGAGTGAGCGCGTTATTCAAGTCGGACTTCGGATGGAGAGGAGCGCATTATTCAAGTCGGACTTCGGATGGATAGTGAGCGCGTTATTCAAGTCGGACTTCGGATGGATAGTGAGCGCGTTATTCAAGTCGGACTCGGATGGATAGTGAGCGCGTTATTCAAGTCGGACTTCGGATGGATAGTGAGCGCGTTATTCAAGTCGGACTTCGGATGGATAGTGAGCGCGTTATTCAAGTCGGACTTCGGATGGATAGTGAGCGCGCGTTCAAGTCGGACTTCGGATGGATAGTGAGCGCGTTGTTCCGTCGGACTCGATGGATAGTGAGCGCGTTGTTCAAGTCGAACTCGGATGGATAGTGAGCGCGTTGTTCAAGTCGGACTCGGATGGATAGTGAGCGCGTTGTTCAAGTCGGACTCGGATGGATAGTGAGCGCGTTGTTCAAGTCGGACGGATAGTGAGCGCGTTGTTCAAGTCGGACGGATAGTGAGCGCGTTGTTCAAGTCGGACGGATAGTGAGCGCGTTGTTCAAGTCGGACGGATAGTGAGCGCGTTGTTCAAGTCGGACGGATAGTGAGCGCGTTGTTCAAGTCGGACTCGGATGGAGAGTGAGCGCGTTGTTCAAGTTCAGGTCGGACGGAGAGTGAGCGCGTTATTAAGTTCAGGTCGGACGGAGAGTGAGCGCGTTGTTAAAGTTCAGGTCGGACGGAGAGTGAGCGCGTTGTTCAAGTCGGACTCGGACGGAGAGTGAGCGCGTTGTTCAAGTTCAGGTCGGACGGAGAGTGAGCGCGTTGTTCAAGTTCAGATCGGACTCGGATGGATAGTGAGCGCGTTATTCAAGTCGGACTTCGGATGGATAGTGAGCGCGTTATTCAAGTCGGACGGATAGTGAGCGCGTTATTCAAGTCGGACGGATAGTGAGCGCGTTATTCAAGTCGGACGGATAGTGAGCGCGTTATTCAAGTCGGACGGATAGTGAGCGCGTTATTCAAGTCGGACGGATAGTGAGCGCGTTATTCAAGTCGGACGGATAGTGAGCGCGTTATTCAAGTCGGACGGATAGTGAGCGCGTTATTCAAGTCGGACGGATAGTGAGCGCGTTATTCAAGTCGGACTTCAGATGGAGAGTGAGCGCGTTATTCAAGTTCAGGTCGGACGGAGAGTAGCGCGTTATTCAAGTTCAGGTCGGACGGAGAGTGAGCGCGTTATTCAAGTTCAGGTCGGACGGAGAGTGAGCGCGTTATTCAAGTTCAGGTCGGACGGAGAGTGAGCGCGTTATTCAAGTTCAGGTCGGACGGAGAGTGAGCGCGTTATTCAAGTTCAGATCGGACGGAGAGTAGCGCGTTATTCAAGTTCAGATCGGAACTTCGGATGGATAGTGAGCGCGTTATTCAAGTCGGACTTCGGATGGATAGTGAGCGCGTTATTCAGGTCGGACTTCAGGATGGAGAGTAGCGCGTTATTCAAGTCGGACTCAGATGGATAGTGAGCGCGTTATTCAAGTCGGACTTCGGATGGATAGTGAGCGCGTTATTCAAGTCGGACTTCGGATGGAGAGTGAGCGCGTTATTCAAGTCGGACTTCGGATGGAGAGTGAGCGCGTTATTCAAGTCGGACTTCGGATGGAGAGTGAGCGCGTTATTCAAGTCGGACTTCGGATGGATAGTGAGCGCGTTATTCAAGTCGGACTTCGGATGGATAGTGAGCGCGTTATTCAAGTCGGACTTCAGATGGATAGTGAGCGCGTTATTCAAGTCGGACTTCGAATGGATAGTGAGCGCGTTATTCAAGTCGGACTTCAGATGGATAGTGAGCGCGTTATTCAAGTCGGACTTCGGATGGATAGTGAGCGCGTTATTCAAGTCGGACTTCAGATGGATAGTGAGCGCGTTCAAGTCGGACTTCAGATGGATAGTGAGCGCGTTCAAGTCGGACTTCGGATGGATAGTGAGCGCGTTATTCAAGTCGGACTTCAGATGGATAGTGAGCGCGTTATTCAAGTCGGACTTCAGATGGATAGTGAGCGCGTTATTCAAATCGGACTCGGACGGATAGTGAGCGCGTTATTCAAGTCGGACGGATAGTAGCGCGTTATTCAAGTCGGACGGATAGTGAGCGCGTTGTTCAAGTCGGACGGATAGTAAGCGCGTTGTTCAAGTCGGACGGATAGTGAGCGCGTTATTCAAGTCGGACGGAGAGTGAGCGCGTTATTCAAGTTCAGGTCGGACGGAGAGTGAGCGCGTTATTCAAGTCGGACTCGGACGGAGAGTGAGCGCGTTATTCAAGTTCAGGTCGGACGGAGAGTAGCGCGTTATTCAAGTCGGACTTCGGACGGAGAGTGAGCGCGTTATTCAAGTTCAGGTCGGACGGAGAGTGAGCGCGTTATTCAAGTTCAGATCGGACTTCGGATGGATAGTGAGCGCGTTATTCAAGTCGGACTCGGATGGATAGTGAGCGCGTTATTCAGGTCGGACTTCGGATGGAGAGTGAGCGCGTTATTCAAGTCGGACTTCGGATGGATAGTGAGCGCGTTATTCAAGTCGGACTTCGGATGGATAGTGAGCGCGTTATTCAAGTCGGACTTCGGATGGAGAGTGAGCGCGTTATTCAAGTCGGACTTCGGATGGAGAGTGAGCGCGTTATTCAAGTCGGACTTCGGATGGATAGTGAGCGCGTTATTCAAGTCGGACTTCGGATGGAGAGTGAGCGTTATTCAAGTTCAGGTCGGACTTCGGATGGAGAGTGAGCGTTATTCAAGTCGGACTTCGGATGGAGAGTGAGCGCGTTATTCAGGTCGGACTTCGGATGGAGAGTGAGCGCGTTATTCAGGTCGGACTTCGGATGGATAGTGAGCGCGTTATTCAAGTCGGACTTCGGATGGATAGTGAGCGCGTTATTCAAGTCGGACTTCGGATGGAGAGTAGCGTTATTCAAGTTCAGGTCGGACTTCGGATGGAGAGTGAGCGCGTTGTTCAAGTCGGACTTCGGATGGAGAGTGAGCGCGTTATTCAGGTCGGACTTCGGATGGAGAGTGAGCGTGTTGTTCAGGTCGGACTTCGGATGGATAGTGAGCGCGTTATTCAAGTCGGACTTCGGATGGATAGTGAGCGCGTTGTTCAGGTCGGACTCGGATGGAGAGTGAGCGCGTTGTTCAAGTCGGACTCGGATGGATAGTGAGCGCGTTGTTCAGGTCGGACTCGGATGGAGAGTGAGCGCGTTGTTCAAGTCGGACTCGGATGGAGAGTGAGCGCGTTGTTCAAGTTCAGGTCGGACTCGGATGGAGAGGAGCGCGTTATTCAAGTCGGACTTCGGATGGAGAGTGAGCGTTGTTCAGGTCGGACTCGGATGGAGAGTGAGCGCGTTATTCAAGTCGGACTTCGGATGGATAGTGAGCGCATTATTCAAGTCGGACTCGGATGGAGAGTGAGCGCGTTATTCAAGTTCAGGTCGGACTTCGGATGGAGAGTGAGCGCATTATTCAAGTCGGACTCGGATGGAGAGTGAGCGCGTTATTCAGGTCGGACTCGGATGGAGAGTGAGCGCGTTATTCAAGTCGGACTTCGGATGGAGAGTGAGCGCGTTGTTCAAGTTCAGGTCGGACTTCGGATGGAGAGTGAGCGCGTTATTCAAGTCGGACTTCGGATGGAGAGTGAGCGCGTTATTCAGGTCGGACTTCGGATGGAGAGTGAGCGCGTTATTCAAGTCGGACTTCGATGGATAGTGAGCGCGTTGTTCAAGTCGGACTCGGATGGAGAGTGAGCGCGTTGTTCAAGTTCAGGTCGGACTCGGATGGAGAGTGAGCGCGTTGTTCAAGTCGGACTCGGATGGAGAGTGAGCGCGCGTTCAGGTCGGACTTCGGATGGAGAGTGAGCGCCGCTGTTCAAGTCGGACTCGGATGGATAGTGAGCGCCGCTGTTCAAGTCGGACTCGGACGGATAGTGAGCGCGCTGTTCAAGTCGGACGGATAGTGAGCGTTGTTCTCGGACGGATAGTGAGCGCTGTTCAAGTCGGACGGATAGTGAGCGCGTTATTCAAGTCGGACGGATAGTGAGCGCAAGTTGTTCAAGTCGGACGGATAGTGAGCGCTGTTCAAGTCGGACGGATAGTGAGCGCGTTGTTCAAGTCGGACGGATAGTGAGCGCGTTATTCAAGTCGGACTCGGATGGATAGTGAGCGCGTTGTTCAAGTCGGACTCGATGGATAGTGAGCGCGTTATTCAAGTCGGACTTCAGGATGGATAGTGAGCGCGTTGTTCAAGTCGGACTTCGGATGGATAGTGAGCGCGTTATTCAAGTCGGACTTCGATGGATAGTGAGCGCGTTGTTCAAGTCGGACTTCGGATGGATAGTGAGCGCGTTATTCAAGTCGGACTTCAGATGGATAGTGAGCGCGTTATTCCAAGTCGGACTCGGATGGATAGTGAGCGCCGTTATTCAAGTCGAACTTCGATAGATAGTGAGCGCATTATTCCAAGTCGGACTCGATGGATAGTGAGCGCGTTATTCAAGTCGACTCGATGGATAGTGAGCGCGTTATTCAAGTCGGACTCGGATGGATAGTGAGCGCGTTGTTCAAGTCGGACTGGATGGATAGTGAGCGCGTTGTTCAAGTCGGACTTCGGATGGATAGTGAGCGCGTTGTTCAAGTCGGACTTCGGATGGATAGTGAGCGCGTTATTCAAGTCGGACTTCGGATGGATAGTGAGCGCGTTGTTCAAGTCGGACTCGGATGGATAGTGAGCGCGTTGTTCAAGTCGGACTTCGGATAGTGAGCGCGTTGTTCAAGTCGGACGGATAGTGAGCGCTTATTCAAGTCGGACGGATAGTGAGCGCGTTATTCAAGTCGGACGGATAGTGAGCGCGTTATTCAAGTCGGACGGATAGTGAGCGCGTTGTTCAAGTCGGACGGATAGTGAGCGCGTTGTTCAAGTCGGACGGATAGTGAGCGCGTTGTTCAAGTCGGACGGATAGTGAGCGCGTTGTTCAAGTCGGACGGATAGTGAGCGCGTTGTTCAAGTCGGACGGATAGTGAGCGCGTTGTTCAAGTCGGACGGATAGTGAGCGCGTTGTTCAAGTTCAGGTCGGACGGAGAGTGAGCGCGTTGTTCAAGTTCAGGTCGGACGGAGAGTGAGCGCGTTGTTCAAGTTCAGGTCGGACGGAGAGTGAGCGCGTTGTTCAAGTTCAGGTCGGACGGAGAGTGAGCGCGTTGTTCAAGTTCAGGTCGGACGGAGAGTGAGCGCGTTGTTCAAGTTCAGGTCGGACGGAGAGTGAGCGCGTTGTTCAAGTTCAGGTCGGACGGAGAGTGAGCGCGTTGTTCAGGTCGGACTCGGATGGAGAGTGAGCGCGTTGTTCAAGATCAGGTCGGACTCGGATGGAGAGTAAGCGCGTTGTTCAAGATCAGGTCGGACTCGGATGGAGAGTAAGCGCGTTGTTCAAGATCAGGTCGGACGGAGAGTGAGCGCGTTGTTCAAGTTCAGGTCGGACTCGGATGGAGAGTGAGCGCGTTGTTCAAGATCAGGTCGGACTCGGATGGAGAGTGAGCGCGTTGTTCAAGTTCAGGTCGGACTCGGATGGAGAGTGAGCGCGTTGTTCAAGTTCAGGTCGGACTCGGATGGAGAGTGAGCGCGTTGTTCAAGTTCAGGTCGGACTCGGATGGATAGTGAGCGCGTTGTTCAAGTCGGACTCAGATGGAGAGTGAGCGCGTTGTTCAAGTCGGACTCAGATGGAGAGTGAGCGCGTTGTTCAAGACCAGATCGGACGGAGAGTAAGCGCGTTGTTCAAGATCAGGTCGGACGGAGAGTAAGCGCGTTGTTCAAGTTCAGGTCGGACGGAGAGTAAGCGCGTTGTTCAAGTTCAGGTCGGACTCGGATGGAGAGTGAGCGCGTTGTTCAAGTTCAGGTCGGACTCGGATGGATAGTGAGCGCGTTGTTCAAGTCGGACTCAGATGGAGAGTGAGCGCGTTGTTCAAGTCGGACGGATAGTGAGCGCGTTGTTCAAGTCGGACGGAGAGTGAGCGCGTTGTTCAAGTTCAGGTCGGACGGAGAGTGAGCGCGTTGTTCAAGTCGGACTCGGACGGAGAGTGAGCGCGTTGTTCAAGTCGGACTCGGATGGATAGTGAGCGCGTTGTTCAAGTTCAGGTCGGACTCGGATGGATAGTGAGCGCGTTGTTCAAGTCGGACTCGGATGGATAGTGAGCGCGTTGTTCAAGTTCAGGTCGGACTTCGGATGGAAAGTGAGCGCGTTATTCAAGTCGGACTCGGATGGAGAGTGAGCGCGTTATTCAGGTCGGACTCGGATGGAGAGTGAGCGCGTTATTCAAGTCGGACTTCAGATGGAGAGTGAGCGCGTTATTCAGGTCGGACTTCAGATGGATAGTGAGCGCGTTATTCAAGTCGGACTTCGATGGATAGTGAGCGCGTTGTTCAAGTCGGACTCGGATGGATAGTGAGCGCGTTATTCAAGTCGGACTTCGGATGGATAGTGAGCGCGTTATTCAAGTCGGACTTCGGATGGATAGTGAGCGCGTTATTCAAGTCGGACTTCGAATGGATAGTGAGCGCGTTATTCAAGTCGGACTTCGGATGGATAGTGAGCGCGTTATTCAAGTCGGACTTCGGATGGATAGTGAGCGCGTTGTTCAAGTCGGACTTCGGATGGATAGTGAGCGCATTGTTCAAGTCGGACTTCGGATGGATAGTGAGCGCGTTGTTCAAGTCGGACTTCGGATGGATAGTGAGCGCGTTGTTCAAGTCGGACTTCGGATGGATAGTGAGCGCGTTATTCAAGTCGGACTTCGGATGGATAGTGAGCGCGTTGTTCAAGTCGGACTTCGGATGGATAGTGAGCGCGTTATTCAAGTCGGACTCGGATGGATAGTGAGCGCGTTGTTCAAGTCGGACTTCGGATGGATAGTGAGCGCGTTGTTCAAGTCGGACTTCGGATGGATAGTGAGCGCGTTGTTCAAGTCGGACTTCGGATGGATAGTGAGCGCGTTATTCAAGTCGGACTTCGGATGGATAGTGAGCGCGTTGTTCAAGTCGGACTCGGATGGATAGTGAGCGCGTTATTCAAGTCGGACTTCGGATGGATAGTGAGCGCGTTATTCAAGTCGGACTTCGGATGGATAGTGAGCGCGTTATTCAAGTCGGACTCGGATGGATAGTGAGCGCGTTATTCAAGTCGGACTTCGATGGATAGTGAGCGCGTTATTCAAGTCGGACTTCGGATGGATAGTGAGCGCGTTATTCAAGTCGGACTTCGGATGGATAGTGAGCGCGTTATTCAAGTCGGACTTCAGATGGATAGTGAGCGCGTTATTCAAGTCGGACTCGATGGATAGTGAGCGCGTTGTTCAAGTCGGACTCGGATGGATAGTGAGCGCGTTGTTCAAGTCGGACGGATAGTGAGCGCGTTGTTCAAGTCGGACGGATAGTGAGCGCGTTGTTCAAGTCGGACGGATAGTGAGCGCGTTGTTCAAGTCGGACGGATAGTGAGCGCGTTGTTCAAGTCGGACGGATAGTGAGCGCGTTGTTCAAGTCGGACGGATAGTGAGCGCGTTGTTCAAGTCGGACGGATAGTGAGCGCGTTGTTCAAGTCGGACGGATAGTGAGCGCGTTGTTCAAGTCGGACGGATAGTGAGCGCGTTATTCAAGTCGGACGGATAGTGAGCGCGTTGTTCAAGTCGGACGGATAGTGAGCGCGTGTTCAAGTCGGACGGATAGTGAGCGCGTTATTCAAGTCGGACGGATAGTGAGCGCGTTGTTCAAGTCGGACGGATAGTGAGCGCGTTGTTCAAGTCGGACGGATAGTGAGCGCGTTGTTCAAGTCGGACGGATAGTGAGCGCGTTGTTCAAGTCGGACTCGGATGGAGAGTGAGCGCGTTGTTCAAGTCGGACTCGGATGGAGAGTGAGCGCGTTGTTCAAGTTCAGGTCGGACGGAGAGTGAGCGCGTTGTTCAAGTTCAGGTCGGACGGAGAGTGAGCGCGTTGTTCAAGTTCAGGTCGGACGGAGAGTGAGCGCGTTGTTCAAGTCGGACTCGGACGGAGAGTGAGCGCGTTGTTCAAGTTCAGGTCGGACGGAGAGTGAGCGCGTTGTTCAAGTTCAGGTCGGACGGAGAGTGAGCGCGTTGTTCAAGTTCAGGTCGGACTCGGATGGATAGTGAGCGCGTTGTTCAAGTCGGACTCGGATGGATAGTGAGCGTGTTGTTCAGGTCGGACTCGGATGGAGAGTGAGCGCGTTGTTCAAGATCAGGTCGGACTCGGATGGAGAGTAAGCGTGTTGTTCAAGATCAGGTCGGACGGAGAGTAAGCGCGTTGTTCAAGTTCAGGTCGGACTCGGATGGAGAGTAAGCGCGTTATTCAAGATCAGGTCGGACTCGGATGGAGAGTGAGCGCGTTGTTCAAGATCAGGTCGGACTCGGATGGAGAGTGAGCGCGTTGTTCAAGTTCAGGTCGGACTCGGATGGAGAGTGAGCGCGTTGTTCAAGTTCAGGTCGGACTCGGATGGAGAGTGAGCGCGTTGTTCAAGTTCAGGTCGGACTCGGATGGAGAGTGAGCGCGTTGTTCAAGTTCAGGTCGGACTTGGATGGATAGTGAGCGCGTTGTTCAAGTCGGACTCAGATGGAGAGTGAGCGCGTTGTTCAAGTCGGACTCAGATGGAGAGTGAGCGCGTTGTTCAAGACCAGATCGGACGGAGAGTAAGCGCGTTGTTCAAGATCAGGTCGGACGGAGAGTAAGCGCGTTGTTCAAGTCGGACTCAGATGGAGAGTGAGCGCGTTGTTCAAGTCGGACTCAGATGGAGAGTGAGCGCGTTGTTCAAGACCAGATCGGACGGAGAGTAAGCGCGTTGTTCAAGATCAGGTCGGACGGAGAGTAAGCGCGTTGTTCAAGTTCAGGTCGGACGGAGAGTAAGCGCGTTGTTCAAGTTCAGGTCGGACTCGGATGGAGAGTGAGCGCGTTGTTCAAGTTCAGGTCGGACTCGGATGGATAGTGAGCGCGTTGTTCAAGTCGGACTCAGATGGAGAGTGAGCGCGTTGTTCAAGTCGGACTCAGATGGAGAGTGAGCGCGTTGTTCAAGTCGGACTCAGATGGAGAGTGAGCGCGTTGTTCAAGTCGGACTCAGATGGAGAGTGAGCGCGTTGTTCAAGTCGGACTCAGATGGAGAGTGAGCGCGTTGTTCAAGACCAGATCGGACTTGGATGGAGAGTAAGCGTGTTGTTCAAGATCAGGTCGGACGGAGAGTAAGCGCGTTGTTCAAGTTCAGGTCGGACGGAGAGTAAGCGCGTTGTTCAAGTTCAGGTCGGACTCGGATGGAGAGTGAGCGCGTTGTTCAAGTTCAGGTCGGACTCGGATGGAGAGTGAGCGCGTTGTTCAAGATCAGGTCGGACTCGGATGGAGAGTAAGCGCGTTGTTCAAGATCAGGTCGGACGGAGAGTAAGCGCGTTGTTCAAGTTCAGATCGGACGGAGAGTAAGCGCGTTGTTCAAGTTCAGATCGGACGGAGAGTAAGCGCGTTGTTCAAGATCAGGTCGGACGGAGAGTAAGCGCGTTGTTCAAGATCAGGTCGGACAGAGAGTAAGCGCGTTGTTCAAGATCAGGTCGGACTCGGATGGCGAGTAAGCTCATTGTTCAATTCGGACGGAGAGTAAGCGCATTGTTCAAGTCGGACGGAGAGTAAGCGCATTGTTCAATTCAGACGGAGAGTAAGCGCGTTGTTCAAGTCGGACTCGGATGGAGAGTAAGCGCGTTGTTCAAGTCGGACTCGGATGGAGAGTAAGCGCGTTGTTCAAGTCGGACTCGGATGGAGAGTAAGCGCGTTGTTCAAGTCGGACTCGGATGGAGAGTAAGCGCGTTGTTCAAGTCGGACTCGGATGGAGAGTAAGCGCGTTGTTCAAGTCGGACTCGGATGGAGAGTAAGCGCGTTGTTCAAGTCGGACTCGGATGGAGAGTAAGCGCGTTGTTCAAGTCGGATAAATTAAAGGCAAAGTGGTGCACAAAAACACTGCAAAAAAGCTTAATCTGATCAAGCTGGTGCCAAATGACCAAAGATCAGCACATCTGCAGAGCTACCACCTCGTCCTCCACTGGCTAAACACCATGGCAGGTGAAAGCAGGTGAAGCCTACGGATGCAGCAGCTAGCCCTAGCAGCCTCCCAGTCCCTACAGAGACCTCACTGCCCGGCAATGAGTGGCCTTCCTCCTCCTCTTCTTCCTCCCCTCCAGAACAGTGACAGTTCCTCTAGTGCAGTGGTTCCCAAACTTTTTATAGTCCCATACCCCTTCAAACATTCAACCTCCAGCTGCGTACCCCCTCTAGCACCAGGGTCAGCGCACTCTCAAATGTTGTTTTTTGCCATCATTGTAAGTCTGCCACACACACACTATATGATACATTTATTAAACATAAGTGTCTCCTGACCCCTCCTGTCTCAGCCTCCAGTATTTATGCTGCAGTAGTTTGTGTCGTGGGGGCTAGGGTCAGTCTGTTATATCTGGAGTATATTCTCTCTCTCTCTCTCTCTCTCAGCATTAGGACCATTCCTCAAGGCCTACCTGGCCTGATGACTCCTTGATGTCCCCAGTCCACCTGGATGTGCTGCTTCTCCAGTTTCAACTGTTCTGCCTGTTTTATGAATATTTTAAAATCTTGTCCATGTTCTGTTATAGTCTTCACCCGGCACAGCCAGAAGAGGACCGGCCACCCCTCACAGCCTGGTTCCTCTCTAGGTTTCGGCCTTTCTAGGGAGTTTTTCCTAACCACCGTGCTTCTACACCTTCATTGCTTGCTGTTTGGGGTTTTAGGCTGGGTTTCTGTACAGCACTCTGACATCAGCTGATGTTATTTATAATTTTATAAATACATTTGATTTGAAGAATGAGTGTGAGTTTGTCACAACTCGGCTCGTGGGAAGTGACAAAGAGCTCTTATAGGACCATGGCACAAATAATAATAATAAATAATTTTGCTTTTTATTTAGCCATCTTACAAATAAAATTGTATTTGTTCATCGAAAATGGTGAATAACTCACCACAGGTTAATGAGAAGGGTGTGCTTGAAAGGATGCACATAACTCTGCAATGTAGGGTTGTATTGGAGAGAGTCTCAGTCTTAAATCATTTACCACACAGTCTGTGCCTGTATTTAGTTTTCATGCTAGTGAGAGCCGAGAATCCACTCTCACATAGGTACGTGGTTGCAAAGGGCCAAGGCAGGATACTCTGAGCGCAGCCCAATCCAGAAATCTGCCAGGGGCCTCTGATTAAGTAACATTTTCACAGAACAGCTTGTTGCAATTTCGATGAGGCTCTCTTGTTCAGATATCGGTAAGTGGACTGGAGGCAGGGCATGAACGGGATAACGAATCCAGTTGTTTGTGTCATCCGTTTCGGGAAAGTACCTGCATATTTGCGCACCCAACTCACTCAGGTGCTTCGCTGTATCACATTTGACATTGTCTGTAAGCTTGAGTTCATTTGCACACAAAAAATCATACAATGATGGAAAGACCTGTGTGTTGTCCTTGATAATTCAGACAGAGAAGAGCTCCAACTTCTTAATCATAGCCTCAATTTTGTCCCGCACATTGAATATAGTTGCGGAGAGTCCCTGTAATCCTAGATTCAGGTCATTCAGGCGAGAAAAAACATCACCCAGATAGGCCAGTCGTGTGAGAAACTCGTCATCATTCAAGCGGTCAGAAAAGTGATAATTATGGTCAGTCTGTATAGTTTTACACCCCCAACATTGTCCCAGCCACATCCACGGCAGCAGGAAGAATTAAGTCCTCCACAATAGTATGGTGCTTGCCTGTCCTAGCCACTCGGTAGCTCACCATATAAGACGCTTCTAGCCCCTTCCTATTAATGGTATCTGTTTCTTTTATACATGTCTTACTACTCGAAAGTAATCTTAATTCTCGCCCAAAAAACTCCTCTGGCTTATTTTTCATATTGGCATGTTTTGTTTCTAAATGTATGTGCAAGAGTGAGGATTTCATTGAGATCTGAGATAGTACTTTTGCACATATAACACGCTGTGGCTGAGGAAAGGCACTTCTCCCAATATAAGTGAACCCCAAATCAATGTAGTTCTCATCATAACCGAACAACGTCCCTGTCTGTTGTTCGGTGCTTTCCCGGGTAAGGGGGCAGTAGCTCTTCGGCTGCATCAGATTCACAACTATCAGTGTCCATGCTAGCTGGGCTAACAACAAATGTAGAATTACTGATGCTAGCATTGGATGTGCTCGTGGAAGCAGAACAACTTGTGTCGTCTACAGGTGCAGGTGTAGTACTGCTGGTAGTAGCAGTACCACCAGTAGAGCTGATGTGTGTATCTACGGATGCGGACCTTACTTTTTTAAACCATTCATCCATTTTCGAGCAAACGGAATGAGCAGCAGCTACGTTTGGCTACATACGAACCGTTAGTGGAATTCCCGCAAGATAGTAATGGTTAATGTGATTGGATGTTAATTATTTGACTAGGCTACCTGTACTTGACATTGTGTTGTTATTTCGCTGAACAGTAGATGGTTTCATTTTATTTTTGGCAGTGAAACGAGGCAACTCAGGCAAGAAAAAAAACATGTTTATAACCCAAATGTATAGCCCCGTTGGAAAATATAAACGGACTGTTTGGAAATGTGAAAGAAAAGTGAATCGCATTTTTATTTGGTGTACCCCCGACGGGAATACCTGCTCTAGTAAGAGTGGAGGCACTCCTCCTCCTCTCCCAGAAAACCAAGCTGATGAATGCCAGAGACCCAGCGGCGCTCATGAGAGCAACCCCCTGTCTATGAACACTGGTAAGCCTATGAGTGATGAGACGGATAGCCCAGACAGCTTTGAGTCGGAGTTCCAACGTGTAATATAAATAGGCTACCAGCTAATACTGTATAGCTATAGATAGGCTAGTAGGCTAGACTGCATAGTCTGCATAATGACACAATCTCTCTCTCCCCTCTCCTACTGCTGCTGCCCTGCGTGTCTGTGTGAGAGAGGAAGAAAAACAGCCTCCACCACTGCTAAACACAGTTACCACTAGCATTTGAACAACATTATACTCCCAGCGCTTATCTTTCAGCCACACACACCCTTTCATTACTGCACTCATACACACATAGTCCAGTAATAAAAACAGCCCCATCAAGACACCTCCGCCAGAGATTAACCACACACACAATGTCCAAGTGCACATGCTGCAGAGAGAGGCGAGAAAGACAGAAAATGGAGGGGGGTAATTAGCAGCAGTCTAACTTAATGAACTGCAGCTGAGAGAGAGAGAGACAGAGACAGAGAGACCGAGAGAGAGGAGACTGAGAAAGAGAGGAGACCGAGAGCGAGAAAGAGAGGAGACCTAGAGAGAGAAGGAGAGAGAGGAGACCGAGAGTGAGAAAGAGGAGACCGAGAAGGAGAGAGGAGACCGAGAGAGGAGAGAGATTTGACCCCGATAACTACCGTGGGATATGCGTCCACATCAACCTTAGGAAAATTCTCTGCATTATCATTAACAGCAGACTCGTACTTTTCCTCAGTGAAAACAATGTACTGAGCAAATTTCTAATTGGCTTTTTACCAACTTGTTGTACGACAGACCATGTATTCACCCTGCACACCCTAATTGACAAACAAACCAAAACAAAGGCAGTCTTCTCATGCTTTGTTGATTTAAAAAAATCCTTAGACTCAATTTGGAATGAGGGTCTGCTATACAAATTGATGTAAAGTGGTGTTGGAGGAAAAACATACGACATTATAAAATCCATGTACACAAACAAGTGTGCAGTTAAAATAGGCAAAACACACTTCTCTTCCCACAGGGCAGTGGGTGAAACAGGGATGCAGCTTAAGCCCCACCCTCTTCAACATATATACCAATGAATTGGCGAGGGCACTAGAACAGTCTGTAGCACCCGGCCTCACAGGAGGGAGGCAGACAGACAGACAAACAGACAGACTTGAGACAGCCAGACAGACTTGAGACAGCCAGCCAGACAGACATGAGACAGCCAGCCAGAGGGAGGGAGGGAGACAGAAAGACAGGGAGGGAGACGGAAGGAGACTGACACGGACGGACGGAGACAGAGGGAGGGAGGGAGACAGACAGACAGACAGGAGACAAACAGAGAGGGAGGGAGACAAACAGAGACAGAGGGAGGGAGACAAACAGACAGACAGAGACAGACAGAGAGAGGGAGAGACAGACAGAGAGACAGACGGACGGAGACAGGGAGGGAGGGAGACGGTTGGACGGAGGCAGACGGAGCCGGA